>LT669790.1:8717222-9317222 GCA_900128785.1 Arabis alpina | reverse complement strand
CTTGGATTTCTGCAGCTGCTGCTTTCATCCTTCTATTACCCTTCGTTGGGAGATAACTACGCCAACAAAAGAACATGATTCATGCCTCCTAATAGATTGCAGTGCTAAAAGACCAAGAGTCAAGCCAGACAAGTTGAGGTTTTATTACCGATATCCAGGGATGAAAACTTTTCGTAAAGCTTGTATGAGGAGCTCTGCTACTTCTGCTTGGAGCTCAAATATCTTCTGCCCTTCTTTGTAGCTGCTGCCAAAAGCGGTACGAGAGATCACATCCGCAGTCAAACTCACAAGCCCTGGCCAAATGTCCACCTCACAAGACGACCCTTTATCCGAGACGAGGTTGTCCCATTGGCTAACTGCCTCGCTGCAGGTCTGGTGAAATGCAGGTACCATGTTCTATACATAGAAGGAGAAGGCAAAAGCTGAGTCAGATCCAAATGAACATACATATCTAAAGCAAGCTAAGGAACTACGAAAAATAAAGCCAAAACCTTGATCTTCTCAAGGTGGAAAGCTGGGTTGATGATTGTTCGGTGTTTTGCCCATTTATCACCATCATGACTGAAGAGTCCAGTTGCTATGAATCTGCCCAAAGGGAATACATGCGGCTTCTGGAAATCATAAATTTTGTTCAACACTTCCTTGATATGTTCAGGATCCATTATGGTGATGGTTGGTATAGGTCCAAGCCATGTAAAGAATGTCCTTCCTGTTCCAACCACATAGAGAGACAAGAGTTGAAACCTTTTTCTCGATCAAGTACTCTGCAACTATTTCGTTGTTCTCTGTATCTCTTTAAGTTGTAAACAGAGAGGAATCAAGAAACATACCGTAAGTCTTGACCATTTGCAAAGGATAAGGCGCGACACGGGATGTAATATCATCAGTTAGTTTGATGGGTTTGGATCTTGCCTTCCTTAGCATGTTGAAATTCCTCTTCACATCTCCGACAAGAGGCGTGTAAGGAGTTCCAGCAAGACCCTGCCTTCTCAGGTAACTCTCAAGCATCTTAGGTTTAAACCAAACCCAATTCAGAGTTCTCCATACCCACCACGACACAAGAACTATAGCTACTGAAACTGTTACCGACGCAACTGATATTTCCATTTTTTTTTCCGCAGAGAAAAGAAAGAGAGATGTATGATTTGCTGACATGACATTCTCGGTATATATAGATGAGAGTTTATTAAAGATATGGATGTGGTGATGGTGATGACGATGACATCACTCCTGATGCTTTAGTTGCTTTATTGCTTTGCGTTTCGGACTATCATTTTGTTGTGTCCGTTGATCTTTTACTTTACTTGGGAGCCACACAGTGACATTTCACCAAGGCAAAAGAAGCAAATTTGGATTTGTGTGAGAAACCATAACTTGTGTAGGAGGAAATGCATGAAAGTCAAATTTATTGACATTTTATTGTCACTGCATAAATTTGTTTCTTTGAGAAAACACATGCACTTGTCCACTGATTTTCTAGTCCAACTTAAGAATGAAAATTTTGTTTACAAAAAAATCTCTTACCTTAGAAGGAACATAAGAAGGAGTTAGCTCAAAGGAGAATCTCTGTAGAATCAAAGGAGAAGAATGAGACTTGGCTCATTCTTCCCTTTGAGATACTGTCTTTAAACCCCTCGGGCTTGAACTCTGCTGCATCGTTGCCCCACAGCTCGGTGTCACGTTGGACTAGCAGAACATGTAGATTGATCTGAACACCACTTGGTAGCGTCAAATCTCCTGAGTTTTTTTCTCTTTGTGAATAGCTCGGTTTAGCTGGATTACTGGAGGATATAGCCTAATTACCTCATAGAATATCATCGTTATCTGGTTAGAAAACATTCAGGAAAAATCATCTCAATAAAAAAGACATTAGCACTTGAATGTTCTTGATTTGGTTTCATTTACAACTTTGAGATGGTTGAATATTTTTTCGGTGCAGTCAGTGTGAGTGAAATAGAAGCTCTTTACGAGCTATTTAAGAAAATCAGCAGTGCCTTGATTGATGATGGGCTGATAAATAAGGTAAAGCTTGTGACCTTTTTACTCATTAGTTAGTTGTAGACATTATCTGTCTAAGTACTCATCTCTTGTTAACTTTGTATCAGGAAAAGTTTCAGTTGGTTTTTGATTTGTTGTGTGCTTGCAGCGGCAGCAAGACTACGTTTACTAGCTTTGTGTTTCATTCTCAGGTTGAAGATATAAAGGCAAGAAGCAAAGACATTTTAATATTGGTAACTGTTCTTTTTCATTTGTTTCATTTCTAAGTCTCTGAATACATTATCTGTTCTATCTCTCTCGTCCTATCTCTAGATATAACCCTTTTGCATCTTATCTTATGATATGTAAAGTTTTCAGTTTATTGATCCAAGTAAAGAGTTCTGCTTCCACTTATTTGATTATTTGAAATCCGTATAACAAATTTATTTGTAAACATCACATAGAGTTATTGAATTATAGCTTGTGCAAGATAAGAGGAGCACCAAACTGTGGGTGAACGGTGAAGACTGGTAAAGGTGCATGAACATAGGAAGGAGATAGCTCGAATGAGAATCTCTGTAGAATCAATGCCATTGCCATCTTTGCCTCCAACATGGCCAAATTCTGGCCGATGCATATTCTCGGCCCCCATCCAAAAGGGAAGAATGAGACTTGGCTCTTTGTTGCCTTTGAGATACCGTCTTTAAACCTCTCGGGCTTGAACTCCGCTGCATCGTTTCCCCACAGCTCGGTATCGTGTTGGACTAGCAGAATTGGTAGAGTGATGTGAACTCCGCTTGGTAGCGTCATGTCACCTAGCTTCGTCTCTTTGTGAATGGCTCGGGTCAGCTGGATTACTGGAGGATATAGCCTAAGGACTTCATTAAATATCATCGTCATCTGTCGGAAACATTCAGCAAAATCATCAGAATACAACCAAAAAGTACTGAAGTCACCGAAAGGTTGATTTGGTTTTACTTACAACTTTGAGGTGGTTAAGGCCTTCTGTATCGGGTTCTTTGTCGCCAAAAGCTTGCTTCACTTCTTCTCGTGCACGAGCTTGCCAGTCTTGGTGTTGGCTCAACAGAATCATTGTCCAAACAAGAAGTACTGAAGTTGTCTCTTGGCCGGCAAAATAGAACAACTTGCACTCCTCCATCACATCCTCAATGCTCATTCCATTTCCTTTACCTTCCCCCAAATTTGATTCAAGAAGTGTACCCAGTAAATCATTGCTTGGGGCTTCCCCAGCTTCTCTCGCCGCTAACCTTTTGTTGATGATCCCTCTCAGTATATCTTGGACTTCTCTAGCTGCTACTTTCATCCTTCTATTATCCTTTGTTGGGAGATACCTACGCAACGAAAGAAGAAAGAATATGACACAACATGATTCATGTCTCCTAATATACCAAGAGTCGAGCCAGGCAAGCTAAGGTTTTATTACCTATATCCAGGGATGAAAAATCTTTGTACAGCTTGTATGAGGAGCTCTGTTAGTTCTGATTGGAGCTCAAATATCCTATGCCCTTCTTTGTAGCTGCTGCCGAAAGCAGTACGAGAGATCACATCTCCAGTCAAACTCCCAAGCCAAGGCCAAACATCCACCTCACATGATAACCCTTTATCAGAGGCTAATTTGTCCCATTTGCCAACAACCTCGCTGCAGCTCTGGTGGAACGCAGGTACCATACTCTATACATAGAAGGAGAGGGTACATACTGGGTTAGAGCCAAATGCACATCATACATAAAGCAAGCTAACTGAAGAATAAAGCCAAAACCTTGATCTTCTCAATGTGGAAAGCTGGGTTGATGATTCTTCGGTGTTTTGCCCATTTATCATCATCATAACTGAAGAGTCCAGTGGCTACCAATCTGCCCAAAGGGAATACATTCGGCTTCTGGAAATTATAAATTTTGTTGAACACTTCCTTGATTAGCTCAGGATCCATTAAGGTGATGGATGGTATAGGTCCAAGCCATGTAAAGAAATTCCTTCCTGGTCCAACCACATAGAGATAGAGAAAGTTGAAACCTTTTGTCTAGATCTCTTTAAGCTGTAAACAGAGAGGAATCAAGAAACGTACCGTGAGTCTTGGCCATTTGCAAGGGATAAGGCACGACACGTGATGCAATATCATCAGTTAGTTTGATGGGTTTGGATCTTGCCTCCAATAACATGTTTGAATTCCTTTTCACATCTCCGACTAGAAGTGTGTAAGAAGTTCCGGGAAGACCCTGTCCTCTCAGGTAACTCTCAAGCATCTTGGGTTTAAACCAAACCCACTTCAGAATTCTCCATATCCACCACGACACAACAACTATAGCCACTGAAATTGTTACCGACTTGGCCGATATAATCATTTTTTTGTTTCCCAGAAAAGAAAGAGAGATGAATAATCTGCTGACATGAGATTCTCGGTATATATAGATAGATTGGTGATGTCCTGATGTCTTAGATGCTTAATGCTTTGCGTTTCGGACAATTACTTGGGAGCCACACAGTGACATGTTACCAAGGCGCAAGAAGCAAATTTGGATTTGTGTAAAAAAAAACATGACTTGTGTAGGGGGAAATGCATGAAAGCCAATCTTTTTTGACATTTCTTTGTCACTGGTCTGCCTGCATACAGAAAAAACAAAGCTACTCGGCGACCAAAAGCCATAACGTCGACATACCATTTTTGACATTTCTCTCTTTCTTTTCCTAGCCTAATTTCGGAAAAACTGTATATTTCTCCATGAAAACTTTGATATATGCATATATAGAGCCCAATAGTTACCTCCGTACCAATGTTCCTGAATCGAAAATTAAATGTTTATATATCCCTCAAATCAATTTGGGTTCGGTTTCAGTATTTATCCGACATAAAACCGAGAAAAAAAAGTAAACCGAGAAACCCAAAATTAAACCAAACACAAAACCACCATCAAATTAAACCGAATCAAAGATCTTCTCCCTCAATTTTCTTCCTCTTTTCTCGATGGTCTCTTCCTCGACATGAAAGACGTTATCGTCTTCATCATCAACAACTATGGATTATCTGAAGAAATAGTTTGTTCTCGAGAAGCATGACATTTATAAGACTTTAACAACTCCGATCGCAATTGCGCCGCTTCCGGTACCGAGATCAGCCCAAATCCGTTTCTTAAACCAATCATCTCTCGTTACCAATTCATCCACAACATCGACGATTAGTTCCATCTCCGGTCTCGGAATGAAAACACCTTCCTCGACGCATAAGAAACAAGTGGAGTGCAGAAACAAAAACACCATTCATTAACTCAAATAACAACTCTTAATTCATCTCCTTGAGGTAAACAAAACAACAACTTTGATTCATCTCCATGTTTATCCAAGAAGACTAGATCTCTCCATTTCCAAACCTCTGATATTCTTCTTCATCGCCTGACACCATCATCGATATCTTCCTCATCATCAATATTTTCATCATCATCATCATCAAAGAAAGCCCAACATAGGAATCATACTGAACAAAATACAAAACAAAAGAATTGAAAATCTTTGAACATTTTATCTCAATACAAACTACACCATACTTATTTCAACTACATCTAAATAAAGATTCTTTAGAGTCCATAACAAATTTGTCAGTAAATGTTCATAGTACCATTTCTACCCAACGGATTAAGAAGCCGAAACCGGCTGGTTCGCCTGTCCGGCGGTCGCATTATCGCTTCCTCTTCGCCTTCCTTTACTCGGCGTCAAGTACAACTTCAACATTCCATTCTCAATATTTCTCCCATTACTACTACTAACCTTCTTCTTACCACTAACGTAACCATCCACACTATTCCGTTTAAACCCTCCTCCTCCAGTACCAGAACTTCTCCAACTCACACTACTACTACTCCTCATCATCTTTGGATCAAACCCTTTTCTCGTATCTACATTCCACGACCCCGAAAACCTTCTATCCGCACTCGCACCGCTTCTTTCTTCTTCTTCGAATTTGTTCCCATTTTTCCTATGAAGCAACCCAAATATATTCCAACTCCATCTCTTAGCTTTCTTAGTCCCTTTCTTGCTAGATTCTCCATTTTCTCGGACACCGATATCAAAATTCTCTACCGAGCAATCATCTCTAAGTGAATTGGAATGCGAATGCGAGTGTGAAGCTTCTCTATCTTGAGAAGGAGAGACTTTACTCTTCAAAACAGAGACCTTTACTTCATCAATCTCAGACACTAAAGAAGCAGATAACTTCCTAGTAGAGCTAGACCTGTCAAGACTCTTCCTCCTTCGTGAAGATGAATCTGTATAGTACTCTCTAGTCTGTGCAGAAAAACCAGGAACAATCTCATCAATTACACCTCTCACTGGTGTTCTTAGTGCTACTTCTTCCACTGGAATCTGTGTATCTGACCTACGAACAGGAGAATCTTCAACAACAGATAACATCAACGGCATTCGCGGTCTTCCAATCATATAACCATCCCAAGAAGCTCGTGGCTCATCAAAAGAGTAACGAGGATCATCTACAGAAACCCTACCTGCATCAAGAGAGAATCTTCCTGCATCAATTGAGAATCTTGGATCTGTATCACATGATCTACGATACTCAGCGATTTCAGATTGAGTATCTCTAAGCTGTTTCCCAATAGATTTCTCCACTGGTAACGCAACGGATCCGTCTCTGATTCCTCCATTGCTCTCTTTAGTTTACATTCGATGTCTTTCGAGATTGGAGGTGGCGGAGTGGAATTGTGTTTTGGGTAATCCTAATTGCTTTTCTGGAGATGATGTCGAACTTCCATGGCTTTAAAGAGATAGTGATATAGGATTTTGTCCAAGGCCGGCTTAGAGGTGGTGCATTGAGTGCATTGAGTGCATTTGCACCATGTCCCACCATTTTCTAGCATTTTTTCTTTATAAATTCAAGCTTTTTTTGGGAGAAAATACTCATATATGAAATACACAAGGCTTTTAACTTTTTTTCAAAAGATTTGCACTAGGCTCAACTTCTAGTTGAACTGGGCCTGCAATATTGAATTTACACCAACATCTCTTTGGGATTCCCACAACTCTTCCCGTTCCTTTTGGACCCCCTAAGAACGATGAAGACGAAGACCTATAAACATTAGTTATCATTTCAGTTGTTTTTGTGAAGAATTTCGATTTAGGGTTCTTCACAATTTGATCTGATTTTTTGATTTGGGGCTTTTGACCGTTGCAGTCGGGTTCTAAATCC
Organism: Arabis alpina; assembly: GCA_900128785.1. Classification (NCBI taxonomy): domain Eukaryota; kingdom Viridiplantae; phylum Streptophyta; class Magnoliopsida; order Brassicales; family Brassicaceae; genus Arabis; species Arabis alpina. The sequence goes on along the minus strand of LT669790.1, from coordinate 9,310,033 downwards.
AAGCGGGTTTCTGGTTCGATTTAATTTTGGATTTGTCGGTTTACTTTCTCTGTTCTCGGTTTTGTGTCGAGTAACCACAAAAACCGAACCAAAATTGATTTCAAAGAGGCTTAAACACGCGACCTCGGAAACAAAACAACACGTAATACAACTGTGCTACCATACATATTATGTTAACACAAAAAAAATTGTATATAAACGTAATCAGTAAATGGTTTTTAAAACATAAACCCTAACATTCTAGAAAATCCCCAATTCGATTGTTTTCCTTCTCTGTTCGATCTTTCTCTATCATTTTCCTTTGATTCAAATTTTTCTTGTCGATTACATCTTCTTTTCCTCTATCGATTTTCTCTAGTTTGATTTTTGCTATAATGAGTACAAAACGAAGAAGATCCTTCAAAGTTTACAACAATGTTTACTGATTATGTATATAACATGTTTCCGTATTAACAACAATGTATACGGTAACACAATGGTATGAGGTGTGGTTATTTTCCGAGGTCGCGAACTGTTATTAGCGTATAACTAGGGATGGACCCGCGCAACGCGCAGGTTTGGTTCTTGATTTGTGTTGTTGAATGTGCATGTTTTTTTTGTTTGAACATCTTATTTATTGATTATAACGTGAAAGTTTACATGGTAAAGGAAGTCATGTTATAGACAATCCAACATAGAATCATAAATATAACAAGAGAGATATTGTGATTGTCCTACATGAGCTAGTTTATCAGCTATTACATTTTGTTGTCTTTTGACATGAACGAAGTGAACACCTGCAAAAAGATTGCGCCAATGATTGATATCATGGAGCAAATTTCCATTGCTATGTCCGTGCGATGATTTAAAAGTAACTCCACAAGTAGCTTTGAGTCGCTTTCGAAAATTACCCGTTGGTAACCTCGAGACCAAGCTGTTTGCATTGCATGTAGGAGACTAAAACCTTCGGCTTCAATAACCGAGCTCGCTTTTGGAAGGAAGGAGGAGGCAGCACAAATAAAATCCCGATTAGCATCGCGGATGATCCAGCCGGACCTTGTTTGTGGAATTGCAGGGCGGTAGGTAGCATTAACATTACATTTTAACCAGCCTTGTGGTGGTGGGAACCATTCGGGAGAGGATGATGAAGATGGCGGTTGTCGTGGGGTTAGATGAGTTGATGATGGTTTGTTTGCCGAAGACCATTCAGTTTCTTCAATATTTGCTCGTTGATAGATATCAGCGGGGTTCCATCTTCGTGCGTTAAAAATACGGTCGTTACGAGCCTTCCACAGACTCCACGTTGTCCAAAATGGAATAGCTCCTTCGGTTGGTCGGCTAGACAAGAATGAGAATAGTGTGTCGAGATTCTCGTCTATGTTTCTGGATGGGGGTGTGAGGAAGAAAGGGTTCAAGTTAGAAGATGACCATGTATCTATTGCATTAGAACATGTGAATAAGATGTGGTTGGCGGTTTCATCTTCTTGACAACACAATTGACATGTTGGATCAATGGGAATGCCTCTTTTAGAGAGAGTGGATGCTGTGCCTAGAACTTGAGACGAAGCTCTCCATAAAAACATTTTTAATTTTGGCGCTAGAGAAGAAGACCATAGTTTTGCCTTTAATTCCACATCTCCATTTGGAGGAAGAATATGTTCTTCCCTTGATTGAGATGCTAGCCAGTACCCGGACTTTACCGAATAAATGCCGTCTTTTGAGTAATGCCAAACTCGTTTATCCTCTTTTGGATACTTAGGAATATACAAATATATAATGTGGTCACGGTCTGCGACATCAATATGTTGCAGAAAAATCTCATTCCATTGTTTGTTTATCCAAAAATCCTTAACTAACATGTTCTCATCAAGCTCTGTGGGATTCAAGGCTTTTGGTTGGTTAGTTGGTATTCATATGTCTTTGAAAGCTAAAATATTACCATTACCAATATTCCATCTCAACCCTTTCTCTAAAAGCTCTCGGCCATGTAATATAGATGTCCACCCAAAGGATGGTTTTGGACCTGTAGATGCTTGAAGAAAATGCTCATGTGGAAAATATCGACTCTTGAGAATTTTGTATAGCAGAGAGTTAGGGGACCTGAATATGTGCCAAGATTGTTTGCCAAGTAACGCTTGATTGAAATCTGATAGGTCTCGAAAGCCTAGACCTCCTTGTTTCTTGGACAAAGTAATACGCTTCCAACTTATCCAAGCCATATTTCTCTTTCCATTTCGATTTCCCCACCAAAAGTTAGAAAGGAGTCCATTGATCTCATCACATATCGTTTTTGGCAATTTAAAGCAGTTCATGGAAAACACCGGCATAGCGAGGGCTACGAATTTGAGTAAGATTTCTTTTCCGGCTGCGGAGAGGAATTTATTATTCCAGCCATTGGTTCTGTGTTTGACCTTCTCAATGATATATTGGAACATTTCGGTTTTCTTTCGGCCAAATTGTTCTGGCAATCCAAGATATTTACCACAACCTCCCAAAGTTGTTATCTTCAAATTACGTTGGACTACGTCTATGTTGCTTTGATAGACTTTCAAACCACAAGTAATAGAAGACTTACCAAAGTTTACTAGTTGGCCGGAGTGGTTGCCGTATTGTGTTAATATGGAGGCTAGCATTTTACTGTCTTTCTCATTGGCTTTACAGAAAAACAGGGAATCATCAGCGAAGAATAAGTGAGTAACACGTGGCCCTCCAATACTAATTGATAATCCTTGAATCTTTTGTTGATGTTGTGCAATGTCCACCTTTTGAGAGAGAATTTCGGCACATAGGAGAAAAAGGTAAGGAGATAACGGGTCACCTTATCTTATACCACGATGTGGTTGAACGAAACCATACGGGGATCCATTGACAAGAATTGAATACGTCACTAACGTAACACAAGACATAATCCAATCCGTCCATTGAGCGCAAAATCCAAGAGCTATCATAGCTTGACGAAGAAAAGTCCAATCTACCCGATCATGTTGTATTATATATTGTCTTCTTCAATTTATCGTTGTCATATTGGGTTTTAAGGTGTGTTTGTTTGGGGTTCCTATTTCTCCCTCCTATGTTCTATTCCGTTGACTTTATGATTTTCCGAAGTTGGTTATCTTTTTGTTAATTTGTGATCTATATAGGTAAGCAGTTCTTCTATATAATTCGTAATTATATATTATAATTTGGTAAATTGTGTGCGATGTTGTTCTAGTTTTTGTTTGTTGATTATTTTGTGTGTTAAAACGATCCTTATGCTATATGTAATCATTTCTTATTGTATTGTCCTTAATATATGCTCCCTCTGTTGCATATTAATTGTCATTCTAATCTTTATTTTTTGTTTCATATTATTTGTCGTTATGTATTTCCAATGCATATTTATTATTATTTTTCCATCTTTTACCCTTAACTTTAAGCTTAATAATTATTTATATCAAACAAAATCATGTATTAATTAGGGTTAAAACAGAAAATTTAATTGTTTTCTTAATTTGTGTGAAAACACTTAGAATGATAAGTAATTTGCAACGGAGGGAGTATGTTTTAATATTACATGTAAGACGTATCGGTTTTATTCATTTTTAAATCCGTTGCGTCAATTATCTTTTAAACTCGGTCTAGATTTTCTGTAAATGTGTTGTTATTTTTCCCGTTTTTTCCTTTCTTTTTTTTATTATTACCTGGAACATGTAGTTTAATTGTTTGTTAAGAGACCATATATTTAATTCAAATTCAGTTGGAGGTGCGCATCTTTTGAATGCGTCCTATCTTATTTTTAACATTAAGTGTAGGTGGACATATTTTTACATTCACAAAAAACATTACGTGGTGCGTGTGGCGTAACGTGAGTTATTTTATCAAATCGTACGAATTAAAAATTATGTTGTGAACTTTTTATTGGTTAAGTTGGGTCCGTTTTGTTATTGGGTTCCTTGAAGTTCCTTGTATTGGGCTTTAAGTACTCTCTTATTTGTGGGTTACAGCGACACTATCTGATTGAAACTTTATATTTCGTGGTTGGTGTGTGTTATTGTTTTGGAACGAAACGCCGCATTTATTTAAGAGTTGAAGATGGTTTCACTTCTTCAGGTGAGCTTGTGAATGGAATGGAGTTGTGTTGGTGTGTACGGCTTCAGTAGCCATGAATTGAGTTACATAGTTTGTCGGCAGTTAGGCTGTCCGTTATGTCTATGCGCTTGGAATTCGCAGCCACCGCAAGAGCTGTTTCCGACTATCATCTTCCTCTTCGTATCTCCAATCGCTCTCGTCTGTTTTCCCATATGCCAGCTTCTTATTTCCAGCGTGTCATTGCCACTACGCTCATCCGTTACTGCCTTGGTCTCAGTTAGTCTTGTTGGTGTTGCAGTGGTGGTGGATTATTTTCAAAAGAAAACTCAATTTTGGTTCACTCCGACAACCGGTACTTCACCCAATTGATAATTCTCGTTTGTGTTGTTGTTTGTTTTCCTTATTGATTGATAAACTTCCCGTCCGTGTGTTGTTATTAGTGTTTGTTATGTTTCCCCATAGTGTAGTTTAAACACGAAAGAGTTTGTTGATTTAGATGAATACCACTATTCACTTTTAATGGAAGGTGCGGAGGAAAGGTTACAACTGGTGGATAAAATGAAACTGAGTTTTGAAATTAGTATATTCTGACATCATCTTTGAAGTCTCTTGCTCATTTCTTTCGTCAGAGTTGCATCCCCAATGAGTTATCACCAAATATTTGGGTCGTAATTGATATGATCTCTTCTTTGATTGATGGTTTCGACTTTGTGGAAAATGTGTGTTAGAAACATTAGTAACGTTGTTTCAAACATTGGGAAGGCTATCTATTTATTTTTGAATGTATTGAGATTGTTTTTGTTGATTTCTTGTGCAAGAAAGAGTGTGAAAACATTAGTAACGTTTTCTTTGTGTCTGGTAGGAAACGTACGACAAAAGGATGGTTTGTGATCTTGTACAGGTTAGTGCAGCGCGCCACTTCAAACGCACCAACTTGGAAGATGAGCCCTTCATGTAAGACATCCCGGTAATGGTTAACACGTGCTGCTGGTATGATTATGTGGATTGTCGAGGACTGAAATCAGAGAATGGAAATAAGTTTTATATGGGAGCCATAAATCAAAGAATTTAGAGCACTTTGATGGTAAGAAAGTGGATATGAACAGAGTTGAGGTTATATAAATGTTGATAAGTGAATTTCATACCTTCTCATCAAAGAGAAGGAGGACATTCCCATAAATTCCCCCATCCTTTTTGATATTTCGAGCATCCCATAAGCGCAGGAGCCAACCAAAAATATGTTGGGCCGCAAGTCATCAAAAGTGACATAATTAGCCTGAGACGGGATGGCAACAACATCAATGGAAGCCATATGAAAGAGTAGGTACTGCAATGGTATATCGATTTGTAAGAGTAAGATGAGGAGTTGTGTAGGTGTGAGTTTGGGCTCGTGAAATTCCGGAATTTATAGGATGAGAGGTTATGGTTTTGCAGGTGGGTTTACAATTAAGTGAATATAATTGGGAGATTGAATAGATTGAAGAAACGGCTAAAAGGATAATGAAATACCTGCATTAAGATGGTGGAGAGATGGCAGCGTGGGGGAGTTGCAGAGAATGTAATTACCTGCATTTGTGATGACGGTTACAGAAGGTGAAGGGTAGAGGAGTGTGCGACGAAGGTTATGGACTCTTGGCCGAGGTAGTTTATGTTTTGGTGGATTTGAAATTTGTTGTATGAAACTTTCGTTAGGCCTATTAATTTTTAATGAATCATTTGGGTCCGTTAGGCCTATTTACCTTTTATTCTTCGGTCCACTGAAACTAACGTTTACGAATGGAAATCCAGTTAAAATCTTCTCTTCGCAGTCTTGCACTATCGCTTCAATGCTTCATCAATGACTCTAGAAGAATACGTTGAGTTCTTCGTCTCTAAGACCTTCATCGATTTCACCATCTATTACCTCAATCAGGTTTCTCTCTATCCATCGATTCTCCTTTACTCAATACAATCTCCGATTCTCTTCTCTCCAATCCCTAATCGTCGATTTTGTTTCTTCCTCTGTAGATTCTTCAGATGCACGGTTACCGAAAGCTCCACAAATCTCAGAAGGTAACAACAACAACAACAATCACCGATTCATCTCCCAAATCAACAACAACAATCAACAATCCATAATCAGCTTCCGATTTTGCGTGTTTTTGGTTTATGAACCTGTAGCAATCGAGAAACAACTTTTGATTTTTCAGATTGTTGTGTTACCAGAAAATTGTAGGTGAAGCTTTAGAGTAGGAGGAACATACAAATGTTTGGGTGAATACAGGTGCCGATTTATTATACCGGTTTAATTTAAACTATTAAGCAAGACGTAAATGAAATTGATTGTTTTAGCGAAGGTGTTTTCTCTCTCGGGCACGAGGCCCGAGATAACCTCATCTTTGCTCCTCCTCCACCGTAAAGCATGAAACTCCGACGTTCGATCCTCGCCGCCGGTTCTTGGAGAAGATCTCTCCCAGCATGTATTGCCTCATCGCCCCTTGGCTGCAACTTCGCCTCTTCATCCCTCCGCCACTACGTCTCGTCATCCCTCTGCCACTGCCGCTTCGCCTCACCGTCTCTTCGTAATCGTTTCTTACCACCGTCTCTCCGTTGCCGATTCGTCTCACCATCTCTTCACTGTCGCTTCGTCTCAACGACTTTGTCCTTTCGTGACACAGATCTATTGTTGACGCAAGTGCTGAAGATCCGTCCCGAGCCACCAGATCGTAACTTAGCCGTCGAATCTCGAGCTGCCGAGCCACCAGATCCGCCAGATCCACCGGATCTTTTGCGGTGGTTAGTCAACGACGAAGTCTTCATGGTACGTTTGTACTCCTTATCGCCTGTTTCAGATCTTAGAGGTGTACACCCTCCTTTCTTGTTGCCACTTAGATTGTGTAACCGGAATGTATCTCCGGTGATTAACGCTGCCTCAGGCGGCTTAGATCCAAGTCTTCTAGGGTTTGTAGGGTTAGTGTGTTTCCTTGCAGTGGGCCTGGCCCATTTTGCATCATTGGTGGGCCTTGAGTGGCTTAGTAAGATTTCTAAGATAATTTCTCAAAAGTTTCTAGTTTTCTCCGGTCGTGAATCCCCGAGTAGTCTGTTGAGGTGTATAACCTCTAGTCAAACCTCCTCCATTGCGGGTTTGGAGAAAATCTCTTCATCAACGTCACAATTTTCAAAACGAAAAATGACTAAATTTCGACATTCCGGCAATGCCGTGAGTTATGTACCGACGCATTCGAGCCTTGGCTCCAATTCGCTGTCAATCTTCTTCCAAGAATTATCTATCTTTTGTATTTGTTGTTGTATTGAGGATGCTCTTCCCTCTTATCTTTGTATTACCGAATTTTAGTTAATAAAATTCAATGTTGTTCAAAAAAAAAAAAAGCAAGACGTAAATTGAATTGGTTCACATGAAATGTAGTATGTTAATTGTTAATTTAGTAAAGAAGAGTAAGTGGGCTTATACGAAGACGGGATCGTGTGTAAGTGGGCTTATTGTATATATGATTTGGAGTTTATATGGAAACATTTAAGTGGGGTCCACCAAGGAGGGAAAAAAAGGCTGACGTGGATAGCCTAGGAGAAGAGAGGAGTCTGCTATTATATACTCCCTCTGTTCCTAAATGTAGAATTTTTTACAAAAAAATTTTGTTCCAAATTAATAGAGTTTTTATAGTTTTCTATGCACTTTTACAAATTCCAAAACAAATATTGAAATACTATTGGTTAAACTTTATTGAAAACTGTAAATCGTAGAAATCAATGCGTTTTCTTAATTACCGTGCATTACCTTAAACATTTATTAATTAGGAACGGAGGGAGTATATGATTTACTCCGTTTTTTGTTCTGTTAATCCGTTTAGTGACGTATCTTAATTGGTAAGGATTTTTAAAGTAAGTCAATAAAAATTGGAGATATAAATGATTAACTCCAAAGTTGGAAATTTAAATGGTCTAAATTTGAAAGTTGAAGATAAATGATCATTTCCCCATATAAACTTGTTTCATGTGAAATTAAAAGGTGTATGCAACTTCGAATTTGAAGTGATTTGACTTTAATTAAGTTTTTAAATGATTTTAGATGATTTAGGAAAATTGTTGTGTTTTTAATTGAAATCCCATAGAATCCCCGCCTAAAACAATGAGATTTGCTTTATCACATTTTTAACATTAAAATCACATCAAAACACATTAAAATCACATCAAATCTTCTAAAATTAATTGTTTTTAAAATATTTCCAATAACAATGGAATTTGAATTAGATTTTAAAATCACAAGTTCAATAACACTGGATTTGAAAAGAATTTCTAAAACTCATGTTTGAATAATGAAAGATTTGTCATTTCAATATAAATCACTTCAAATTCCATGTTGAATATACACCCCTTATATTTATGTTTTGAATCCCAAAAAATGCAATTTATTAGTAACTAGGGATTACCCATGCGTTGCGTGGGACGCATGGATTAAAAGAATTTACATGGTAAAAATATGGAATAATTTATAGCTTATTCACTATTTATGTACTTAATAATTAATATTATAGGAATTTAATGTTTATTGTCATTAATTATTTAGGTTCGAAGACTAAACATACTTGTTTCAGTATGTAAGATTTTCTAGTTAAAAGCACGGAGTTTAAGAATTAAATTAATTTACTTTTTTGTTTTGGTTTTATAACATTAAAAGTATCAATATCTAATTAAACATATATCAACCAATAAGAAAAAAAATACTGCAGAACATCAATGGTCACATACATTAAATTTTTACCTAAAAATTTGTAAAACATCTTATAAAATGAAACAAAAAATAATGCTTAAACATCTTATATACCGAAACTTCGTTTACATAGATTTATTTTATCCTGATTTTACGCCAAGATAAACTTTTACATAATTCTAATTGATATAACTGATCTCGACTAAAGAGCATGTGACACATGGAAATATGGAGGAACAAGTATCATAATGTCGTTTAAGAGGTCCAATAGTTTATAAAAAAAAGAGGTACAATAGTTCGGAAATAATGAAAACAAAGCTGAAAAGTAGGAAAATAAGAATACAATGAAAAACGCAACATCCCAAAGAAAAATGAAATAAAGTTGAAATCATTGAGAAAAAATGAGCAGAAGCCTTCCATTTTTAGGTTACATCTCCCAATTGACAATCATAATCCGGGTTATTGTCTCCTCGTCAGACTCTTCCATAACAACTTGTGCTTCATTTTTTTTTCTGTTGGAAACGAACAATATAAAAGAAATTTTTTGTGGATGTTGGTAACATGCGTAATATAGAAGGAAACGATTCAAAGAAGATTTAGTTGCATCTTCAAAGTTTAATTTCATTTCCAACTTTGTATTATTTGGTTAGATTCATAGATTTTTTTACGGAATTCACAAGTCTTGCTCCATTGTAAAATGAATACTGAAATCCAAAAAAATGTGGAGCAAAATAATTTAGAAATGAGGAAGGTTGACATCCTTCTTGGTGAAAGCACTGGAAAACAATTCTAGTGCTTAGCAGTAAAATTATGATTTTCCATTTTCACAAAATATAAAAGCTCTTCTAACAATACCTTGAATAACATGAATAACTATATTTCAAGCATGAATTATCGTTCTATGCTACATCGAATTTCAACAATATAAAGATGGACACGGCTTGCTTGTATTAATAAAAGTAGAACAATGTGATACATACCTACGTATGGACCTTATGACAAGTTTGAAAAGTAATTTTCTGCTGGTACCTAGTCATTTTGTGGAACTGCTAGTGCATGTTATGTGAACTACCCACTGATTAATATCATGTCGCAACTTTTGCCTTACACCGAAACATATTCTCGTTACCTCCTTGTTCACTAAGGGAAACTAATATTTGTCTAATACTCCAAATATTAGTAGGAACAGACTCACCATTTCCATCCACACTGGGAAGTACAAGACATATAATAGTATGTGCTGAAATGTAAGAGGGAACAAAACACCGTCAGTCATAATGAAGTTTAAAAAATAATGATTATAGCAATTAAGGAAATTTAATTGGTAAGGAATATACAGAAACGGTGTTATGCATGTAATGCATATAATAAATCAATTGAACAATAATTTGTAGTTGACCAAAAAGTGGGGAAAATAACAGAGAATTGGAAGATGGGAATGTTAAAAATATCACTTTTAAGAAACTTCATATGAGAATAATATTTTATAAACATTAATATTGGAAAACAGTAATTCAACCTTATCACCAATAGCGTTTGGGTTGAAATGACAAGAAGGGATACTCTTCTAGTTGCACAATTTCGTACCTGAATTGAAGTGAAAATGCATGATACATATGCAATGACATGACATCTTTAAACAACAAAGAAGAGACAAGTTTACGTGGAACCATAACAAAGTTGTATGTAAATATTTTGAGATTATGAGCAGAAGTTGAGTACTATTGGGAGAGTATTAATCTAAAGTGAATAAATATAAGTACTATTGGCCCGAATATCGCTTTTATCCAATACACCTAAGTGTATCCTCTTTATATGCAAGAGATATTTCATCTCTAATTTCCAATGTGAGACATTTGCTAGTTGTTACACTAGGCCAAATATTCAGGCTTTACAAGCTTTTCAAGTCACCAACTTTGAACCAATGTTTCTCATTCAAACGAACACCGTTTTAACAAATGAATACAGTATCTCATAGTGCTCATTACAATGAATCCAACGATTCTAAGTTCCGGTCATTCCGACAACTAAATTGTCCGGAAAAGCCACCGAAATATTGGCCAACACAATTGTCAAACAATAAGTTCCAACATAATTAACTTTGTTTATTAACAAGCAGAAGAAGAGTGTTGAAATCTTGAGTTTATTGCAAGATATTAGATGGTGGATCTTGAACATGCAATCAGACTTGATTAAAATGCTTTAGTAAGCCATCTATATATGCATTGCATGTGTTTGTTACGATTAAATGGTTTTGAATATGTATGTTTCTTTATGCATGATAAAACATTTTAAAGATAGGCTTTTACAAAAGAGCCAAGATGGGTTCAAGATCTAAGTCTTTTTGTTAATGAACCCAAGTTTCACCATTATTTCAAAGCCTAGGTATATATTATCTATTTTTATGATTTCAAGATTTAACTATTTATTGAACCTAACTAAAGCCTTTATATATTTTCGCATCTTCAAGTGGGAAGAGCAAAAAGATTGGCAACCATGGTTTACCCGAAAACAACAACATTAACAAATCAATCCTTTTTGTGGCTCCGTTAAACAGCGTACCCTATCTTGGTCCATCAGGCTCTTATACAACTTCCAAATCAACCCACAAATCTAAAGGAAATATGAAAAAAATAGAGATTGTCATGATATTTCTGCCTAATCAACCATGGCATGCTCTATGTTTTTCCATATTTCCCTTGGATTTGTTGGTTGATTGAGAAGTTGTAAAGAACTCGATGGACCGAGATAGGGCACGCTGTTTAATGAAGCCACGAAAAGGATTGGCTTGTTAATGTTATTGTTTTCGGGTAAACCATGGTTGCCAATCTTTTCGCTCTTCCCACTTGAAGACGTGAAAATATATAAAGGTTTTAGTTAGGTTCAATAAATAGTTGAATCTTAAAATCATAAAAATGGAACATATACACCTAAGCTTTGAAAAAATGGTGAAAATTGGCTTCATCAACAAAAAGACTTAGATCTTGTACCCATCTTGGCTCTTTTTTAAAACCCTATCTTTAAAATATGTTATCATGCATAAAGAAACCACACAACACATGCAATGCATATATAGATGGCTTATTTAAGCAAGTTTAATCAAGTTTGATTTCATGTTTACAAAACATAAGAGATTCGAAGTGAAATCTCTCACGTAAATCAAAGAGATTAAATGATCTCTATTCATCCACATAAAAACCTAAAAGATTTATTCATCTACGCAAAAACCTAAGTGATTTATTCAAAAAAGACCTAAGATTATGTTGTTAAAAACTGGAGACATCTTGATGCAAAAGATTTATTATCTATGGATAATTTTTGCGAGCATGCTACAAGTTGTTTGCTTTACACTAAAGTGACCGAAATTTACTTTTTATTTGCAGGTTAATCTTCTCACTCAGACAGAAAAGATTTAAGACTGTGAAATGCATCCTATGACATCTAACGATTTGGCACCACATCAAGTTTTGTGAGAAGAAATGTGCGGAATGTAGAGAAAAATAGTAAAGTTTTGGGTTTTGGTAGTGAGGAGGGAAGTGGGAAGGAGCAGAAATAAGCTATTGTATTTTAAAAGATTTTGTTTCTAAAAATCTGAAATTCTATTTTCTTTTCCTTTTATTTTTTTTCCATTTTTAAAGATTTTCTAAAAACGGTTTTGGAATACACGAAGAGTTTTAGTAAATAAAATTTTTTAAATGCAAGAGTATTTCTATCTTTCTAAATATATTTGTATATATATATATAAAGGAAATAAAATATTAGAAGACAAATACTCCCTCCGTTCTTTAAAGATTGATTTTCTAGAGTTTTCACACATATTAAGAAAACAAATTAATGTTTGACTAGAAATGCATTGGTTTTTGTACTAAACAATTTTCCATGAGTTTGACTCAATAACAATCAAATAAAACCAATTAATATGTCTTGAAATCTACAATTTATAATTATTATTGCATAGAAAATGTAAAAAATCAATCTTTTTAAAACAAATTTTTTTTTTAGAACATCAATCTTTAAAGAACGGAGGGAGTAGTCACTAAATAATTAGAATTTAATTCATTTTATAAGAAAAATTAGTTAATAGTTTTGAAATTAATGAGTTTAAATTATTTTTGTGGGAACGAAGGATTTTCTTACATAAAATTGGTCAACACCAATTTCAAAATAATAAAATATATATATATATATATATACAGTTGACATACGTCACGATCTTATCTAATTATCAGATTTTATTTAATTAAAAAAAGTAATTTAATCTTGACCAATTCTTATTTAAAAGATTTTTTTTTCAAATAAATAATTACTCATTGGGTAGATTTTTGTTTTTCTTTCTATATTATTCATAGTCAATTTTTACAAGAATTATGACCCTTTGTCAAATTTTATTAGATTCATATTATAAGAAAAAATTAATTAATTAATCCAATTTTGAAATGTTTAGGGAAATTAACAATAATCAATTAAAAAAATTTAGAATCAAATTAATTAATAAATCTGATTTTCAAATAACTGTTTAAAAAAAAACTAACAATTAAAAATAAGTAATTATGTATCGGATAGAATCATGTGACAATAACAAATTACTTAGCTGTAAATTGATATTTTTTATGATAAGAACAAATTAATTAATAAATCCAATTTTGAAGTGAACCTACTAGGTAAATTAATGTGATAAGAACAAATTACTTAGCTGGAATTAGAGGATATCCATTTCTTTTTGTTAAATTTATTATTACTAGTCAAATTTACTAGATTCATGATTATTTTTCAGAGGATATTTATTTCTTTTTGTGAATTATGAATATAGACTTAAAATTTAATATGAACTTAATTTTATTTGTTAGTTTCTCTAAAGAGTCATATCATAATATAAAATTATAAATAGAGTGCCATCAAATAGTAAAAAAAAAGAAAAATGTGACTGAATCGACATACCTTTATGGTTAGTACATCAGATGTTGCACGCACCACTTCAATATTTAGTGACACGATAATAATTATAAGAAACAAGATAATCATGGAAAAATATAAAATCGTTAGAAAAAATTATTTCATAATTGATATCTCTTTAAATATGTAGAAAACAGCTGATTTTAATAAGTTAATATATATATATATATATATATATATAAAATATAAAAAATACCCTATTCGATATCATATTTTCTGTAAATTATATTCTTTCGTTTTTTATAAATGAAAAAACGAATTCAACAAAACTATGCAATCGAAAAAGTAAAAACTAATGTTTTCATGATTTTATTTAATACCAAAATTGTTAAATTTAATTAGTTGAAAATAACCATTAAACGGATAACACTTAAATGCAAGTGTTCAAAAGAAAAATATGCAAATCGTTCAAAACCTAAAATAAACACAAAATTAAGAATAAAAAAAGTCTAATTGAGACGTCATGAAAAAAAAGAACATTATAATATAGATTCGAAAACTTCAGAAATTTCTCAAAAGTAAGAACTCTCCACAATAAGATGGATATCTCGATTGCGAATAGTTTTTTTTTTATTTTCGACGATTCTTTTCTAACTATTTTACGTTCTATTTAATAAGACAAAGAACTATATAATATAGATTTTTAAAAAGTGCAGAAATTTCACAAGGATATCTCGGTTGTTCTTTGATGGTCGGCGATTTTTCTCTAGCTACTTTGTGTACTATTTATAAGCGGCCGCCTCCTAAATTTTCATTTCCCTAAAACTAAGATTTTAGTCTTTAACCTAGTTTATGTGGGCTTCGGTTTTCCTCAGTCTACGCTTTTACCCATTAAAATAAATGGACTTTACTCGATTCAGCCCAATATTTTTTTCTATAAACCGATTTCCATACATTTATATAATATATATAGTTAAACGACATAAATAGTATAGTTTATTAAAGCCTCGATTTGTATTTATTATTTCCTAATACTAAATTAGTGTTTCGGTAAAAAACAAATGATATAAATAGTTATAGATTTATTTATGTGTTTTGACCTATAGAATCAAAACATTAACACTATAAATCTTATATATCATTTATGAATAAAAATCTTATATCATTTTTATTCATAATGTGTTTTGACCAAAAAGATAAAGTCATATATAAGATTTTTATTCATAATATTTATTGAATTCCCGCTTTATAGTATTTTGTTTAATAATACTAAAATGATATTTCAGTTATAACAAAAACAACACAAATAGTTATAGATTTATCAATACTTATTAATTATAATCACATGAGTAATACTTGGTTCACCCCTCCTCATTAGGCAAACACAGTTTAGTATGTAATCAAAATAAAATAAATTAAAATAATTAATAATACTAATTAAAACAATTAAGTTCAATCACTAAATCTTAAAACTCTAAACCCTACGAAACCCTAAACCTAATAAACCCTAAACCCCATATACTAAACACTAAACCCAATAAACTTAACCCTAAACCCAATATCATAAGCCCTAAACCCAACAAACTAAACCCTAAATCCTATATCATAAACCCTAAACCATTAAACACTAAACCCTTAAACCTAACCCAAAATACTAAATAGGGTTTAAAGTTTAATATTTGGGGTTTAGGGTTTAATATTTGGGGATTAGGGTTTAAGATTTAGGGTTTAGGGTTTAGTATTTGTGGTTTTGGGTTTAATATTTGGGGATTAGGGTTTAGTATTTGTGGTTTTGGGTATAATATTTGGGGTTTAGGGTTTAAATTTTGGGATTTAGGGTTTAATATTTGGAGTTTAGGTTTAATATTTGGGGTTTAGGGTTTAGTATTTGGGATTTAAAGTTTACTATGTAGATTTAGGGTGTAGTATCTGGTGATTTAATGTTTAGAATTTAATGATTTAATTCAATTGTTTTAATTTATTTTATTTTAGTTACATACTAAATTGTGATTGGCTAATGAAGAGGGAGTGGATGAGGTCGGTTCACCCCTATGGGTGAACCCAAGTATTACTCTAATCACATGAAAAATTCTTGGGTTCACCCCTATGGTGAACCAACTTCATTCACCCCCTTCTCATTAGCCAATCATAATTAAGTATTTAATTAAAATAAAACAAATTAAAACAATTAATATTAATCAATTAATATTTGAGAATTAGAGTTTAATATTTGGATATTAGAGTTTAGTATTTGTGGTTTAAGATTTCGTATTTGGGGTTTAGTGTTTAGGATTTGTGGTTTAAGATTTCGTATTTAGGGTTTAGGGTTTAGGATTTAATATTTGTGTGTTAGAGTTTATGATTTAGAGTTTAGTATTTGGGGTTCAGGGTTTAATATTTAGGGATTAGGGTTTAATATTTGGGGATTAGGGTTTAGTATTTGTGGTTTAGGGTTTAGTATTTGGATTTTAGGGTTTATTATTTGGGATTTAGGGTTTAATATTAGGGTATAGGGTTTAGTATTTGTGGTATACGGTTTAGTATTTGTGTTTTAGAGTTCAGTATTTGGATTTTTGGGTTTATTATTTGGGATTTAGGGTTTAGTATTGGGGTTTAGGGTTTAGTATTTGGGGTTTAGAGTTTATTATTTGGGGTTTAGGGTTTAATATTTGGGGTTTAGGGTTTAATATTTAGGGTCTAGTGTTCATTATTTGGATTTAGGGTGTAGTATTTGGTGATTTAAAGTTTAAGATTTAATGATTTAATTTAATTGTTTTAAGGGTTAATTAGCTGAATATTACTTTTATGATAGATAATTAGGTAAGTAACATATGTATAAAAAAAATTAGGCAACTGGCAGAGAGATAATAATTTAGGACAAAATTACCCTTGTGAAATTTATTAAGAAAATGAGTAAATATCAAGAAAAAAATCCTTAAAATCTCTCATATAAAAAAAACGTCTCCTTCTATGGAATTTTGTTTTTGTCGAGCTTCCATAGAGGTCTGTTTTCCTATTTTGACAGCCTATAACAAAATAAGAATATATTAGTCAATTATCCGAATATATATAGTTAACTATTCATGTAAGATATTTTGTACATAATGATAGTGAACTATATAGGAGATTATATATGTGACGCCCGTGAACCATTTTTAGTAAAATGGAGGGGCTGTCGATCGACACACATGGTGTCTGTCGATCGACAGGGCTCTTAAGGGATGTCGATCGACACACCTAGTGTCTGTCGATCGACAGGTGCTCGAATTGGTTGGTTTTCTGGTTCGATTTAAGTCGTTCAATTGGACCGGGCCGGTTTGGGTAAACCCTAGGGCTTCGTATTTAAGAGTTTTTGGCCGCATTTGAGCGAACCAAAGTCCCAAGAATCAGAAACAGAGAGTTTGAGAGGAGTTTCTCTTGTTCCTGATAGTTTGTGATTAGGGTTTCGTTCTTGATCGATTTGAGGTGGAATTTCGTGGTGGTTGTTGCTGAATTCGTGTCTAGCCTCAATTCTACCAGAATCTAACCAAAAATCTAAGGTGAGTGCGTGACCATGGCTTCTGGGCCGGTGGATTCGTTAGGGTTGTATGGTGGTAGGTTAAAACTAGTTGATTGTGATGATTGATGTTGTTTCTGTGTGTTTTGTGGTGTATGGATTGTTGGATGGTGTTTGTTGTGCAGGTTTCGTGTTATCGCAGAGGAGGAATCGATCCGAGAGGATAATTGATCGATCTCCTATGAATCTGCGACGACCTGTCGATCGACAGCCCTAGGGTGTGTCGATCGACAGGGTCACACGAGGCTGTCGATCGACACCTAGAGGTTGTGTCGATCGACAGGTGATCGAGGAGCTGTCGATCGACACCTAGAGGTTGTGTCGATCGACAGGGTCCAGTTGAGCTGTCGATCGACAGGCACCGTGGGTGTGTCGATCGACAGGTGTGAACAGGGCTGTCGATCGACACCTAGTGGTAGTGTCGATCGACAGGCTGCCTGTTGGGCTGTGGTTGAGCCGTGTTGTTGTGTTTGTTTTGTGTATTGTTTGATGCGTGTTTGCCTGAGCGGATCCATCGCGTCTGTGTGCGCAGTCGTAGATGGGAGGACCGTCTCACTGGGTATTTGTGATAATACTCACGCATCTCTTTTAACCATGTGGTGCAGGTAAAGGCAAATTGTGATCGTGGAATCATGGCAACGAAGAGGGAGATGATCTAGGGTCTCGGTTTAATGTTGTTGTGTGGTTGTATTGCTTTTCATTTCTGTTTTAGAACCCGCTAGGTTGCTGGTTTTATTGTATTGGAATTTGAGTTGAACTGGTTTAGTAATTTAATGGAATTTGCATGTTTGGTGTTAGTGTGTTATCCGCTGGTTGCTTGTTTGTGTGGCTTGGTTGTGGAGGACGTGCATTTATGGGAATGCTAGTCTGAGACTAAGAGCTTATTGTTTTAAAAAAAAAACAAAAAAAACGGGTCGGGTCGTTTCAGTTTGGTATCAGAGCCCTTACGGTTTTAGGACGGGCTAGAACTGCTAGGATTGAAATTTGGTAAATTGCAATTCTGTGAGTTTGGGGGTTCTAGATCATCTTCCTTCGAGCCTTCAAAGAGATTCCACGGTAAGTGTTGATTGTTGTGTTTTGAGTCTTTCTAGTGCTTAGTTAGGCTGCTTGTGAATGCAGTGAGATGGCTAGAGCTACTAGAGGACGTGGTCGTGGGGGCCGAGGCCGAGGGCGCGGACTCGTTGAGGAGCCAGTCGTGAGCGAGGTTCAGAGTTCCGCGCATGGGCCTGCGGCAGGTCAGCAGTCGGTTCATGATGGGCAGACTGCCAGTGTGACTGCCAGTGTGAGGGCCAGTGTGGGTCCTGTAGGGGCTGGTTTGGGTCCTGTTGAGGCTGGTGGTGCTGGTCCAGCTGTGGGTGCGGTTGCGGCCGCGGGTGTAGCCCAAGCTAGAGATGATCGTCTAGCTGACCTGCTGACACAGTTGTTGGAGCGGTTACCGGGTGCGGTGCCAGTGCAGGCTCCAGTGGTGCCACGTGTGGCAGAGGTGCAGCCGAGGGCTGCGGTTGCTGAGGAGGTTCCGTCATATATCCGTATGATGGAGCAGATGCAGAGGATCGGTACGGGTTCTTTTGCGGGTAGTGTGAAGCCTGAGGAGGCTGATGAGTGGCGGATGAGAGTGGAGCGGAACTTTCGCTCGATTAGGTGTCCCGAGGGATACAAGGTTGATTTAGCGGTCCATTATTTGGACGGTGATGCACATCTTTGGTGGAGGAGTGTAGCGGCTAGGTGGGCCGGGACTGCGATGGCGTGGTCAGATTTTGTGACGGAGTTCAACTCCAAGTTCTTTCCTCAAGAGGCGTTGGATCGTTTAGAGGCGAGGTTCTTGGACTTGACTCAGGGCACGAGATCGGTGCGGGAGTATGACGTGGAGTTTAACAGACTCCTGGGTTATGCTGGTAGGAGCTTCGAGGATGAGCAGGCTCAGGTTCGGAGGTTCTTGCGAGGACTTCGACCGGATTTGCGGACTCGGTGCAGAGGCATCAGGTTCGCGAGCAGGGTAGAGTTGGTTGAGGTGGCTGCACAGATCGAGGAGGATCTGAGGGAGCAGGCTGCGATCGTGGGTCCAGCTGTTCAGCCTCGGAGGCCTCAGCAGCAGCAGGTGCAGCAGGCAGGTCCGGGCAAAGGCGGCAAGCCTGCGCAAGGGCAGAAGAGGAAGTGGGAAGGCGCTTCGGGATCGGGCAAAAGTGGCCGAGGCTGTTACATTTGTGGGAGTCTAGACCACCAGAGGGCGAGTTGCCCGAAGCGGAGTGAGGTTCGAGGAGTTCGGACGTGCTATCAGTGTGGGGAGTCGGGGCACATCAGACCGAACTGTCCGAAGTTGCAGCCGTTGGCAGTGGCAGTGGTCCAGCCAGTAGCTCAGTATGGGCCGGTGCAGCCTTTGGATCAGATCGCGGCGATGGAGCGTCCGCCGGCTATTGCAGCGCCGGGAGAACCGAGCTCTAGACCGATCACAGGTAACTTTCTAATTCAGACTTTGTTAATTCAGTAGTGTAGAATTGCTTAGTGCTTGTGTTAGATTGTTTGCCTGTGATAGAAAGTTAGGTTGCTTAGCACTTGGGAATTGTGTAGGGACCTTGTTTGTAGGTGGGTGTGAATCCCACGTGTTGTTTGATTCTGGAGCATCGAATTGCTTCATTACTCCGGACCATGCCGAGAGAAGTGGTATCCGGAGTGACGCTGGTGAGCGGACTGGACCGGTTATGGTTGCTGGAGGTGAATTTCTAGCTACGCATGGCCGGGCGAAGGAGGTGGATATTCTGGTAGCGGGAGAGTTGATGCCAGCTGACTTAGTGATTAGTCCGGTGGAACTGTACGATGTTATCCTTGGTATGGATTGGTTGAATCGGTACAGAGTCCATCTGGATTGTCATCGGGGTCGAGTGGTATTTGAACGTGAAGGTGGCAGGTTGGTTTATCAAGGAGTGAGACCGACTTCAGGTAGTCTTGTGATCTCCCTTGTTCAAGCTGAGGCGATGATTGAGAGGGGTTGCGAGGCTTACTTGGCCACGATTGTAATGCCGGAAGCTGTTGGTGGGGTTGCTGTGAGAGATATTCGGGTCGCTCGGGATTTTGAAGATGTCTTTCGGTCGTTGCAAGGATTACCGCCATCTCGGTCGGATCCTTTCACGATTGAGTTAGAACCCGGAACGACGCCGTTGTCTAAGGCGCCTTACCGAATGGCTCCAGCAGAGTTAGCAGAATTGAAGAAGCAGTTAGAGGATTTATTGGAGAAGGGGTTTATTCGACCAAGTACTTCACCGTGGGGAGCACCGGTTTTGTTTGTGAAGAAGAAAGATGGTAGTTTCCGGTTGTGCATCGATTATCGAGGGCTAAACCGAGTCACTGTGAAGAACAAGTATCCTCTTCCGCGAATTGATGAGTTGTTAGATCAGTTGAGAGGGGCTACTTGGTTTTCTAAGATTGACTTGGCATCCGGTTACCACCAGATTCCGATCGACGAAGCAGATGTTCGGAAGACGGCTTTCAGGACTCGGTATGGGCATTTTGAGTTTGTAGTGATGCCATTCGGGTTGACGAATGCACCTGCGGCGTTTATGAGGTTGATGAACGGGGTTTTCCAGGAGTATCTGGATGAGTTTGTAATCATTTTCATCGATGATATTCTGGTTTACTCGAAGAGTCAGGAGGAACATGAGGTTCATTTGAGGAGAGTTCTGGAGAAGTTGCGGGAACAGAAGCTGTTTGCGAAGTTGAGTAAGTGCAGTTTCTGGCAGAGAGAGATGGGATTTTTAGGTCACATTGTTTCTGCAGAAGGGGTTTCTGTGGATCCGGCAAAGATCGAGTCTATCCGAGATTGGCCTAGGCCGAGGAATGCAACTGAGATCAGGAGTTTTCTTGGGTTGGCAGGCTATTATCGGAGATTCGTCAAGGGTTTTGCGAGTATGGCTCAGTCTATGACGAAGCTGACGGGAAAGGATGTTCCTTTTGTGTGGTCTGCTGATTGTGAGATGAGTTTCGCGAAACTGAAGACGATGTTGACTAGTGCACCAGTATTGGCGTTGCCTGAACCGGGTGAGCCTTATGTGGTGTACACAGATGCTTCGGGAGTTGGCTTGGGTTGTGTGCTGATGCAGCAGGGTAAGGTGATTGCTTATGCTTCAAGGCAGTTGAGGAAGCACGAGGGCAATTATCCTGTTCATGACTTAGAGTTGGCGGCAGTGGTCTTCGCGTTGAAAATCTGGAGGTCTTACTTGTATGGTGGCAGAGTTCAGGTGTTCACTGATCATCATAATCTGAAGTACATTTTTACTCAGCAGAATTTAAATGTACGACAGAGGCGATGGTCAGAATTGTTGGCTGATTACGACTTGGACATTGTTTACCATCCGGGTAAGGCTAACACTGTAGCAGATGCTCTTAGTCGGAGAAGGTATGATTCATCTCAGGAGCGGGATGTGGAGAATCTGGTGAGTGTGCTTAGTACTTTGAGGTTATGTGTTACTTCAGAGGAACCGTTGGGGTTAGCGGCGGCAGATCAGGCGGATCTATTGAGCAGGATCCGAGTAGCTCAGGAGCAGGATCCGGTGTTGTTAGATCTCTCCAAGGCTACTGGTTCCGAATATCAGGTTTCTGCTAACGGGACTATCTTAGTGCATGGACGAGTCTGTGTTCCTAAGGATGAGGACTTGAGGCAGGAAATTCTGAGAGAAGCTCATGCGAGTAAGTTTTCGATTCATCCGGGAGCGACTAAGATGTATAGGGATCTGAAGAGGTACTATCATTGGGTCGGGATGAAGAGAGATGTGGCAGATTGGGTTGCAGCTTGCAATGTGTGTCAGTTGGTGAAGGCTGAGCACCAAGTTCCTAGTGGCTTATTGCAGAGTCTACCCATTCCAGAGTGGAAGTGGGACATGATCACTATGGATTTCGTGGTAGGGTTGCCGGTTTCTCGGACCTATGACGCGATTTGGGTGATTGTGGATCGTCTGACTAAGTCAGCACATTTTCTGGCCATTAAGAAGACAGACGGAGCGGAGGTCTTGGCTAAGAAGTATGTGAAGGAAATTGTGAGGTTGCATGGAGTGCCAGCGAGTATTGTGTCGGATCGAGATCCGAGGTTTGCTTCAGTGTTCTGGAGAGCTTTTCAGGCTGAGATGGGCACTAAGGTGCACATGAGTACAGCTAATCATCCGCAGACGGATGGGCAGTCCGAAAGGACGATTCAGACACTGGAAGATCTGTTGAGGATGTGCGTTCTGGATTGGGGTGGTCATTGGGCGGATCACTTGAGTTTGGTGGAGTTCGCATATAACAACAGTTTTCAGGCGAGTATCGGAATGGCTCCTTTTGAGGCGTTGTATGGGAGGCCATGTCGTACTCCGCTATGTTTTACCCAGGTGGGGGAGAGGAGCATCTTTGGGGCTGATTTTGTTCAGGAGACGACGGAGAAGATCCGGGTTGTGAAGCTGAACATGAAAGAAGCTCAGGATCGGCAGAAGAGTTACGCCGATAGGAGAAGGAAAGAGTTGGAGTTTGCAGTCGGAGATCGAGTGTATCTCAAGATGGCGATGATGCGGGGTCTGAACAGGTCCATATCCGAGGATAAGCTGAGTACGAGGTACATGGGTCCGTTCCGGGTTGTGGAGCGTGTGGGACCAGTTGCTTATCGGTTGGAGCTGCCTCCGATTATGGAGAAATTCCATGATGTGTTTCACGTTTCGAAACTCAGGAGATGCTTGCATGCTTCTGAGGAGGTAGCAGTGACGATTCCCGCAGATCTTCAGCCAAATCTGACTGTTGGGATGAGGCCGGTTAGGATTCTTGAGAGAAGTATTAAGGTTCTGCGCCGGAAGAGAGTGCCGTTGTTGAGAGTCTTGTGGGACTGTGACGGTATTCAGGAGGAGACGTGGGAACCAGAGGCAAAGATGAAAACGAAGTTCAAGAAGTGGTTCGAGAAGCAAGCAGAAGAGTGAATTCGTTTTTCTTTGTGATTTCCAGTTTCAGTGTTGGTTGTGGATTTTTGTATTTTCATTAAAGTTGTAATGATTATGACATTTTTCCAGTGAATAAGAAAGTGTTTTTCTTATGTGTTTGACTTGAGAGTCATGTGTTTGTGGTTAGAGAACCCCGAAATGGAAGTTTTATTGCGGATAGAACTTGCCAGTTTCGGTGGAGACTCTAGCGGTTTGTGTGTGTGTGTGTGTGAGAGTCTCGGAATAGAAGTTTTACGGTTGTTAGAACTGTCTAGTTCCGGGAGAGACTCTGCAGGGACATCCGGGGTGAGGGATGGTCCAGGTGATCTGTGATGATCACGATTGTGATGGAATTCCGGGAGGGGAATATCATGTGAGACCTTAGGAGGTAGTTCCGGTCAGAGGTGCATTATAGACGTTAGGAATTGATTGCGTAGCTCAGAGTTAGACCTCGGTCTTTCTTGGCAGATCTTGAGAGATGCGTCTCTCCGGGGGGCAGTGGGTTCCCCGCATACCGATCGTTCGTCAGGACTGCGCGGACTGAGATCGTGAGGGTATGGGGATAGTTTGGGAGGTTGCGACCTCTGGCAGATCTCTGCATACCGAGAGCTTGATAGACTGTGTGTCTTGATGGATTGAGGTGTGTGGAGATGATCGAGTATCGAACACCGTCAGGACTGCGCGGACTGAGGTGGGTTGGTACTAGACACCTAGAGCTGAGGGGTGACGATCCCGAAGCTAGATGGTGGTTATGAGCTATGGGCAATCAATGTCTGAGACGGGACTATGTGCATAGGACGGATGTGAACCTCGGGAAGGTCTGGGAGATGTAGTCTCCGGTGTTGCTGGCGGGTTAGGCCAGGGTAGATTGGTGGGTAGTGTTAGAGGATTCGAGGACGAATCCAGTTTTAGTGGGGGAGAATTGTGACGCCCGTGAACCATTTTTAGTAAAATGGAGGGGCTGTCGATCGACACACATGGTGTCTGTCGATCGACAGGGCTCTTAAGGGATGTCGATCGACACACCTAGTGTCTGTCGATCGACAGGTGCTCGAATTGGTTGGTTTTCTGGTTCGATTTAAGTCGTTCAATTGGACCGGGCCGGTTTGGGTAAACCCTAGGGCTTCGTATTTAAGAGTTTTTGGCCGCATTTGAGCGAACCAAAGTCCCAAGAATCAGAAACAGAGAGTTTGAGAGGAGTTTCTCTTGTTCCTGATAGTTTGTGATTAGGGTTTCGTTCTTGATCGATTTGAGGTGGAATTTCGTGGTGGTTGTTGCTGAATTCGTGTCTAGCCTCAATTCTACCAGAATCTAACCAAAAATCTAAGGTGAGTGCGTGACCATGGCTTCTGGGCCGGTGGATTCGTTAGGGTTGTATGGTGGTAGGTTAAAACTAGTTGATTGTGATGATTGATGTTGTTTCTATGTGTTTTGTGGTGTATGGATTGTTGGATGGTGTTTGTTGTGCAGGTTTCGTGTTATCGCAGAGGAGGAATCGATCCGAGAGGATAATTGATCGATCTCCTATGAATCTGCGACGACCTGTCGATCGACAGCCCTAGGGTGTGTCGATCGACAGGGTCACACGAGGCTGTCGATCGACACCTAGAGGTTGTGTCGATCGACAGGTGATCGAGGAGCTGTCGATCGACACCTAGAGGTTGTGTCGATCGACAGGGTCCAGTTGAGCTGTCGATCGACAGGCACCGTGGGTGTGTCGATCGACAGGTGTGAACAGGGCTGTCGATCGACACCTAGTGGTAGTGTCGATCGACAGGCTGCCTGTTGGGCTGTGGTTGAGCCGTGTTGTTGTGTTTGTTTTGTGTATTGTTTGATGCGTGTTTGCCTGAGCGGATCCATCGCGTCTGTGTGCGCAGTCGTAGATGGGAGGACCGTCTCACTGGGTATTTGTGATAATACTCACGCATCTCTTTTAACCATGTGGTGCAGGTAAAGGCAAATTGTGATCGTGGAATCATGGCAACGAAGAGGGAGATGATCTAGGGTCTCGGTTTAATGTTGTTGTGTGGTTGTATTGCTTTTCATTTCTGTTTTAGAACCCGCTAGGTTGCTGGTTTTATTGTATTGGAATTTGAGTTGAACTGGTTTAGTAATTTAATGGAATTTGCATGTTTGGTGTTAGTGTGTTATCCGCTGGTTGCTTGTTTGTGTGGCTTGGTTGTGGAGGACGTGCATTTATGGGAATGCTAGTCTGAGACTAAGAGCTTATTGTTTTAAAAAAAAAAAAAAAAAAACGGGTCGGGTCGCTTCAATATACATATAGTTTATTATAGTAGTTGACTATAAGTATATGTGGCGATGATCGTATATATATTGATAGTGAACTATATAGAGATACAACACAACATATTTACCAGAACTAGTGATAGTGAACTATTAAGAAAATTATCTGCATATAGTTTATTATAGTAGTGCACTAGAATTCACTATTATAGTAGTTCACTATAAGAATATGTGATATTGGTTTTTGATAAGCTTACTTTTGATTATTCATTATTTGGTTGGATCGATGATCCAACATCTTTTTCCGATTCAGGGAGATCACCATAACCTTCTCGACAATGTATCCGAGGAGAAAAAAGAAAAAAAATATGGTGATGAAAAAGTTTTGACATAAGAGAAAAAGAGGAGGAATAGAAGGAGTAGAAGAAAAAAATATATGGTAGTGGCCATGATTCTCTTCCCATTATCAATGAAAAAAAAAAAAAAGAGGAGAACGGCGACGTAGAAGATGAGAGAAGAAGACTAGGGTTTTTGTTTTGTTTTCTTTGATTTAATGTAAAAAACAACTCTTTTATTTCTTAAAACAAAAAAAACTTTAAAATTACATAAAGGCAAAACGGGAATTTTAGGTGATGAGAATGTTAGTTATTGAATTTGTTTTCATATCATGTTAGATACTAGATTTTATTTGCAAAAAGTATTATCCATTGTAATTTCCTTTGTTTTAATTAGTAATATTAATTGTTTTAGTTTGTTTTATTTTAATTAAATACTTAATTATGATTGGCTAATCAAGAGGGGGTGAATGAGGTTGGTTCACCCTAGGGGTGAACCCAAGAATTGTTCTAATCACATGCTATAATAAACATCAAAAAAGTAAAACTATCTATTATTGAATGAATTACCTAACGTCATGTACACGTGGCATGGTAGAACTAACTGATATATCATGGTTTTTGCCGATTTTTTGTCATGATATAAGTTCTTTTATAGAGTTTTTTAGGGTTTTTTCGAGTGTTTTTGAGTCTTTGTAAGTTCATGTACGTGTGGAGCATAATTGGAGATTATGGAGCATTGTGGAAAGAGTACCCGAAGTTGCTAAGCCAAATTTGAATTTCCTGTTTGGTGTCGATCAACACCAATGCCTGACAAATAGGAAATCATGATTTTAGAAGATTTGAAGATTTTCTTTTTGCATCAGAAGTTCCAGAAGTTAACAAAAAGATCCCAACGCGTTTTTCTTAGCTTATATATACTTTTCTCTTCCCTTTTGAGTCATATATCTTATTTTCTATCGAGACAAAGAAATAAATTGAATTGAGAGATTTAGGGGACAAGGACTCTACCGCTTTGAGATTATTTGAACCCTCTGTATCTCCTTCTCTATTTTTCTAATGCTATTTTATTCAGTTACGATGATTGTTTCAATTACCATGTCTGAGTAGTTTGCTTGTTAGGTTTTAGGTTATTCAAAGGTTAAAGATGAATTGTTAGATTGAATATATGTGGTTAGGATAATCACTTGGTTCTTGAAACAACCCGACCCGGGTTTTTTCTTTCAATTAATCATTGAATTCAGATTAACGTTCCCATAAACGCTAACCCTCAACGTCCAAGCAAACCAATACAACCAGCGAAAAACAACAATAAAACAAACTAAACCAAACCCAATAAACCAACAGAATTCAATTCGACAAGAACCAATAAACAATCTAAATTCAACAAGTTTCATAACTAAACCAACAACCTAACAACAATGTCTAAACAAATCCAAAACACAACACAACTGAGACCCTAGATCATCCTCCTCCTCATAGCCATGATCTCACGGTCACATTTTGCCTTTACTTGCACCACATGGAAAAATAGATGCGTGAGTATTATCACAAATATCCAGTGAGACGGTGTAATGACCCTCGCTAAGGGCTAAACCGCGTCTCGGCAAAGCCCCGATGCGATGGCCGGATCAGTCTGATAGTGTTTGGCCAAAACCTAGTTAAGCACCTCGGTGACTAAGCTAAGTGTCTGTCTGGTTGGTTAGTCACCAGCGTTACCTTCGGATGAAGAAACGTCATTTACCTTCGGACGAAGAAACGTCCAAGGTGATTGGGTTTGTCCAAGCACGACAAATCCTGTAAGCACGAGGTGTCGCGACCATGTGGGACGAGTCAGCGGAAGCACGACAAAGCGGAAGCACGACAAATCCTGTAAGCACGAGGTGTCCCGACCGTGTGGGACGAGTCAGCGGAAGCACGACAAAGCGGAAGCACGACAAATCCTGTAAGCACGAGGTGTCGCGACCATGTGCAACGAGTCAGCGGAAGCACGACAAATCGGAAGCACGACAAATCCGCAAGCACGACAAAGCCCTGCTGACTCAGCTACCTGCCTGCCTGCTTGCTTAGGTTATAAATAGGAGGCAAGCAGCTCCCATTTCTCCATAGAAACCACTTCGAACCTCTGTTAAAATCGGTATAGAAAACCCGAGTTCTTGTCCACGTTTTTATCCACTCTTTTCTATCATCTTTGACCATCGAGTAGAAGCAAGATTAGTTGATAATCTAGCCTAAGCTCTGGCCGTTTTTAGAGAAGGAAGATCCGTTCTAGATCTTTAGTCGAATCCAAATCCTAACCGTTCATAGAGTAAAGGTGAGTCTTGGTTATGTTTGTCGTGTGTTAGATGAGTAGAACACACGTGCTTGTTTATTTATAAGTTTATAACCGTAGAGGTTCATGCTAGGATTTTAGGATTTTAGTTTAAGTGTTTTAATTGATTGTTATGCATGATGTTTGATTGTGTGATTGTGTGTTGCATATTTCTTGTGTTATTTTTGTGTTGTTTGTGGTTAACGTTACAAGTGATCAAAAGGATCATGTAACGTTATAACTTTCTAACATTGGTAGCAAGCAGTTGACACTTCCATGTATCGGAGGTCACGGAGGAACGGGATTGCAGCCTATGGCCGTGGATCCGATGTAATTCACGGAGGAACGGGATTGCAGCCTAGGGCCATGAATTACAATGGTCAGATCACTTGACTTTTAGCCTTTGTGGTTAGAGTTAAGTGAGGTAAAATAGGACAATGAAAGGAAGTTGTCAATTGGCTTTATAGGTTGTTTGTGTGCTAACTTGTTACTTTAAAAGAGGACTGCGGTAAGAGGTCCTCTGAGTGTGTTGTGTTTTAATTATCATTTCCGCATGTGCATTCTCTGTTTATTATTGTTGATTGCTTGTTGATTGTTATTTTGGGTTTGGGTTGGGAATTTATTTATTGCATGCTAGGGGAGCCTTGACTCACTGAGCAATTAGTGCTCACGACTCATTTGTTTTGCAGGTAACCAATAGTGAGATTTTAGTCGGGCTAGAGGAGCTTAGGAAAGTTGGTGTAGATCGTCTGCCTTTTTGCAAACGTGTATGTATTTAATATGTAGAAATGTTATTTTGAGCATTGGCTCGAAGCCGGCAAATATCTATGTTTTGGTAACTATTGTAAACCTTAAGTATAAGTATGTATAAAAGAAGTATTTGTTTAAAGCTTGGGTTACATATGATACTAGTCCTAGTCCAGGACGAACCAACTATCGTTCATAAATCGGGTTGAAAAGCCTTGGTTTATGTTCGATAGGAAATGCATACTTGGACGTTTGGTCTAGGGTTCTTTAATGAGTTTTTGGAACCTCGGAACGGACGGCCAAGTGCGCAAACGTAGCATCCTCGTTTGGGTTTTGGGTCAGCGTTGACCTGATCCTGATCGGGGGCGTTACAGACGGTCATCCCATCTACTTCGCTATACACACATGCACGATAATAAAAGCAGATAATTAGGAGAATTTGCAGTAAAACATTTTGGGTTTAAAGAGAATGAATGAAATAAAGCTTTTACTTTCAAATTTGAATGGGTAATATCCAGAATTGATTTCAATTGGAAATAATATGTTTGTTTTTATGAGTTAAATTTTTTAAAAGGCTACATTTAAATGCAGAGATGCTACGGTTTGAAGGAACCTTAACATATTATATAAGATTGTGTAGATGAATGGAGACAAATGGAAACACAACTGCTCGTTGTGATCAGACGCATCAAAAAATAAAAAATAAGTTAATCAATAAGAGTTAATTAGAATGAGATCATGGCCGGCGCATGGCGGCTCAGTTTCGGTTTTGGGGAAGCGTGGTGGCTCTCGACGTTTTGGAGTGGTGGTTTTTTAGGCTCATATCTGTTGGGTTCTTGCCATGGTTCTCGGATCTGTCAAGCTTTTATGGTCGACGGTGTGCCTCTGCCGTCGTTCTAGCTTGCAGATCTCGGTTTGGAGTCATGGCTAGGTCCAGATCTGGCCGGTGTTTATCTTCGATCTTTCGCTCAGATCCGACCGGTGGCTCTCTCTGTTGACTGTTTGTGAACATTGAGACACTTGTTTCATCTCACGGCTGCTCGTACTTCTCCTCGGTGAAGCTATGCAACTACGGATTGTGTCCTTGATAAATTGGTATCTCCATTGTCACCATCATCTTCCTCACTAGTGTCTCTTATTTGCTCCCTTAGTTAAGGCTATGCTCCCTTGTGATAAGGTTCTGCTCCCTCCATCCCAGTTTAGTGTTTTTGTCCATCATAGATTTCGTTTAGATCTTGGTTGCTTCTGTTTTGATTTATGGCTGGTCATCTTTGTTTTTGGGATTTAGTGTATCTTTTTTTTATGGTAGCTAGTCCGGAACAAACATGTCCATGACTATCATTGAGGGAGACTTATCAATTTCTAAAGACTTTGTATTGTGTTTTCCTTGATAGTATTTGAAGCCCGTCTTCCTTGAGTTTGTGCGAGAATGCCTTTTGTTTGATCTATTCTAGGCTCGGTGCAAGATCGCCATTATGTCGTCAAAAAATCCATTTTCATTTTTATGTTGAGATTGATATTTGGTTTTTCTTTGTGGTTTAATGCGGTTTCTTACTTTTGATGTGATTTCAATTCAAAGTTAATACTTAATACATTCTAGTGGAAGAAAAGAGAGAGTGAACTAGAATGGTCTGTTGTAAAGTTCTCTACTTAACCGATTTCATAGTTTGGAACAAAGATAATATATCAGACAGTTAAACAAAACTTGTCGGTTTACGAATCTCTTCTCCAAATCTTTCTCAACGCCCCCCCCCCCCCCCCCCCCACACGACACGACAAGACATATCGATGGCTCCAATGCTGGTCTTGCTTTCGCCATTTTCGTCTGGGAAGCTATTGCAAAAAAAGCATCTGAGACCGATTCAGTGGCCGATTCTGTGTTTAAAGTATTCAAGAAACCAAAGGTACTTGTTTTCCACTGATTTTGAATCTTTGATGGTCCTTGTTCTTCTGAATTTCTTAATAATTTATGGGAATTTGTAGCAGTGTGCCTTCTAGTTTGACATATAACAACCTTTTTGGGAGCTTTTGTATTTTTCTCAGTTTTGAAAAGTTTCCACAGAAATAAGGTGGTGTTTATTGAAGTTCATGTAAAAGTGAAAATTGTTTATATGAAACCTTTAATTCTCCTACACCATCACATGGGTTTTATGGAATTAAAGCTTGTGTAGTATAAGAGGAGCACCGAACTGTGGGTGAATGGTGAAGACGGGGTAAGGCGCATGAACGTAGGAAGGAGAAAGCTCGAATGAAAATCTCTGTAGAATCAATGCCATTGCCATCTTTGCTTCCAACATGGCAAAATTCTGGCCGATGCATATCCTCGGTCCCCACGCAAATGGAAAGAAGGAGACTTGGTTCTTTGTTGCCTTTGACATACCGTCTTTGAACCTCTCGGGCTTGAACTCCGCTGCATCGTTGCCCCACAGCTCGGTGTCGTGTTGGACTAGCAGAATAGGTAGACTAATATGAACGCCGCCTGGCAGTGTCAGGTCGCCTAGCTTCATCTCTTTCCGAATGGCTCGGGTCAGCTGGACTACTGGAGGATATAGCCTAAGGACCTCATAGAATATCATCGTCATCTGTTGGAAGCATTCAGCAAAATCATAACACAACCAAAAGTACTCAAGTCATCGAAAGGTTTATTGATTTGGTTTTACTTACAACTTTGAGCTGGTTAAGGCCTTCTGTATCAGGTTCTTTGTCGCCAAAAACTTGCTTCACTTCTTCTCGTGCACGAGCCTGCCAGTCTTGGTGTTGGCCTAACAGAATCATAGTCCAAACAAGAAGTACTGAAGTTGTCTCTTGGCCGGCAAAATAGAACAACTTGCACTCCTCCATCACATCCTCAATGCTCATTCCATTTCCTTTACCTTGTTCCAGATTCGATTCAAGAAGTATACCCAGCAAATCGTCACTTGGTGCTTCCCCTGCTTCTCTCGCCGTTAACCTCTTGTTAATGATCCCTCTCAGTATAACTTGGACTTCTTTCGCTGCTACTTTCATCCTTCTATTCCCTTTGGTTGGGAGATAACTACGCAAACAAAAGACACAACATGTTCACATATCCAAGCTCTAACGGCCTTGTATCAAAACTTCAGAAGTTGAGGTTTTATGTCTCTTAATCGATTGCAGTGCTAAAAGACCAAGAGTCAAGCCAGGCATGTTGATGTTTTATTACCGATATCCAGGGATGAAAACTTTTTGTAAAGCTTGTATGAGGAGCTGTGCTAGTTCTGCTTGCAGCTCGAATATCCTCTGCCCTTCTTTGTAGCTGCTTCCAAAAGCGGTACGAGAGATCACATCTCCAGTCAAACTCACAAGCCAAGGCCAGATGTCCACCTCACAGGACGACCCTTTATCGGAGGCTTTCTTGTCCCATTCACCAACAACCTCGCTGCAGCTCTGGTGGAACGCATGTACCATATTCTACAGATAAAAGGAGAAGGCACAAAGTGGTCAGAGCCAAATGAACATAAAGCAAGCTAACCGGGGACTATGAAAACTAAAGCCAAAACCTTAATCTTCTCAAGGTGGAAAGCTGGGTTGATGATTCTTCGGTGTTTTGCCCATTTATCACCATCATAACTGACGAGTCCAGAAGCTATCAATCTGCCCAAAGGGAATGCATGCGACTTCTGGAAATCATAATTTTTGTTGAACACTTCTTTGATTAAATCAGGATCCATTATGGTGATGGTTGGTATAGGTCCAAGCCATGTAAAGAAAATCTTTCCTGTTCCAACCACATAGAGAGATAAAGAAAGTTGAAACCTTAGTCTAGATCTAATACTCGGCAACAGGTTTGTTGTTCTTTGTATTTGTAACAGAGAGGAATCAAGAAACATACCGTGAGTCTTGACCATTTGCAAGGGATAAGGCGCGACACGTGATGTAATATCATCCGTTAGTTTGATAGGTTTGGATCTTGCCTCCATTAACATGTTATAATTCCTCTTTACGTCTCCGACAAGAGGCGTGTAAGAAGTTCCGGGAAGATCTTGTCTTCTCAGGTAACTCTCAAGCCTCTTCGGTTCAAACCAAACCCACTTCAAAGTTCTCCATACCCACCACGACACAAGAACTATAGCTACTGAAACTGTTACCGACACAACTGATATTTCCATTTTTTCCCAGAGAAAAGAAAGAGAGATGAATATTTTGCTGACTTGACATTCTCGGTAATGTATATATAGATAAGAGAATTTACAAGATATGGATGTGGTGATGGTGATGACATCACTCCTGATGTCTTCTTAGATGCTTTATTGCTTTGCGTTTTGTTGTCACCGTTGATCTTTGCGTTTTGCTTTACTTGGGAGCCACATAGTGAGATGTCACATGTTCACCAAAAAGCAAATTTGGATTTGTGTGAAAAACCATAACTTGTGTAGAGGGAAATGCATAAAAGTCAAAATCTTTGACATTTTCTTTGTCACTGCATGTATAAAAAACAAAAACACCGTAACCAAAAGCCACTATTTTTGTTTTACTTTTACTTTCTACTAAACTATGCATAACTTGTATTATTTTTGTTTCACTTTCCAAAAACTATGTTAAATTATATGAAACCAGTTATGACTCGTCCACTGATTTTCTTCTTTTTTTCATCAAAGGATTGTGAATACCATTTAACATCGAACATGCCGGAGATTACACAATAACAAACCAGAACCCAAAAGATGGGTACGAGTCCAAAAGATGAAATTAGCTAACAAATACTTGAAAGAAAAACTAAGGCAATAATGTAACAAATCCGACAAACAAAATGATTAACATCGGAGATCCTTACGCACACATCAAAGCTGATTCGGGAGTAGACGATTCACCAAACGGATAAAATTTCATAATCCTCTTTGCTTCAATGATAAAGAAGACTCGTCCACTGATTTTCTATTCCAACCATACTTGTTTATTATACTAATGTTTATTCAAGAGATAATCGGAAACAGACGAAAAATTAGTTAAATGATTATTGGTGGGGTGAATTTTCATTCTTTGAAGTGTCAACGATACGTGGACAACAAGTTCTAAACAGGATTCCTAGCAAGTAAATTCATCTAATGGCATTTCTCTCGCTTGATGGAGTATAAGGTGCATGAACATAAGTAGGAGATATCTCAAAGGAGAATCTCTGTAAAATCAAAGCCAGAGCCATCTTTGCCTCCAACAAAGCAAAACTCTGGCCTATGTTGAATGAGACTTGGCTCTTTGTTGCCTTTGAGATACCGTCTTTAAACCCTCTCGGGCTTGAACTCTGCTGCATCGTTTACCCAAAGCTCAGTGTCATGTTGGGCTAATAGAACAGGTAGATTGATCTTAACACCACTTGGTCGCGTCAAATCTCTGAGTTTCATCTCTTTGTGAATAGCTCGGTTTAGCTCGATTACTGGAGGATATAGCCGGGTTAATGATTCTCCGGTTGTTTGGTCCATTTATCTCCATCAGTGAAAACCTGTCCAGTGGCTAGCAATCTAGTCAATGGGAGTGTATGCATGCGGTTTTTGAAAATTGTATACCCTGTTGAACACTTGTTTGATCTGTTCTGGATTCATTATTAATGTAATGATTGGTATAGGACCAAGCCATGTGAAGAAAGTCCTTCATGTTGTTTCACTCAGTCTCACACACAACACAACAAAAACCTCATATATCCTGAAAACACAATAGGATGGGGAAAAACTTCTCTCTCAGCAGGATATCCAGAAGCATTGTGTGGATTTCTACACCGCTTTGTTTGGTACGTCCTCTAATTCCCTCTCAGATTTGGATAAATAGCAAGTAAAGCACTTATGGCAGTTCAAATGTGATTCTCCCACTAAAGAGCTTCTGAGTAGACCTGTTTCTCCTGTGGAAATAAGAAGAGAGATTGCAAACTTACCTCTGAACAAAACCCCAAGACCTGATGGCTATACTGGAGAATTCTACAGGAAGTGTTGGGATATTATTGGAGCCGATATTACTGCTGCAATCTCTGAGTTCTTCTCCTCGGGCAGAATTCTTAGGCAGTGGAATGCTACTGCTGTTTCTCTTATTCCGAAGCGACAAGGAGCAGACAAGGTGAGTGAGTTCAGACCCATCTCTCTCTGCAATACTCTCTATAAAGTAATATCCAAGATTATTGCAAGAAGGTTAGAAACGATTATGCCTCACTTGATTGGTCCTTCTCAGTTAGCTTTTGTTAAAGGAAGGCTCCTGGTAGAGAATGTCCTTCTTGCTAGTGAGCTAGTCCAAGGCTCAAACAGGAAAACAGTTTCCTCAAGAGGTATGTTAAAGGTTGACCTTCGAAAAGCTTTTGATTCGGTTAAGTATGAGTTCATTCTGTTCCTCCTTGAGCTGGGAGATTTTCCTGATATCT
The DNA here is from genome assembly GCA_900128785.1 of Arabis alpina. Classification (NCBI taxonomy): domain Eukaryota; kingdom Viridiplantae; phylum Streptophyta; class Magnoliopsida; order Brassicales; family Brassicaceae; genus Arabis; species Arabis alpina. Next base: position 9,274,901 of record LT669790.1, on the reverse strand, counting down.
TCAGGGGGTGGATTAAGCAATGTATCACTACGACTTCGTTTTCTATCAATGTTAATGGAGGTCTCTGTGGATACTTCCAGGGTAAGAGAGGGCTCAGGCAAGGTGATCCCCTTTCACCTTACCTCTTTGTCATGGCGATGGAGGTATTGGCAAACATGCTCCAAGCTAAGTTTTTTGCTGGTCAAATTGGTCATCACCCGCTTTGTAAGGACCCTACTATAAGTCACCTGGCTTTTGCTGATGATATCATGATCTTCTACGATGGTACTTCCTCTTCCCTTGCTAGCATTGTGCAGGTGCTGAAAGATTTTGAGAGAATCTCAGGACTAGCACTTAACTCAGGCAAGACAGAGATGTTTAATTCTGGAAGTTGTCCTGGGGATAAGGAAAACCTGAAACTGTTTGGCTTCGCTGAAGGAAAGCTACCAATTAGGTATCTTGGATTGCCCCTTGTTCCTAGGAAATTCAGAATCTCTGACTGCTCGTCCTTATTTGATTCTATCAGGGCAAAGTTCACTCATTGGTCAGTCAAATGCTTGAGTTTTGCTGGAAGATTACAGCTTCTGAAATCAGTTATTTATAGCACTATAAATTTCTGGTTCTCAGCCTTCTTGTTGCCTAAAGGCTGCATTGCTGAAATCGAGAAGTTGTGTAGTAGGTTCCTCTGGGGAAATGATATTGGAAAGAAGGCAGTGGCTAAAGTGTCTTGGAAGGCTGTTTGTCTTTCAAAGGATGAGGGAGGCCTGGGTTTGAGGAGCTTTAGGGTTTGGAATATGGTATTCAACCTCAAGCTCATTTGGATGTTGTTTACCAAATTAGACTCTCTTTGGGTGGCTTGGAACAGAGCTCATAGGCTCAAGAAGCAGAGCTTCTGGGCTGTTCATCCTACTACTAACCCATCGTGGATTTGGAGAGACCTCTTATCTCAAAGAGAAGTGGCAAAGGAGTTCATGTCATGCCACATTGGAGATGGTAAATCTGCTTCCTTCTGGTTTGATCAGTGGACTGAGTATGGAGCCTTAATTGACTATATTGGGATTGATGGTCCTCGTTTGATTGGAATTCCAATGCATGCCAAGGTCTCCCAGGCCAGAAGTGGTGATAGATGGGGTCTTTCAAATAGGCCATCAAGGAACATCGCAGTCACAAACCTCATGAGCTACTTCAACAGTATCCCTACCCCAAACCACCAGGAGGCTGACCTTTATCTATGGGGAATGGGGGAGACAGTTTCTCAGGTTTTTTCCTCTTCCAAGACTTGGGACTCTATTAGGCCCTCGGGTACAAAGGTCTCTTGGACCAAAACTGTGTGGTTTAAAGGAGCAATCCCGAAACATTCTTTCACCTTCTGGACTGCTCTTTTAAACCGATTACCAGTCAAACAAAGACTCTTATCATGGGGCCTTCTTGTTGACCCGAATTGTTGCCTGTGTAGCTCTGCAATGGAATCTAGGGATCACATTTTCTTGCACTGTGAATTCTCTTTGAATGTGTGGGGAATGATTCTCCACAGATTATGTGCTCAACCTCTTCCCCTTTCAGATTGGGATGCTCTTATGGAGTGGCTTGCAACCAACACCACTACTCCAAACAAACTTAAGAAGTTCGTGGTTCATTCTCTCATCTTTTCTTTGTGGAAGGAAAGGAATTCTCGCCTTCACAATGGCTTTTCTCTAACCCCAGAGATAATCTTCTCTAAGATAGATCGCAATATCAAGGATATCCTCTTAGCTCGACGAAACCGGAAGGGTTGTAACTTATTATCCGTTTGGTTGTTGAGATACTAAGCTCATCAGTTCACTTATTTAGCTCCAATGGTTTTTATCTTTTTTTGGCGAAAATAGCTACTTGCTTAAAGCTCTTGTAATCACACTCTCTGTTCCTTTTGGTATGAATATATTCACATTTTATCAAAAAAAAAAAACACAATAATTAATGAGTCAAAAGATGTGCTAATTAGGAAAAACATACCATGAGTTTGAAGGATGTTTAAGATTACATGCATGACACGTGGGATGATATCATCAGTTAGATTGATGGGTTTGGATCTTGCCTTCATTTAAACTCTGAAATTCCTCGTATCTCCGACAAGAGGTGTGTAAGGAGCTCCGGGTAGACCTTGTCCTCTCAAGTAACGTTCAGACATCTCCATTATGTAAATGGCAGAAAATTTACGAAGTGTTATTGGTCTTTAAATACCGAGATTTTTTAGGTGGTAATGTCTTGAATGTGTTTAGATTTGAGTTCACGTCAATGATTTATTTATTTATTTGGTGACTGTTGATTTCGGCTTTAACTCGGAGCCAAATTCTTGTCGTACAAGCCATATACCAAACCTCCTGTCTCTACTGATTGTGTCTTTTATCAGAACTTAAGGACGTCGTTTTGACTAAACCTGGGTGAAGCTCGCCGTTTCGCTGGGTTTGGAGATTTGGGGTTTAGCGAGACAAAAGGTAGATAAAAATGTAATTGGAAATGTCCCCTAAATATCATTCTTTTGACACAATTTGAGATTTGTTGCATGAGAAACACTGCTCAAAGAGTTTAAATGAGTGAGACAAAAGGTTTTGACTTGAGACTTAACTAGGTAAAAAGATTTTGAGTGTTTTGTATTATGACTAGGACTCGTTTCATTGTGTATGACAAGTTTATTTAGCAAAAGTTACAGAATTATAGCTTGTGTAGGATAAGAGGAGCACCGAACTCTGGGTGAATGGTGATGACTGTGAAAGGAGCATGAACATAGGAAGGAGATAGCTCAAAGGAGAATCTTTGTAGAATCAACGACATTGCCATCTTTGCCTCCGACAGCGCAAAATTCTGTCCGATGCATATCCTTGGTCCCCACGCGAATGGAAAGTAGGAGACTTGGTTCTTTGTTGCCTTTGAGAGACCGTCTTTGAATCTCTCAGGTTTGAACTCCGCTGCATCGTTTCCCCATAGCTCGGTGTCGCGTTGGACTAGCAGAATAGGTAGACTGATCTGAACGCCGGCTGGTAATGTCAGATCTCCTAACTTCATCTCTTTGTTAACTGCTCGAGCCAGCTGGGTTACGGCAGGATACAGCCTAAGAACCTCATATAATATCATCGTCATCTGTAAGGGATCAAATCATTTAGCAAAGAGACAACAAAAGTACTGGAGTCACCTGAAAGTTTTTGATTTGGTTTTACTTACAACTTTGAGTTGGTTAAGGCCTTCTGTATCGGGTTCTTTATCGCCAAAAACTTGCCTCACTTCTTCTCGTGCGCGAGCTTGCCAGTCTTGGTGTTGGCTTAACAGAACCATTGTCCAGACCAGAAGTACTGAAGTTGTCTCTTGCCCGGCGAAATAGAATAACTTGCACTCTTCCATTACATCCTCAATGCTCATTCCATTTCCTTTAGCTTGCCCCAAATTCGATTCAAGAAGTATACCGAGTAAATCGTCGCTTGGTGCTTCCCCAGCTTCTCTTGCCCTTAACCTCTTGTTAATGATCCCTCTTAGTATACCTTGGATTTCTCTAGCTGCTGCTTTCATCCTCCTATTACAATTTGTTGGGAGATACATATATCCAGGGATGAAAGCTTTCCGAAATGCTTGTACGATGAGCCGTGCTAGCTCTGCTTGGAGCTCGAATATCCTCTGTCCTTCTTTGTAGCTACTACCAAAAGCAGTACGAGAGATCACATCTGCAGTCAGATTCACAAGCCAAGGCCAGACGTCCACCTCACAGGACGATTCTTTATCGGAAGCTAACTTGTCCCATTCGCCAACAATCTCGCTGCAGCTCTGGTGGAACGCAGGTACCATGTTCTATACATAGAAGCAAAAGGTATACAAGTTGTGTCAGCCGAATGATACATTTAAGCAGTAATACTCTGATTCAAAGCTATGGAAGTAAAGTCGAAACCTTGATCTTCTCAAGATGGAAAGCCGGATTGATGATTCTTCGATGTTTCGCCCATTTATCACCATCATAATTAGCAAGTCCAGTAGCTATCAATCTGCCCAAAGGAAATGTATGCGTCTTGGGGAAATCATAAACTTTGTTGAACACTTCCTTGATCAGCTCAGGATCCATTATGGTGATTGTTGGTATAGGTCCAAACCATGAAAAGAAAGTCCTTCCTGTTCCAACCATATAGAGAGATACAAAAAGTTGAAACCTTGGCCTAGATCAGTTACTCTGCAGCAGTTTTTCTGAGTTCTTAACAGAGCTATACAGAAGCCAAGAAGCAAGGAAACATACCGTGAGTCTTGAGCATATGCAAAGGATAAGGTACGACACGTGTTGTGATATCATCGGTTAGTTTGAGTGGTTTGGATCTTGCTTCTGCCAACATGGCGAAATTCTTCTTTAAATCACCGACAAGAGGCGTGTAAGAAGTTCCGGGAAGACCTTGTCTGCTCAGGTAACTCTCAAGCCTCTTCGGTTCAAACCAAACCCACTTCAAAGTTCTCCATACCCACCACGACACAAGAACTATAGCTACTGAAACTGTTACCAACGCCACAGATATTTCCATTTTCTTTCCCAGAGAAAAGAGAGAAGAGAGAGTGAAATAATATCCTAAGACCTAACAATTCTTGGAATTTAAGGATTGAGTAAATTGGGGGAAGATATGGACGTAGTGATAGGTGATGTCATAAATACTTTATATTTTGTGTTTGTTCAGACAATTATTTTGTTCTGACCTTTGGTTTTGTAGGAGGCTAGGAGCCTCACAGTCACATGCGGCATGCCACGTAGCCGCAATAAGCAAATTTGGATTTGTGTGAAAAAGCGACAAAAAAAAAGAAAGAGAATGGAAATATCTGTCATAATTTGAGTGGGCAACAAGTCACGAACGTCGTACACTTTTTGCATCCATCCGTTTGACTACCAAAATCTAGAATAAACGTACTCTGTTTCTCCTCTGTTTTAAAATTTAGAGAGATTATAAGATTTAGGCGAAATAACGACCTAATAACCCTTTTGATTTTTATTTTTTTGGAGTAAAATTAACCCTGTTTGATTGGTATTACATGTTTTGTTTTAGCATTTTAAATGTCTTCTTACTTAGTCAAAAGATATAGAATTATAGCACTTGATGTCCGTGAACACTCTTTTCCATTCCATGATGTCTTCCACATAATATTAGAGTCTTGGATTCGAACCGTACCCATTAAGTAGACGATTAATTGTTATATTATCAGTTTATCACCTTCAAACAAAAATATGTATAAATATGTCATTTAGCAAAAAAAAAAAAAAAATGTCAATACCCAAAAGACCATGTAGTTTGGATAGACCATAAGAGTGAAGTTGTGTCTCTTAGAAATAAAACTACGCTTATCTTAATAAATAGGTCACGACTCTTTACACAATTAAACTTAGCAAACTGCATACATAAACTCAATGATCAAATAACAAGTTAGAGTCAAAGCCTCTGATTCGGTTGTAGTCTTTGTCTTTAAGTTAATATATAACAACTTCATTTAATAACATTACATTATAGAATCATAGCTTGTGCAGGATAAGAGGAACACCGAACTGTGGGTGAATAGTGATGACTCTGTGAGGCAAATGAACATAAGAAGGAGAAAGCTCGAAGGAGAACCTTTGTAAAATCAATGTCATTGCCATCTTTGCCTCCAATAGCGCATAATTTTGACCAATGCACAACCTCGGTCCCCATCCGAAGGGCAAGAAACATACTTGGCTCTTTGTTGCCTTTGAGATCCCGTCTTTGAACCTTTCGGGCTTGAACTCAGTCGCATCATCTCCCCAAATCTTAGTGTCGCGCTGGATTAGCAAAATAGGCATATTGACTTGAACACCGCCTGGTAGTGTTAGATCGCCTAGTTTTATCTTTTTGTGAACCGCTCGGTTCATTTCGATAAGTGGAGGATATAGCCTAAGGACCTCGTACATAATCATGGGCATCTGTAAGATTCATCGAATAAAACCATTAAAAGTAATAAAAGAAAGCATTATTAACTTGAAAAGGTTTAACCAAGAGTGTGTGGCGAGTAGTTTTGTAGAGTGAGTAGATGACTCGTCGTCATGTTGGTCAAGGCTAGAGATCGTGTTCCACCATCTACGGAAAGATCGTTGTTGTTTCTTCTTGACAGTTGTAGACGACTTAAATAGCAAGAATACTAGGTTTTCTACAACCCTCGGAGATTAGTCTTGTCCATGATCTACCCCGGTTATAAAACTTGAAAATGTTTATGGTAAGGTTTAATACTTACAACTTTGAGTTGGTTAATGCCTTCTAGATCGGGTTTGTTATTTCCAAAAACTTGCATCAATTCCTCTCGTGCGCGAGCTTGCCAGTCTTGGTGTTGGCTTAACAAAACCATTGTCCAAGCAACAAGTACTGAAGTGGTCTCTTGTCCCGCGAAATAAAACAACTTACACTCTTCCATTATTTCTTTAGTGGTCAGTCCATTCCCTTTCGTTTGCCCTGAATTCGATTCAAGAAGTAGATCCAACAAATCACCACTTGGTGCTTCTCCAGCGTCTCTAGCCTTTTTCCTATTGCTAATGATCCCTGTTAGTATACCTTGTATTTCTCTAACTATTGTATTTATCCTTCTATTATTCTTTGTTGGGAAATGCCTACACACAAAATAAATGAAGAGTTAAATATTACAATTCCACATTGGCAAAAATCAAGATATTAGTATATACGAGCCATTTAATCATTATCTTCATTGAATCATTGTCTATTAGTTTTGAATTAAAAAGTCAGTTTGTTCATAATATTAGAATCCAAGATATTGACTTGATTCTAAAAACGATATTGAAAATAAATAAATAATAGTGAAATATATGAAGATTGTAACTTGTAAGTTGTGTTTGAAAATCTATCAATCATGCTAGTATTAGACCAAAACAAGTCATTTCTCATACCGATATCCAGGGATGTAATTCTTCCCAAGAGCTTGTGTGATGAGGTCTGCTAGTTCCATTTGTAGTATAAATATCCTCTGTCCTTCCTTGTAGCTGCTACCAAAAGCGGTACGAGAGATCACATCCCCCGTCATATTAACAATCCATGGCCAAACATCAACTTCACACGACGACCCGTTACTTGAAACTAACTTCTCCCATTCGCACACAACATCGTTGCAACTTTTATAAAACGTAGGAATCATATTCTATACACAATGTCAAGGCACAAAAATGGGTCATCCATCACTCATCAGCTAAAATAAATTTTGACATGGTTCTAATAATATTAGCTAAAGTGAATCTGAACCTTGATTTTCTCAAAATAGAATGCCGGGTTGATGATCTTCCGATGTTTCGCCCATTTATCTCCATCAGAATTAGCGAGTCCATCAGTTATCAATGCAAGCAAAGGAAACGGGTGTGTCTTGGGGAAATCAAAAACTCGGTTACACACTTCTTTGATCAGATATGGATTCATTATTGTGATGACTGGTACTGGTCCTAACCATGTGAAAAAAGTATTTCCTGTTGCAGCCACATACACATATATATAATTAAGAAGGAATAATCAATTTGAAGAGGAATTCAAAATCTACAAACCAAGAACATGTATACCATAAGTGTTGAGCATTTGCAAGGAGTAAGGCATGAGAAGTGAGATGAAACAATCCGTTAGTTTCGATCTTGCTTCCTTCAACATGCTTAAACTTCTTCTCACATCTCCAACAAGAGGCGTGTAACGAGTTCCGACAAGACCTTGTCTTCTCAGGTAACTCTCAAGCCTCTTAGGTTTAAGCCAAACCCACTCCACAATTCTCCATATCCACCACAATACAAGAAGTACAGCCAATGATCCAACTGATGGTATCAACATTTGGTAATTGTTTTTAGTTTCTTTAGTGTTTTGAGGATTTTGATGAAGAAATGCATTTGCTTATTTGGCTTTAATACTAGTAGAATTTGTGTTTCGGACAGTAAAATATTGTTTGTTAACCGTCTAACTGTCGCCTTTACTCCGATTCTCATACGTCTGGCCACACATATGACATATGTCTTCCATGCCTAAGCCTTTTTTACTTTTTTTGGTAGGGATATAACTTTTAGCAGTTAATGCTATAGACAATATGAAATGCGATATTTATTACTTACACTGAAAAACTTATTTTGTTATAAAATCTTCTCTAATTCAACGCCAAATCCAACACCAAAAAATGGTGTTGAACTTTTTTATTTATAAAAATATCTTTTATCTTTTAAGTTATTTTAAAATAGATTATTTTATTTATAAGAAAATAACAATTAATAAATAAATTTTAGATATATAAATTTAAAAATCTATATATAATTTATAAATCATTATTTCAAAATGTTATATAAATTTTAGTTTTTGTTGTATATACTTAAAATTTAAAATATAAAATTAAATCATACTTTAATAGAAAATATAATTATATTGATTAAGTAATCAATTTAAAAATACATAAAATACTAAAATTAAAGATAAAAAACATCAAATAGAAAAGAAATTATATGGTGTAATATATTTTGTTTTAATAGAATAAATTTTTAGTTTATATAATTTTATATTTTATTGACATTTAATAAAAATTAAATAGAAATGATCAATTTCAAATTTTAAAATTATGATGTACTATTAACAATTAACAAAACAATTGAAAAAAAAATATACTTACAATATTCGTTTTTGGTGTAAAAAATAGTGTAATACATTAGAATAAAACCCAAAACCATTTTGGTGTTACATTTTTTTTTACACTAAAATGGAGTAATAAGTTAGAAATGACCTTAATGTTAATATACATGTCGTATGTATATCCTATCTTAGTTTAATCTATTTCATATACACCAAAATGTTGAGCAAATAATAGCATTACATAAATAATTAATGCAGTTGATAGTTAATGTTTCTGAATAAATGATAGATAAAGTGCAATTGTGACAAACAAACAAAAAAACTATTTGGATAATGATTTTTTTTTCAGTTTAGTTTATGTAACGTCTCATTACACCTGGAGGAAAAGTTTTTTTTTTGTTTTTTAAATTCACATGATAATTGACACCCTAACTCATAAGCTAGCTTTTGGATGGGTTAGACCTATTTATATGAGTTTTATGAGGTTTGGTTAAGAGCTAAATATTAAAGTAATTTTATTCGATATAAGTTTTTGCACGAAGCACAATGTCACTGTTCGTGGCCATCTTGAATGACGTTTTAGGTGACAGTGAAAATCAATAATCTGTCAGTGTCATGTGTTTTCTCTTCAGATGGTGGTCACTCGTGAAGAATAGTCCAAACTTATCCACAAGTCTTTGTCTTTTTACTCGGATATTTCAATCAAGTCAGGTGAGATTGTATAAAGTGTATGTTCCTATCTTGTAACACGAACACCAGGGTCCAGGATAAAGTATGCATCCAGGTCACTATTGAGTGAGAGTTCAAAATTTATTTCGCCAAAGCCAAAAAGGGAAAAAATGTTTTGACATTTCTGATCAAATAATTGAGTTTGATAGTGCTCAAGAGTCAAGAGGCCATCTTCAGCTCCTATTGCAGTTGTAAGTTTCTGCTTTTGGATAAATTACATTCTGAGATCTTGTTTTAATTTTTAGTACCTATAAACTTGAAATTCTGCTTTGTTTCTAAGTTCCGCCAACTGAAGTTAAATTCGTACTTATGACGCCACATTTTTTTTGCAATGTTGAGTGTGATTAAGTTTCATTAATTTTTTTTTTGGTTTTGGTAAAAAGGGGTTGATTACTAAATGAGGCACTTTTTGAAAAATATTAACTCTTTTAGACACTTTTTGATATTAAGACACTTTTTCATATATTACTCCAAATTTCTGACCAAATTACCCTTCTTTTTTATATTTAACATTGTTTGGACACCATATAGTTTGGAGACCACATGGCTTTAATGTTCTTTTAATTAAAAAATCTACTTTTATTATCTTTCTTCTATTTTTCTCTATTCATTAAAAATAAATTTTCACAAAACATGATTCAACCTTTAATCTTTCTTTGAAAAAAAAAACCTTTCAATCTCTTTTTTTCTTTTTCTTAATATGACTTCTTCTTCTTCATTTTTTTATTTTTCCTTATCAAGTATTTAATTTTAGTCTTGGGTTAAAGGAATAAATTTTCTGAATCATGCATTTTTGATATACTGTTATGAATGGTTCATTTTTGATTAACTAAATTAGACAATAAAATCGAAACAAAATGATTTGATTAATGGACTAATAAACTCAATGAAACAATTTGTAACTATAAAACTATGACCATGCATATCGTACATATGGATAACATACCTTCTGGATATAGTCACATAACATCTATGTCCACGAACTCAAGACGTTTACTTATAATCCGTTTACTAGACAAAATTTTTTTTATAAAAAATGTACAAAGTATCATCAACAGAGTTGCAAGATGAAAGAATTACCCATAAAACACTAAACCATGAATCACTTATTACATTAACCACAAAAATTTAATCATAAATCATTAACCACAAAACTTTAACCATAAATCACTAATAGTAATACTTGAGAAGGTGGAATACTATTATTATTTTTGTCACACTAATAGTTGATTATATAGATTATATTATTTGACCGTGAAAATCCGAACATACAATTATACTTGACAAGGTGGAATACTAAAAGTTGATAAACACGAGGACTCGAACATACAATTAAAACACACAACAATTATACTCCATCCGTCCCATTTTAGATGATCTTCTAGGAGAAATTTTTTGTCCCATTTTAGTTGATTTTTTCAATTTTCAATGCAATATTTATTGTGTTTTTGTTGTTTTTGAGTGTTTGAATTCTGCAGATTGTTTTTTCATTGGTTGAATTATTTTGGAATTTGTGTTATATATTGAAAAGATAAACAATTAAATGGTTTTTTAATTAGTGTGTAAAAACCATAAAAATCATATAAAATGGGACGGAGGGAGTACTAGTTAACCTCAAAATGTTGACGGTTTATTAATTGACCATCAAGATGTGACCATACAAATATATGGTATATGGGATATTACTATCTAATAAATAAGTTTTATAGTAGAATAAAGGCCAATTTCTAAAAATACCACTTTTTAAAAAAAAATTCCAAAAATACCACATGGAAGTTTTTTTTCCAAAAATACCACTTTTTTCTAAAGTTCCAAAAATACCACTTTTTAAAAATTTATTTTTAACATTCAAAACTAAACCCTAAACCTCAAATCCAAACCCTACTCCCTAGTTTTGGAATAGTTAACCCAAACCCAAAAATTTTAAATTATAAACCTTAAAAATAAATTTTTTAAAAAGTGGTATTTTTGGAAATTTGGAAAAAATGTATTTTTGGAAATTTGGAAAAAAATGTATTTTTGGAAAAAAAAACTTCACGATGATATTTTTGAAAAAAACCTTCAAAATATAGTATTTTAGGGAATTTCTCTAGAACAAATAAGAGATAAGAAAAAAAAATTTGAAAATAAGAAAAGCGAAAAACATAAAATCAAAAAGAGAAGAGGAGAAAAAGTGATAAAAAAAAAATAAAGACAAAAGAGAGTAGGATCATGAATTGAGTATAAACAAAAAGAAGAAAATGATAGATGTGTCTTTTACACTCATGGAAGTGTCTTGATAGTAGAAAGTGCGTGTTTTGTCAAATACTTTAATAAAAGGTTAATTTCCAAAAATATAATTTTTTTAAGTTTTTTTCCAAAAATACCACCTTAAAGTTTTTTTTTCAAAACTACCACATTTTTTCCAAAGTTCCAAAAATTCCACTTTTTAAAATTTATTTTTTAACATTTAAAATTAAACCCTAAACCCCAAACTCAAACCCTACCTCATAAAACTATACCCTAATTTTGGAATAGTTAATCCAGACGCAAAAAAATTAAATTGTAAACCTTAAAAATCAACTTTTAAAAAAGTGGTATTTTTAAAACTTTGGATAAAATGTGGTATATTTGGAAAAAAAACTTCGATGTGGTATTTTTGGAAAAAAAACTTTAAAATGTGGTATTTTAGACCCTTTGAAGTGTGTGTAAAAGTAAATAACCCTCTAAAGTACGCAACTTTATGCATGCATCATGCAGGTGTTTATTCTCAGATTAAACATGTATAGCATATTTAGCATGCAACTATATATACGCATGCATGCCTTTATTCTATGTGGAAGATGGCAATTCTCTAGATTCTCGTTCACTTTGATGATATAATTAATAATACATTCTCATTATGTACACACATACACATATTCGAATCTCTTAATTAAAATAGTTTTTTTTTTTTGAAACATTAATTATGTTTCAGTTGTATTAAATAAAATTATGTTTCACGAAAACCATAAATATATTATAATACATTATACTCTTTAAAGCGATAATAATTTTAAAATAAACATATTGATCATTCAAAATACATGTGAAGATTTTTCATCCTCAAAAAAAAAAAACTTACCATCAACAAACGTTAAAAAGTGTGCATAGACTATACATTCGTGCCATAGATTATCTTTAAACTTATTAAAATGTTATCTAGGTACATGTAACGATGAATGAATCCAGCGGCAGATCTAGAAATCATTTTCATAACTAAAAACTATCGAGTAACACAACATGAAATAATACATTCAAAAAGGCATTATCAAAAAACTTTAAACAATTACAATAATTCTAAGAAAATCATGGTGGACAAGTACCCCACCCAATTGCTTACTACATCCGCCCCTAGGTGAATGTGTGAATGTCTTATTATTGTAGTGAGCGAGAACTCATAAAATTCTCTTGCTTTCTTCCACATAGAATAAATTTATTAAAGGAATACATGCATGAATGCATACACAAAGTTACATGCTTTATACAGTGCTAGTATTTCTACCCGTGCCTAGCACATGTATATTTTTTGCTTTAATTAATTTCTGTTTTATAAGTGACTATTTTTTCCCGTTTTTTTTTGTTTAAATTTTAAATTACAAAAATAAATATGAAACATTTTCCACGTGTCAACACATAATTGGTTATGTGACTTGTGATTTAGTAGTTAAGGATATATTTTGAGGCGCATATTCGCTACTGAATCTTGAATTTTTTTTTTTTTTTTGGTAAACATGTTAAGTTTTATTGCGATTTTTGTTTTTGACAGAAGTTACACAGAAAACTAGTAGCGGAAACTTAAAAAAACTAAACTAAACAACAACAAAAAATACAAAACTAGAGTAGACTACAATCAAACAACAAACCGATTGCTATGAACCGCTTAGAGGATTCGTAAGGATACTTGAACTGAATTAAACTAAACTAAACTGAATCTTGATACTGAAAAAATTTGAGGATCTTCGAAACTTTGCGTACTCTCTGATTCAAAGCATGTGGAAGATCAACGGAGCACCAAACTGAGGATGAAGTGTAAGAACTGTGTGAGGTGCGTGAGTATACGAAGGAGAAAGCTCGAAGGAGAATTTTCGCAGAATCAAGACAAGAGCCATCTTAGCTTCCATTAGAGCGAAATTCTGACCAGGACAGAATCTTGGTCCCCATCCAAACGGAAGAAACGAAACTTGGTTCTTCGTGGCCTTTGAGATCCCATCTGCGAATCTCTCGGGTTTAAACTCATGAACATCTTCTCCCCATAGCTCGGGATCACGATGAACCATAAGAACAGGAATCACTACTTGTGCACCACCTGGAAGTGTCATGTCCTCACCAAGCTTTGTTTCTTTCTCTATAGTTCGACCAAGTAGAATCCCTGGTGGGTATAACCTCAACACCTCGTTCAAGATCATACTCATCTGTCCAAAAAAAGTAACCCGGGGAAACATTAGTCTACGTTTTCGCTTGGAATCCTACGCGGTAATTAGAGGGAAACACAATATTTTACTATTTTGAGACGAGAGAGGGCATCAAAGTTAGGTTTGTTGTTCTCCCCAATGACTTGTAATATCTCTTCTCTAGCTTGATCTTGCCATTTCTTATGATGGCTCAACATTATCATAGTCCACACGAGCAGGTCCGCGGTGGTTTCTTGGCCCGCGAAATGAAACAACCTACACTCTTCTACCACATCTTTAGTACTCATCCCGTGATCTCCGTAATTCGATTCCAAAAGTATTCCCAACAGATCATTCTTTGGAGCCTCCCCTGCTTCCATAGCTCTCTGTCTTTTCTTGATGGTATCTCCCAATCTAGACCTTACTTCTTTGTCTATTTGCTTCATCCTCATGTTGTTCTTAGTCGGTAGAAACCTAAACAATGAGAAGAACACTTCATCTTTCCATATTTCTCAAAGCGAAAGTAATACGAAAAATTTCGTTTACCTCAGTCCAGGGATGAAAGCCAACTTAAGAGCTTTTAAAACTCGCTGGCCTTGTTCTTCTTGAAGCTCAAAGATTCTCTTACCTTCCTCATAGCTACTGCCAAACGCAGTACGCGAAATTACATCCGAGGTTACATCCTGAAGATATGGCCAAACATCGATCTCATTCGATGATCCTTGCTCGCTAACCAAACTCTCCCATTTACTTATCATCTCGATGCAGCTTTCGTAGAACGCAGGTATCATAATCTTGAAAATATACCAAAGAAGAAGAAAAATCAGCATACGATTTATAACAGTGTAATAACATGAGAATTTGGTTTAAGAAATACCTTGAGCTTTTCTAGATGAAAAGAAGGGTTTATAATCTTCCTATGTTTAGACCATTTCTCTCCTTCATACACCGCAACTCCACTTGCGAAAAGCTCAACGATTGGATGCATTGGCGGCTTCGGGAAATCGTAATTTCTATTTAGAACTTCTTTGATGTGTTCTGGTTTCGTTACAATCACACTCGCTGCAGGTCCTAACCACATGTAAGATGTCTTACCTACACAAACACCAAACAGTAGAAACAGACGATTTCAAACACTAACTATTAGAAAAAACAGAGGATCTCTGTTTTGAGGTAAAATCTTACCATGATCCTTAACTGTCTGTAGTATCATAGGCATGACTCGTGGTGTGTAATCATCGGTTAGACTGATGGGTCTTGACTTTGCTTGGTCCACCATACTAGCTTCCTTCAAAGCGTCTCCTACTAGAAAAGTGAAAGGAGTTCCAGAGAGACCTTGCCTCTTTAGATAAGCCTCATGTTTCTTTGGTCTAAGCCAAGCCAGATTCAGACCTTTCCATATCAATACCGCAACCGTAGTTACCACCAGAATCGCGGCTGCAACTGCCACCTTTGATATCTCTGTTTTACTCATAATTAATGCACTTCTTTGAGAAATTTGTTAGTATTGAAGTTGCTAGATGAAAATGGTACGTATATATAGAATATAGATAAACTTGCTGTTGATTTGCGTATGCGTCAAGTCGATGAACTGTGAAGCAGAAGGAAATTCAACGAGTGTTCTAGATTATCCATAGAACACTTTCTATGTTTTTCTCAAATATTTATTGTTTTCTTTTTGTATGCGCCAATGACTTGCAAGAATAATACGACTGACTTATCTAAAACATATCCAAAAAGAAGGTAGAGTTGAAATTGGCTTCGTATTATAGACTTTTCAAGATTAATAATGTAGCCACAGTGGAAAATGACCTTAGGAGACTAGACTGAAGAAGACCTTTACCTTAGCGAATAGTGGCTATAACAAGTCTTTGTAAGATATTATGTTACATACCATAGACATTTGATGGAAATACAAAAATCAGAGCTTGTGTAGTATGAGGTGAGCTCCGAATTGAGGACGAGTAGTCATGACCGTTTGAGGGGCGTGAACATAAGAAGGAGAGAGCTCGAAGGAGAATCTCTGTAGAATCAAAGCCATTGCCATTTTTGCCTCCAACAGAGCGAAACTCTGACCGATGCAGATCCTCGGTCCCCAACCAAAGGGGAAAAAAGAGACCTGGTTCTTTGTTGCTTTCGAGAGCCCGTCTCTGAACCGCTCGGGTTTGAAATCCGCTGCATCATCGCCCCAAAGCTCGGTGTCACGATGGACAAGAACTGTTGGTATATAAATGTTAACTCCAGCTGGAAGGGTAAGCTCTCCTAGCTTCAACTCTTTGTTGACAGCTCGTTTGAGCTGAGCCACCGGAGGGTATAGCCTCAAAACCTCATTGAAGATCATAGTCATCTGTTGAAAATCATTCAAAGACAAACATTGGAATTCAAATGACTCTGGTGTGAAGCAAGAGGATGTGAAAAGTTGTGATTTTCTTTTTACTTACGACTTTGAGGTTGTTGAGGGACTCTATATCGGGTTTCTGATTATCGCCAAGTATTTGTCTCACTTCCTCTCGTGCACGATCTTGCCAGTCTTGGTAATGGCTTAATAAAACCAATGTCCAGACTAACAGTACTGAAGTTGTCTCTTGTCCAGCAAAATAGAATAGCTTGCACTCTTTCATGACTTCTTCTACGCTTATTCCAATTCCTTGAGATTCCTCTGAATTTGACTGAAGCAGTATTCCCAACAAATCATCTTTCGCTGCTTCTCCAGCTTCTCTCGCTTTCTCCCGTTTGCTCACGATACCTCTCAGTATCATATCTATTTCTCTGTCTATTGCTTTCATCCTTCTATTGCTCTTTGTTGGGTAATACCTTCACCAAACACAACCAATTCTCAAAATCTTTCAAGGTTTAGTTTATGACAGGACAAAGACAATAAGGTTTTATTGTTGTTTTATACCTCAATCCAGGGATGTAAGATTTCTTAAAAGCTTGTGCTATGAGCTCAGCTAATTCCCCTTGGAGTTGAAATATCCTCTGCCCTTCTTTATAGCTGCTTCCAAAAGCAGTATGCGAGATCACATCCGCAGTCAAATTCACAAGCCAAGGCCAAACATCTACTTCAAGAGACGATTCTTTATCCGTAAATAGCTTCTCCCACTGGCAAACAACCTCGCTGCAACAACTGTAGAACGCAGGAACCATGTTCTGTAAAACCAAAAAGCAGGTAGGTCGCTTAAACATCGCGCACACACATTATTCAGACACTCAAGACACGAGAGAGAAACCGAAACCTTCATCTTTTCGAGGTGAAAAGCCGGGTTGATGATCCTCCTGTGACGAGCCCATTTATCTCCCTTGTAACTCGCAAGCCCGCCTGCTAACAATCTGAACAAAGCGAATGTAGCAGCCTTCTCAAAGTCGTAAATTTTATTAAAGACTTCTTTGATCTGCTCTGGATTGGTTATCATGATCGCTGGTACAGGTCCAATCCATATGAAGAAAGTCTTTCCTATTCCACCAACATAAACTCAATCAAGAAACAACAATGAACATAACTAAGATCAAGTCAAACTAAAAGGGCACTCTCTAATTTCTCAAGTTCTAAGAGGAAAGCTAAGGGAGAGAGACACAGTACCGTGAGAATTGAGCATCTTCAAGGCAAGAGGAAGGAGACGTGGTGTGATATCATCAGTTATTCTGATGGGTTTAGATCTTGCCTCCATCATCATATTAACATTCCTCTTAATATCTCCGACTAGAGGCATGTAAGGAGTTCCGACAAGACCTTGTCTTTTCAGGTAATTCTCCAGCATCTTGGGTTTGATCCAGACCCACTTCACGATCCGCCATGTCCATAGCAACACAGCTGCTGCAATAACCACTACCAAAGCTGCTACTACTGAAAAAGACATCTTTGAGTATTTCACTCACTCTCTGGATTCCGAAAGTCTCTGAAACTTTGACTCTACTTGTCGTGTAAGGGTTTTCCATCTGTTCTTATCTAACTGCAATTTTTTAATCAATAAAATCTTCAAAAGAGATTCACTAAAAGCTTCATGAATACAGAAGTGCTCTCAAGTCAATCCTTTTGCGTGTAAAGGGTAAGCGCGTATGCTACAAACACGAGAGCTCTATGGAGAACAACCTGCAACCTAGACCAGACTTATTATTGAAGTGTTGCTTTGTTCAGTTATGAGTTTGCAGCTAAAGCAAGATCAATTTAGAAACATGAGAGATATGAACAGTTAACTCTCAGAACTTTGAAGCAGAAAAAACTTTCAAAATTTCCAAAAGATAACTCTGAATATCGTATCATATCTGGAAAAAAATAGTTCAAAAGATGCATAACTTAAAAACTTCAAGAGAAGACAACTGCAAAATGGTATTTGTTGTTCAGACTGAGGAACAAGAACCCTAATTCGATGGTTGAAAAGGATGAGGATAATCATGCAGATTGGGTTTACATGAAAAGGTTAGGCTTTGATGCCTTGTAAGTAGTCTTGAGCTTCCTGCTTGGTGGCCTGACCTTCCTGAAAACAAGAGGGAACTTGATCTTCGAGTTATGGAACTGTTTGGTGCTCTCTCTCTTGCAAAGCTTTGCAGGGACTGTTGCAGTCTTGATGATCTGAATGCAAGGGAACCTCACTCTGTGACGAGAAGCCATCTCAGTGTACATCTGCTCCACTCCACCGTTGAGTGTGGTGTCGCGGTACTCCTTGTACATGTTGTGGTACCCAGTTCGGCTCTGATAACGTAGCCAGATACCAAAGTTCTTGATCGTCGTAGGGTTCTTCTCGAAAATCTACAGGAGTACAACAACCAAAACATTCAAAAGTACTCATCTTTCAGCATATCCAATATTCTAAATTGTGTAAAATGAAATACATACCTCGTTGATGGCAAGCATTTGTCCGTTACTTTTCTTAACCTTCTTCAGTTTCCTCAAGAAGTACCTAAATACAAGTAAATGCATTTACAATCAGAGAATACATAAGAAGAAAAACAAACGAATTGGTACCAAAACAGGACATTGCTTAACTCACCAAAACTTGGACTTGGCACGAACTTCATTAGTGGCCCATAGCTTCATACGGTAGATCTTAGGTTGCACATCTTTCTCAGTCGGGAGAGCTCTCCCAACCACTTGATACTGGTGAAACTGCTCAAAGGAAACCAATGTACATCGAATCAATTCATTATATACAACAAAAAGAAATCAACTTTTACAATCCCTCGAACAGCAACAGACACTTAACCTTAGATGCAGCTTAAAATGTTCAAACAGATCATATTCGGAGCCAAGAAGTACTCTAAAATCATCCTAGAGATTCGAACAAATCAAACCTAATCAATTTTCGTACTTTCTCAACGAATCAGAAGCGATTCATCTCTATGATACATTCTCACTATCGAATCCAGTTCATAACTAACCATCCAAAACCAATCTTCAAAACAACTCAAAAATCAAGAACATAACTTTCACAGAACCAAGAATCACTCGTAGCTCAGGTTCCTATACTGTGGAAAGAAGCAACTTACCCGAAAAGCACCCATTTCTGCGGAGAGATCAAGCTCCAACGAAATCAGCCAAAAGGAAAAACAGAGAGCAAAGAGCTAAACGGTGGCGCTGATGAGAAAACTATAAAACAACTTCTTTACGATAAACCCTAGACGAAGATACACGTCTCTGTGGGCTTTTCTTTTTGTAATTGGGCCTTCAATAAGTCCATTTTTATTTCGTTTACAAATTTCATTAAATGCGATCAAAATAATTTACTTAAAAACTTGAATTTTTTTGCAAAATTACACGGGCTTCTTGAAAAAATGACTTACAATTTGGAGTCAATTGCAAATATAACTCATAGTTTCTCTCTCTTCAAATTTTTGGCAAACAAACCATAAAATTAAACTAAATTACGGAAATGCCATTAATTTTCTAATTTTTTGTTTTATAGAAAAAATCAGACATTAAAAAGTTTTCAAAAAACTCAAACATATCAAGTTATTTACGGAAATGCCATCTTCTTCAATTTTTTAACCACCATTAACAACCAAAATTAAAGCTCTAAATGCTTCTTCGCCCACATTTGAAGCTCTATATCTTCAATCTATACTCTTACAACCTCTTCATCTCTCATTTCCTCTCCAATTTAATCCAAAAACCTTTATAATTTTGATGTGAATCTTTGTTCTCTCATAAAATCTGGTTTTTGTGTGCTTCTTGCGACTACTACGGTTGGGCTACTTCTTTACCGGCGGGAATAGAAGTTTTTAGAAGTTGACGAAGCTAAAAACGAGCTCGGACGGCGAATAAAGGTAATTTCCGATCTGGTTCTCGATAGTAGACTTCTCGTGCAGTCTACCGGTCAACAATAGGTTAGATTTGCAATTGACTTTTTAAAAAATTTATGAAGTAAACTGCATATGAAGTCTGCGCTTCTCCTTTGAAAACAAAAAAATACGCGTAGACTTCATGTGCAATCTACTAAAAACTTAGGTTAGTTTTGCAATTGACCACAACTTTGACTTTATAGCGTAGACTTCTAGTGCTAACTTTTAGTGCAAACTGCATATCGAGTCTACGTTTGGGTTAGTTTTGAAATTGACCAAAATGTTGACTTTTGAGGTAGACATTATCGGAAGTCTACTCTGTATGAAGGGGTTAGTTTTGTGTTTGACCAAATTATATAATATTGACCAGGAAAATCATGAATCAGTAGACTTCTCTTGCAGTCTACTAGAGAGGTAGACTGCAAGGGAAGTCTACTATTTAATTAATTCGATATTTTGGTCAATTGCAAAAGTAACCTCTTTTACAGTAGACTTCAGTAACCAGTTTACTACCTCAGTAGACTGCATATTGAAGTCTACTCTAAAGTCAACATTGTGGTCAATTGCAAAACTAACCCGCTCCATTAGAGTAGACTTCATGATGCAGTCTACCGCAGTAATAGACTGCATCATGAAGTCTACTCTGTTTTGACGGTTTTCGGCGTATTAGATTAGACTGCATAAGAAGTCTACCTCAAAAGTCAAACTTTGGTCAATTGCAAAACTAACTCTTTTATTTAGCTTCTAATGAAGTCTACTCTTAAAAAGTCAAAATTCTGGTCAATTGCAAAAGTAACCCATTTCATAGACTTCATGTGCAGTCTACTGGTAGACCGCAAATGAAGTCTTCGTCAGTAGACTTCTTAGGAAAGTCTGCGTTTTTTAGTTTTTTATAAATGCATTTATAACTTATTTATAATGAATTTTTGAGATTTTCTTGTTCTCATTTGTGTGTTATCTATTGTGTTTCCTTATGTATGAATTTGACATATAAAGGGGCAATATTTATGGCAAATATCAATTTTCTTGTTTGAGTACTACTTAGCTTATATTGGTAGATTTCAGATAGAAGTCTACGCGTAGACGGAATGTGAAGTCTACTGCATCAGTTTTTAATAAAAATGCATTTTAAAATAATGTATATTGTATTTTTCAGATTTTATTGATCTCAAATGTGTGTTATTTATTTGTTTTGATTATGCTTAAGTTTGACATCTTCAGTTGCAATATAACTATTTTATATATAATTATTGTTTAACTATTCTTTAGCTCATTTTAATAGATTGTGAATGAAGTCTACGAGTAGCGTATGAAGTCTGTATTCTTTAGCTCATTTTAGTAGATCTCAAATTTGTTAACCATTATTGTTTCATATGTGACCATCGTCATTTGTAACATTTATGAGCTAAATCAATTTTCTTATTTCAGTAACACTTAGTTCATTTTTTAGACTTTTAATGAAGTCTGCTGTTTTAAATCGGAGTAGACTTTGTTTGTATTTTCTATTTCTAAAATTTGAACAAGTTAAGTTTAATTTGAACAAGTTTGTTTCGTTTCCAAAATTTTAAGGGCAAAACTAGTTTCCAAAACTCCTTTAGATAATTGTATGTATTTTAGTTCCAAATTGGATTTGGTTCATCTAGAGTGATATAAGTATATAACTAAAGACTTCATGGTGATCACTGCCTTTTGTTATATAAGTACGAGCCATATTATTGTGAATTGGGACTTCATGGTGATCACTACTTTTTGTTATATAACTAGGAGCCATATTAATGTGAATTGGCTTCTTTTTTTTTACATGTATTCTACTGAGTATATTTAACAAACAGCTAAGTTACGTCTCTCACTTATACAAAACGTCATACAATTTTGCCTAAGAAAACACAACTTCGAAGAGAAATGATACCAACACGATATGAAAATGCCATTAAGGGTACATTCACACACCAGTCCAATTTAACAATAAACAAAAAAGATTATACAATCTGTTATTTTCTGTTCTTTCGCTTCATCCATTGAGACAAGAGTTTGAAGTGATCGTCATTCTGCAACCTTGAAATAAACTTGTCTACAAGACCCCTGAAATCATCTTCAAATAAAACAAAAGTCAAATCACCAAAGCTCTAATTTACCAAGAATCATGGAATAAGACTTTTTAGTAGTGGGTTTTGGGATCAATCAAATGACCTCACGTCTGATCTTCAATTTTTTATCAATGTCCATGACTTTTGCAATGTTCGTTAAGCTTAACAGAGAGTTTTGTTGTTCTCCCGTAGCTTATGTAGCGGCTAAACCACTACCGTGTGAAAACATGACATCTCTCTTCTCAGGCTACCATTTAAGATCAAGAACCAGATATAAAATTCATGAAAACATCAAACACACATCAAAGAGATTAGATATGAAAAAAAGAGAGAGATCTTTACCAATTCACAGTGATTATTGTGGATTAAAGAGGCTAAAGCGGCGTGAGTCATTGATTCCGTCACCCACCATTGCAACATGTTCCGCAGCCTGAAAAATCATTGGTTCTTTCAAATTAGAGTATTTAAACAAGTGAACTTTCTTAAATTTAGTGTGTAGCGATAAGGTTACTTGTAGTTCCTTGACTTTCTCGGCTTTTTGCTCCAGTTTAGCTTTTGTGATAATAGAGTCGATACCGACTTCTCTAACAGTTACCATGATTCACCTTCCCAATGACTCCTAATACATTGAAGAAGGACATTAGAAATAGAAACTCAAGTAACATGAACCCAAAAGAAAACTTTAAAGCTTCATAAAAAAATCTGCATTATCAACTATAAAGAATTATAACCAGGAAGATGAAAATTATCATGCGGTGTTTATCTATCAGTTTTTACCTCCATTCGCTGACCACTTTCATCTTTTCCTGTGAATGTGAGTCCAGAGCTTTTGAAACGTCGTAGCTGGATTCACCTGTAAGAGAACATCTTGTTTTAGCTTAAGCTATCAAAGAGATAAGTTTTTTGTAGAATTTGAAAGCTTCTTAAATAGCTCATGAATTAATCCTACAGTGGCTGTACCTTATGAATGGAAAGATAAGAATCCAATAGCTCAGTGTACATCCCAACCACAACAATTCTTGCCTATCCGAGAATATGAGTAAGCGAGACATACCCTGTAAGGTTCAAGACTAGCAAAATCGCCTTGTGTGTCTTTTGTTCCTGCTCAAACAAGTTAAAAGGTAAAGACATTAGTGATGAGAACAACTTGTAGTAAAGGACCTCATTGTATCTATATGATTAAGTCCAAGTTCCCTCTCACTGATATCTAAAGCCTTTTGCTGATATATTGTTGCCAATTTTAACAAAATCTTTTAGTTCTGCAATTGTCATATCGAAGAAAAATATCACAAGCTAACCATCTATATACTGACCTGGTTAAAATCACTGGTGTGATATACAACTGAGCGGAAACTTAGTTCTCTCGATCAAGCTAAAGATGATGGTGTTTTCTTGCCTAATCAACGATTCTCGGATCAAGTCAAGACTCAGTGGTAGTACATCGGATCCACCAAAACTTGAATCTGACTCGACGACTTTCCCCATGTTCTGCAATATGGTCGATGATGTAACCAAATCAAGCTTACACGAAAAGCTAGAGATAAGCGATTGTGGAATAGAGGATTTCAAGAGGCTTACTTGTGAATACGAAGCTTCTTCTTCTTGCGACAAGGAAGAAGAAGAAGAAGCAAACGAAGAACAGATCTGGAAGAGAGAAATAGTGTTAGCTGCAAACAGATTTGGAGTCGAAGATGGGACAAATCTTAAAGCTTACCGGAGGACGATGGCGGGTCGGATCTGGGATACAAGAAAGCATAAAGAACAGAGAAGCATATGAAGACGAGTTAAGAAATCCAAGACCCAGAGAGTAGAAGAAGAACGACGACTTACCACAACGACTACCGGCAAGAACGGAGAGGCGGCGGAGGTTAAAGGTTTAGTAGACTTTGTTTGAAGTCTCTTAAACCCTGCACGCTCAACCAAACCCTAAACGTTAAGTAGACTTCATCATAAATCTATTCTACTTTCCGAAAACCTTAATCGAATATTTTCAATGATTATTCAAAACTTTAAATAAAAAATTATATCAAACTTTCAAAACGTTATATATTCATAATTTAACACTTTTATGCAAATTTGACATTTTTAAAATAAAATTGATAAACTCTAAATTGAACCCTAAATGTGAAAACATGTTTGCAACTAACAAATGTCTACTTACTTCCCATATTTCCAACTCATAACGCGAACATATACACAAAATGACGTACGTAACTGAAAATTTGCACATCACCTTAAAGTTAATTTAACTTTATAAGTCAAACCCTACACTGTAATTTGTAAAAATAAACCCTAAACCATCCGATCTCTAAACCCTAAATCATAAATAAGAATATTCTCAAAACTAAACCATTACAACCATAAATAAACTCATGAAACTTACAAATATAACAAAATAATAACTACTAACATGTGACCACATCAATCTCTAAACAAATGGTTATGAAATATCTTGGTATCTCATGTATTTGTTTAGTATAGTATGTATTTCATTAGTAATCTAATTTCTCTTTGTTGGTTTAATTTGTGAAATTTTGTAAAATTTTATTTTTTATACTTCACAATTGTTTATAGTTTGGTAATGAAAATAAATGTTTAATCAAAATATTTTTTTATAATTAATAAATTTAAATTTTATACATAATTCGGTTAGTAGACTCCATCTGAAGTCTACTCTATTACAGAGTAGACTTCAATACTCAATAGTAGACTTCTCTAGGGCTAAAATGGTCATTATGGCTTCTGTTTTTTTGTTTGGTCATAAAGGCAGTAGTTGTAATTTCACTACCCTTTTGAGTTACTTTTGCCAAACATGCGATAAGGGGTCTATTTTTGTATTTCAAATGAAATTTTGAGTTATTTTTAGCAATTTCCCCAAACACACTATACAAATGACACAATTAAATTACCTTTTACAAAGATGGCACATTTTGAATTATTATTAGTTCAAAATATTATTTATATTTGGGTTAACTATCTTATATTAAACATTAGTTTTTAGGGTTTCTTAGGGTCATAACCTTTTAAAAAAAAAAAAAATTCTATGTTTTAAGGTTTTTTTATATAATTTGTGTTATTTTTAAAAATAAACAATTGATTGTGTTATCTTTGCAAAAAATAATTCATGTGTCATTTTTGAAAATTTTCTAAAAACTTATACATGTTCAGAAAGTCAAGAAATGAAGGCGTACAAAATGCCATAAACATACACTGGTAAATTGAGAGTAAAACTTCTTATGTGGAGTCTATGTAACTATTTAGATACAATAATTTTTTCTTTATACTTATATATATATATGATGCATTCCTCATTTATAAAATCTATCCGAACATTATTTCAATAATAAAAAATAGCAAATTTCTCTCTTTCTCTTTATCATCTTTCGTCAGTATTACGTTTTTTAACAGGTATAAATTTTTTGTCTATTTATATTTATCGTTATGATGAATTCTCATTCTTTTATAACAATAAAAAATTAATAAAATAATTAAAATTTTGCCATCATATTTTTCTAATCTAACCCACAAATTGTTTTCCTATGAACAAACTAGTACTTGTATGTCCATTTATATTTTTTTAGTTGCCAAAATTGTGTAATACATACAGAAAAAAGTCAATAATTATCCACAAACGTTGCTAAGTTATTAATGAATCAAAATCAAAACAAATGCATATATTTTTATATAATTTGTTTTTTCAGTAATAAACACGTTACTACGGGTTTTGAGAAGAAGAACTTTAGGTAACAAATACCATGCTCTGTAATCTTGAAACAATATACATTGAGCTAATCAACTTCAAGTAAGTAAACACACATGTACAATCTTCTTCTTCGGTAGTAATAAACATCTCAACGGCCTAACCGGTCTATACCACATTTAGAGCGTCACGTCTTCACTTTATGACCAGACCCCTGATCCTCTTATGGCTCCAATGACGATGAAAATCGTAGCAATGATAGTCTGTTAAACGAGTTAGTAAGAATTGGCTTAATGTGATCATTAAGGACAATAGAAAATATGTATTGTTAAGTGAGAAATACTATTAGAAAGAATTTGAACTCACTCCAATTGTGCAAGCTATATATCCTGGTCTCTCACGCGGGTTTCTTGAGAATAGGAAAAGGAAAAAACCGATGAACCAGGGGATCGCACCGAAGAAGAAACCGAGGATGAATCTTCAAGAAACAAAAACCAAAAAACAACATACAATATGTGGGTTTGTGTTTGACAAGAATGTATGCAAAATGATGAGTTATGTTAGAAGACTTACAATACCCAGCCAATGCCTAACCCACAACAAGGAAGACGATCGTATTCGTGCCTTCCTCCAGCAACAGCATAACCTAAAGAGAAACCAGAACGAGCTTTAGAACATCCAAATATGATACAATCCTTTTAAGAAAACTATACTTTAGCTTTAGCAAGAATTTTTTAACAAATAGTAGATTCTAAGTCTGCATTTCTAGTAGCTACCGTTACTCGAATTCCACACAAACAAAAAAGAGAATTGATTTTCCGCATATGATATAGCAAGAATAAGGTCTCCATTGTATGTTTTTGTGTTTGAGTTTGGTTTAATAACTCTTTTCTTCTAAAGTTTCATGTGAATCTAACATATTGATATCTCTCTCTAAGCAGACATAATAAATACTACATAATACGAAATAAGACCTTCAAGCAGAGACAATAGATAGACTCTTTCTTAATTACAGGTTCGAATACAAAAGGATCGCACCTAGTTTCCAAGAATCATATTGTGTTATATTCCAATGCGAATTTTAGCATCTTTAATAATAAAAAAAGGAATCAAATATCGAAAGGGTCTTCAAGAACAGATCAAGAAAACAAAAAAGAAGCTTTTTATATACCCCACAAAAAAAAAGAACGAAATCAAACACGAGGAAGAAACTAACCAGAGACGTAAGGCTGAGCCGGCTGAGGATAACCGGTGGCTGGAGGCTGTTGCTGCGGTGGTGGAGGTTGTTGATAGTTGGAAACGCCTTGAAACGGAGGAGGAGGTGGCTGCTGGTTGTGGTGGTGCTGGTGATCCGTCACCACTGATCTGTTTTTGTCGTCTTCTACGCCGCCACCGCTCGTCATATCTCTCTCTCTCTCTATATCTCAGATCAAACAATGTTTGGATTTGGTGTGATCTGATGAGAGGGTGAACAAGAACACAAGAGATTTCCTTTTAAGGTTTTTGTAATAACGTATTTTGGGGGGTTGCACGTGCCACGTGGCTGTTTGTGTGGCTAGTTGGTGAAATTTAATACATTTTCCTAAAAGATTTAGTTTGCGTAATCGCAGGGAAATGAGATATTTTACTATAATTCTTTCCATTTCAGAAAAACTCCAACGCGTTATACTTCCACCGACGGAAACCATAATACCGAATCGCGTAAGATGAATAAGAAAGCTTTACCGATCACGTGTTATTGGGTTGATCTTAGTTTAATTACGGACCAATTAACATTAGAGTCTTACATTGAGCTATATTAAATCGAAAATCCACATCAAAGTTATGACAAATTTTCGAACCTTATGAATTGATAAAGCTAAACTTAACCATTCAAGTTATAATTTTATGAACTAATAGAATTTAACTAAAAATAGAAACCCAAACTTAATTTACTGCAAAACTGTTAGCTAAAACTTTAATATATAGAAAAATCTTTAAATTGATCAAACAAAAGAAACCAAATAATAAAAGACACATATGCTTCCAAGTTTAACAGAGGAGATTAGAGGTAAAAAATGTTGTCTATATAGAGAGATACAAAAATATAGGTGAATAAAGAAAATAATAAAAAAGTTATCCCACTTATTCTTCTACATAGAAACATAATGATATTTGAGATTTTTAACAAAGAAATGATATATTTTTGTTTTTTTTATATAAAACCTAAAAAGTATTCATCATATTTATAGAAAATGATCTCTTGTGGTCCAAAATGTAATTGGCTGATGTTTAACAAAATGTAGGTAGCAATAATAATAAGAATACAGATCAGATTATCTGGATACATATCAAATTGTAAGCCGTCCATCAGAACAACGGCCCTTTAAAAATAAACGGCTAAGATCTCTTATTCAAGATTCAAAAGAACATGACACGTGTATGACACGTTTGCACTCTTTCAGGCGGTTGACGCGTTTCTTTTTCAAAGATGGATGTTTTTCAGTTTTTTCTCCAAAGTCTGCTTTCTTAGAGTTTGGGACAAAACGACATCGTTTCTTCTCGTTTAGGGGAAGAAAACAAAAGAATTTAGATCAGAATTTTTCTTTGTCTCTCGTCTTTATTTCTGACTCCACTAAACTAATCAATCCCAAGAAACAAACAAAAAATAATAAAAAAACTGCGGTAGTTGGTGCTCTGTTTGATCGTTTCAAACAAAAAACACATGATCAAGAAGTTTGAACCGATTTCGTATGGTTTGGTTTCTTGAGATTGGTGTTTGATCTCGTGGGTTAACAAGAAAACAAGAATCTTTGGAGTTCTTGTCTTCACTTCTTGATTTCGAAGTAGAAAATAATGGAGTGTTTGGTAATCCATCATGTGGTGGTTGTGTTACTGTTACTTTGGATTTTATCGTACTTGAATAGATCACACGCCTTTTTCTATTTCCTCGCTATGGTTTATCTCTACCTGGTTGGTTCTTTTTCTCTGATTCACATGTTGTTTTTCTTTGGATTTTTCATGTATTGGATGATAAAGATTCTTGTTCTTTAGGTTCATGAACGGTATGTGATGAGATTGAGGCAGAAATTACAGTTTGAAGAGAGGAAGCAAGCTAACCAGAGACGGGTTAGCTTTTTGTTTGAGAGAGAAAGATTCCATGTTATTGCTTTTTAGTACAAATCATTAGCACACATTAGTTTAAGTTCTATGGTATTCTCAATCTTGGTACATCTTTGTAGGTTCTATCTGATTCTGAATCGGTGCGGTGGATGAACTATGCAGTGGAGAAGATATGGCCAATTTGTATGGAACCAATAGCATCTCAAAAGATTTTGCGTCCGATCATACCTTGGTTCTTGGACAAGTATAGACCTTGGACCGCGGTAACTCATCGAGATTTCGTTTTGGATTTATTTTTTGTGCCTAGTTAGACATTTGGAATACTGCTTTTGTAAGGAAATTACTAGAACACGTACTGTATCACGGTTCACAGTCAAAAAAGCTACTTACTACTATTGATGGTATGATAATTTGTGCAGAAAAAAGCTCTGATACAACACCTCTATTTGGGAAGAAACCCACCTTTGTTGACAGATGTAAGGGTGCTTCGGCAATCCACGGGTGATGATCACTTGGTATAGTTGCAATGTTATAACCCTTCATAGCTTATCACTGTGACATCTGATGTTTAATAACCATAGAGGAAGCAGAACTTATACTGAAGTTTATACAGGTGTTAGAACTTGGCATGAATTTCCTCACAGCAGATGATATGAGCGCAATACTCGCCGTGAAGTTAAGAAAAAGACTTGGGTTTGGGATGTGGACAAAGTTACATTTGACGGGAATGCATGTCGAAGGAAAGGTAATGACTTTATCTTCTGTAGTTAATACACATACACATATATTGAGTTAGTACACATACACATATATTGAGTTAGTTAATACACATACACATATATTGAGTGAAGTACCTGGCTTCATGGGGATGCCTTATACTCTTTGAAGGTGTTGATTGGAGTGAAGTTCCTTCGCCGATGGCCATTTCTTGGGCGTTTACGTGTCTGTTTTGCAGAGCCACCTTATTTCCAAATGAATGTAAAACCAATCTTCAATCATGGAGTTGATGTTGCTGTACTTCCAGGGATTGCAGGATGGCTAGTAAGTAAATAACTTGAGTAGTGTAGAAACTCTCCTCTGGCTCTTTTGAGTTTCCCTCTTCTAACACTATCACCATTATTATTATTTCCCAATCAGGACAAACTCTTGTCCATGGCATTTGAGCAGACTCTTGTTGAGGTAAGGTTCTCGTGCTTAGTCGCCTTTCTTTCCCGATGTTCGAGATTTATCCCCTCCTGTAGTGAAGCAAACATGCGAAATGAAGCTTGTTTCTAATTTGCAGCCAAATATGCTGGTAGTTGATATGGAGAAATTTGTTAACCCAGAATCAGGAGGTAACTATTGTAGGGGATGTTCAGATTCTATGACTTCTATCCTGTACTTCTTTTTATTGGTTCCTCGAAGTTATCAACATCTCTCAAACCTTCGTATAATCAGTGTCCATATGATTACATTTTGTCTGTGTTTGCTTCCAGAAAATTGGTTCTTTGTTGATGAGAAAGAACCAGTAGCACACGCTCTTGTTGAAGTCGTTGAAGCATCTGATGTTAAACCATCAGATCTAAACGGTTAGTCTGGAAGTCACTGGGTTAGTTAGTTTCCTCCACTTTGAATGGTAATTTATGAACTGCTCGGATTTGGATGCTTCAGGTTTATCTGATCCTTATGTGAAAGGGCAGCTTGGCGCATACAGATTCAAAACCAAGATAATAAAGAAAACATTGGCTCCCAAATGGCAAGAAGAGTTCAAGATACCAATCTTGACATGGGACTCTTCAAATATACTGAACATTGAAGTTCAAGACAAAGACCGATTCAGTGATGACAGCCTTGGTGATTGTTCAGTAAACATTGCCGAGTTTAGAGGCGGGCAAAGGAATGATATGTGGTTGCCTCTTCAGAACATCAAAATGGGGAGGCTGCACCTTGCTATAACCGTACTTGAGGACGAAGCAAAGGTAGATTGAGATTCTGTTTATCTTCCTAAACACAGTTTCATTATTAAGGCTTATGCAGTGTGCATCTGATTTGTTTACAGTGGAACGATAACCCGTTTGAAGGAGTAACAATAAGTAAGGAAGATATGTGGGCTTCTTTTGCTTCGGACACTGCAAATAAAGGCTCCTTCTCGTCAGTGGTATCTGATAAATCTCCAAGAGTTATGGATAATATGGAACCAATTAACATTGAAGGACAAGAAGAGACTGGAATCTGGGTACATCAACCAGGAACTGAAGTCTCACAAATTTGGGAACCAAGAAAAGGCAAGAATCGATGCCTCGATAACCAAATACGGGGAGTTTCTCATGATACACCTTCTGGCAGTGTCCGTTCCACTGCATCAGCATCGCCAAACAATGAAAGCAGCAGCCCCGATGAAAATCAGGAAGGGAAGCACAAGATGAGGTCTGTTGGTCGGGGCTTGAAGAAAATGTTCCATAGGAATGAGAAAAAGGAAGAAGGTCAGCATACAGGGAACATTGAAGATGATATCAGCTCTCCTCGGATTAATTTGAAGGCGCTAAATCATAAGGATGTTAGGGTTAAGTACATCGTTGAAGACCGCCTATCGGGGCCACTCACAAGAATAAGTCCAAAAGGTGAGAGCTTTGGTTCTGAAGACAGTCAGAACAAGGGACACATGAAGGATGTTGCAAAGAGCTTTCTGAAACACGCTGAACAGTCTGCAAGACACATAAAGCATGCGTTTTCGCGTAAAGGATCTAGGAAATCAAGAGATGACGAGTGTACAACTGTGTCAGAGCAAGATGAGTCTGTATCCGATTCTGATGATGAATCTGCACTTAGCAGTGTGCAGGACATGGGATCACCAAAACCTGTAGGTAAAATTGTCAGGGCGCGTGAAGATGTTCATGTAAATATATCAGCAAACTCCAAAGAAGAATCTAGAGGCGTTGCACACATTTCGACAAATAAAGAAGCAAAGATACAGAAAGTAAATCCATCAAACTTGGAAACTACATATATCGATGCTACGGACTCTCCTACTGGAGCTGCGAAAGTCATCACACCAAAGAAAATCAAAGGATAGAAAGGGAATCATAGGTAGATAATCAAAAGCTTGAGTATGTTCAAGACAAGTAGTTGTAAATTTACGCCAAAGGATATTCTTGTGACATGTGACATTGGTAATCAAAAGCTTTTTGAGT
The DNA here is from genome assembly GCA_900128785.1 of Arabis alpina. Lineage (NCBI taxonomy): Eukaryota > Viridiplantae > Streptophyta > Magnoliopsida > Brassicales > Brassicaceae > Arabis > Arabis alpina. The sequence goes on along the minus strand of LT669790.1, from coordinate 9,242,849 downwards.
TTTGAGTCTCTGTCTTGCTTGCAGCTTTTTCAGACTCTGTCTTGCTTCTTCCATTTTCTTCTTCCACTTGAAGAACAGATACCTTCTTGCACAGCATGTTCAATCTCTCAAAGAATACAGCAGAATGTATAGTATAAACCTTATCCAGGAGTTTCCTGGCGATCAGTAATCCGATCCAAATCTGCTTGAGAGTCATAATTCTTCGAAACTACACAGTGAAGAACTTTCCACCACATTCCAGTTTTAGGAACAAAACCATGATCCACCATTTGCCTCAAAACCCAGTCCATTTCCTCAACCGACTTCGATTCACAGAGCCCTAAAACCAACTTCTTATACGACAGAAAACTCGGTCTCATACCCCAAGAAATCATCTTACTCATCATCTCTTTAGCTTCCAAGTTTCTCTTCTTATCCAAAAGACCATACAACACCTCCTGATAAGTCCCAGGATTTGGTTCACACCCTTTTAACTTCATCCTCTCCAAAACATTAATCCCTTCTTCAACTCTACCTTTCTTCCTAAGCCCTGAAATCAAAATGTTAAACGTAATAGCATCCGGTTCGATACGTTCTTTCTCCATCCTCTCCAACAACTTAAAAGCTTCATCAAACTTCCCTTTATTACAAAAACCACGTATCAAAGGCGAAAACGTCATTACATTAGGCCGTGACTTTTGTTTAGGAAATTCGTCGAGCAGTTGGTGTGCAGCTTCCAAATTCCCACTCTCACACAATCCTTTAATCAGTATATTCAAACAACACGCATCGATTTCAACACCTAACTTAGGAGCACTCACAAAGATGTTATGAATCTCATCGAACAACTTCGCGGACACGAGAAGATTCAGAACGAAATTGAAACTTTTAGAACTTGGCCAACATCCAAAATCCGACATACAGAACAAAACCTCGATCGCTCTGTTGATTCTTCCTGCTAAATTACCGTAAATCTTCATTACATTGTACAAGAACTCTTCAGAAAAACGACATCGTTTCTCGAGTTTAACGATTCTCATTACTTCTTCGATTTCGTCGAACATTTTAGCTTTTCCTAACTTGTTGATCAAAAGGGTATACAGAGATTCCGTTGGTTGATAATCTTTACGATTAGAGTAGTGTTCGTAAGCAGACATCAGAAATCTCGGATCTTTGACATTGTCGAAGATTTTCAAAACTTCGTTTGGTGCTAACCAGTCCTTGTGCTTTAGCCTGACGAGTTTATCGTCGCCGGAGTAACTTCTCGACGGCGAAGAAGATGAGAGAAGACGAACTGAAGAAGAAAAAGAAGAAAGTGACGACACAACAATCCTTCGAAGAATCATTGTTTTGTTTCTCAAGCAAAAACTGTGAACTGACAAGTGTTTATGTATTGGCCTAATTCGGTTTATATCGGTTTAAGCATTTCTATATCTAATTTTAATTTTACTACATTGAACCGGGTTTTTGTACAGAGTAATTAATAAGTGTAATGTAGTTACAAGATGTACAAAGTTGAGTGGAAGAGAGAAGAGAGAAGAGAGAAGAGAGGTATCTATTTCTTCTTTTTTCCAGCAAGAATAGGTTGAATATGAAGCCTTCTGTTAAAAGCTTCGTTGAAGAGAAACCGTGTTTGAAACGCGGAAATGATAGGAAGCCAAGCTAAGATAGCCATGGGTGTAAACAGAACAACTCCCATTCCATAATCATAAGCTCTAGCAAGAACTTGTGTGAATTCCCATAAGCTTGTTCCTTCTATCTTTGGCCTAACAGCTTGTGCAATCTGCAATGATTTTGGGAATCGGTAAGCAACGGTATGTGATGCTTTTTTTTTTAAGGATAACAGTGAGAGGTAAATCTAATTTGGTACCAGAATTAGGCCCCAACCGGTAGGCAAGAAGGCTAAGCAAGAGACTATAAGGTCCTTGATAGAGAGGTGACATATGTTTGATAGTGTGATAATGACTGTTAGAATGCTCACGAAGACGAAGACTTTGAAGAACCGAAACACAAGATGTTTTCTTGTGCTGAAGAGTTGTCTCCCTAGGTCTACGGCCTGCAAAGCAAGAATTGTTTATAGCTTGAGTTTGGTTCTGTTTTATGCATCTTCTAGTTACTGCATCAGAAAGAGGACGGAGATGATACCTTGACTGTGAGGAATGTGGCGAGAATTACGACCCAAGAAAGCGCGTAGACTATGATATTTGTGTTGCTTTGAGTAATGTCAAGGTGATAGACCAAACCATACTGATACACAAAGAATCTGAGAGACAAAATAATCTCCAAACAGCGAGCACCAACACCAGAGCCACGGAGATGGGCTTGCTCGTCGTTCCACCAAGATTGCCAGCTTTTGTCTTGCTGAATCCCTATCCCACCTTGCTCTTTGATCCACCTGTTCCAGTCTCTCCAGTCACCGACTATTATTTCCCAGGTAAAGCCTGAAGGGTTGAAGAGGAACGGAGCGCATAACCAAGTAAGGGACATGAACCACACTGAGAAAGTGATGAATGAGTAAGCCATGTTGCTTTGAGATGTATGCTTGAACAACTCGTAGACGACCAGAAGAATGAAGAGCTCAAACCCTTTGATGAAATGACTTCTCGAATATAATCTGTAATTTTCACTAAAGTTGGCGTGGAACACCACCACTTTACGCCCTGTGGGTCTGTATTTAGCGCCTCCATGGAGAATGGTTCTCCCGAAGTAATGAGTTTTGGTTCCTAGAGAGAAAGTGAAGAAGAATGCAGCAAGCTGGAGCTGCATGAGTATGAAATCTTGAAAGGCTATAAGAAATCCTTTCTCCAATCCGATCTCCATCACCATTGGTAAACCGGTCAAGAGACCTAGCTGGATAAATGACTGAGAGGCAAGAGCTGTTTCCAATGATTGTATGTTCTTCACCTTGGCCTCAGCAATTAGTGTCTTCTGCAACCCACTGAGCACGAGGTACAGTTGACCGTATAGATAAATATATATCCCGATCACGGAAATCTGTACAAACATCAGTAGAAATTAAAGCGCTAATCCACAACTGAAACAAGGAAGCTTTATTATTCAGCTAAAGTTTCATGGACGTTACCAAGCTACTGAAGTAGAATCCAATGGTTGTGAAATAACAAGACAGCATTCTGAAGAAATCAAAACGTTGTCCTAAACGGTATATGTCACGGCTAATTGTCTGCTCGCTGTTTCCGTTAGCCACCTTAGCCTCAAACTTTGAGATCTGATTAAGACCAACATCACGACCTTTTCCAACTTGGAGGTACTCATTGTAAGTTATGCATCCACGTCTTAAGGTTGTATTATAACCTACATAATACAAGGAAGAATGTAATTACAAGTAAACCTTACAAAGCTTCTGAGAAAGAACTCCTTAGTATGTGATTTCATACCGCCGAAGACATCTTCGCTTAAGTTAATAGTTCTTGATGCTTTACTTATACCACCCCTTGTTATGTGAAATATTCTGTCGAAGACATCTGGATGTCCATAGTGAAACCGGACTCTGTAAATCATTTACGTGGTCTCAGCAAGTGGAAACTGTTATTTTAGGTATAGGACTTAGGATTATTACCTGAGAGGATTAGCAAGAAGCCTTTGACCGATTGTGACAAAACTGGTTTCTTGATATGACATGAACCATGCTAGAGAAGAAACACTGCAATATCACAAACTCAGTAAATTCCGTGCTTATGGTTCACCATGTCCTGGTTGTTTCGGGGAGTAAGAAAAATATATGCATGTATCATGTATGTAAGTGTGGAACAAACCTTCCGGTGAAGATGTGTTCTCTTAACCCAAGAATTGTTGGAGGTCTTCTTCCCCGGGTTCGTAGAAATTCTTGAAGGAGATTTCTCATTTTGAAAGCCTCTTCTAGATAGTGATCCTAGCAGTTATGTTGAGAAGTTTTAGAAGATAAAATGGTAGTTCGTTTATTGTACATCCAAGATGCAGAAAACTTACTTGGTTCATGTCAATTGTTTGAAGTGCTTCACCTCGAGTGAACACTATCGCATGGTTTTGATTCTCAGGCTTCCCCTCTCCGATATTAGGTGGTCCAGGAAGTTTGATACGGTATATTTCCTACAATATCAAGACAAAGTTACCACAACTCAACTTGCACATGAAATTATTCTTGTGAAAAAGCTTTTGATATATACCTGATCAAAACCGTTGACAGCTTTTACAAGTATAGAGTAGTAAACCTTCTTTGGAACATCCGACACAATTTCTTCCCTCTCCTCAACGTATGCAACACGAAGAGATGGGTACCTAGGCGTAACAGTAGTGTAACAGTGCTTTAGGGAAGCATGTACAATCTAACTGAGATGAATGACATTTGGTTACATTAGTAAAAGCTTACTTTATCATCAGATCGAGTATGTCTTGCGCGTGGGAATCCCCAGTTGATTTTTGGGAACCAAACATTTGGCAAGACACAACATATGTGAATTTCATATCTGCTAATGCATCAAGTTGTGCAGCTAGAGGTCGGTTACTTCGTTCTACATCATCATATCCTTCAAGAATATCTAGAGAAGAAACAGGGAGACGACATTTAAATATGTTTCCAAATAGAATTTGCAAAGATCAGAGACTAGAGTCAAGATAACAAACCCTCATCATCTGCCATGTCAAGGAAGGCCTGCAATTTCAAAGCTTCTCGGCAATACATCATACCACGAACTGAGTTACGCATGGAAACAAAATATAAATTTGTTAGTTCCCTTTTTAAGTGTGTTAAGGATCAGTTAGACGATTTTATTATCGTTTTCACCTGTTCTACTCAATGTTTGTCCACGAAATGAAGCCCAGCTTCGAAGCTCTTCTTCTTTACCCTCTCTCTTTAATGCATCCAAATTCTCACATCCCATTCGCTCCAGAAAGTTTTTCCACTCATCTATAAACCAAAAGGTTAGACAACCTTTGAAACACGAACAGAGAGGACAGTCATCAATCAAAATGAACGTGTGTTCAGATACCTGGAAAAATCTTCTGCATATAGAAAATGATTGACACGCTAGACTGGGTGGAATGTAGTTCCTTCGTTGAATAGTTAATATCCTCCTGATAATGTGGTGTCAAAACACTGCAACCAACGTGTTAATCATCAATTGTTGATCCAAGCATGTACTTCTCTTCTAGTTTCTTAAAATTTTAAAAGTAATAATTTGTATATCTTTCTAAGGGGAACTCGTGAAGGCAGACCTGAATGACATCATATTGCGTACTTTAGGAGCGTCAGGCATATCCATGAAAAGCGAAGTAGCAAAGAAAGATATACGTCGTCGAGCATCTAAGTTCTCTGGTATGTCCATTGCACTATCTTTGACAGTTAACAATAACAGAAAACGCTGGATCTGCCAAAACCAACATAGATATATCAGCACACTGCAGCATAATTTCGCAAAATTGGAACATTTGACATCGCAGCACGCTCAAAGGGTACCTGTTCACTCAATGAAGCACTATCTGGCAGCGGAAAATGAATGCATCTCCTTTCTCCATAGGATTCAAACAACTGTGGTTCTATAACCCTCATAAAAATTTCTGTTTCCTCTTCTGTCCCCTCCCGAGACTCAAGCAAATCCAGAATTCTAAACACGCAAACCAAGCAATGTCAGTTTACTCATTCATTCACAGAGAGAACTAAAAGGAACAGAGACTCCATAATTTCGAAATCCGCTAACCTGTCACCATGGACCATCATATCATTTGTTACTAGCTCGAAGATATCCTGAAGAGCCTTTACAAGTTTACTGTGCTGCTCTTCAATTTTCTGAATCGGGAGCTGCTCTTCACTTCCCTCAACCTGTAATGTACAGAAAAATCATTGGAACTAACTATATTTTTAAGAAGTGAAACATGATCTGAAATCTATAGCAACACCAAAAGATTACCAGAAGTTGGACCAGCTCTATACATTTAGCATGCAACGCCGGGAGCTCTTTCATCTTAAACTCTTCAAGCAAACTTGACTGTCTTATGCTTTCCTCTATCTCGTTTATTATGCCAGATATAACCCTGAGCCAAAGTCAAATATATAAATTACAAACCGCAGCCAGCAGAAAATGAAGTGAAATTCTTGACTAGAGGAGGCTTTACCTTTTCTCGAGATCACCAACAACAAGAATCTGAAGAATGTACTTCAATGATTCATAGCATTCTTTTACTGCATAGTACATGTACTCATCTCTCCGAATCCTTCGATAGAGAGCCTCATCCTTCCCGGAAAAATCTTTTGCAATGCTCAGAGCTGTTGAAAACTAGTAAGATGGGGCAGCTATATTTACCAACAAACCAAAATTCCAATAATAAAAAATTGTGTAGCAAATTTGTAACAAATGTACCTTATTTGCAAGGAGGAAAATGGGCCAACGGATAATCCCAGATAATACCTCCGAAGACATCGGCATTGTCATCAGATCGAGTTCTCTGATGATAAAATATTAGACTTATATGCTAAGCTGCTAACTATTAATATATGTCAGAACTATAATGCAAAACAATACAGAAGGGAGCAATTACTTGTTACTTATCAGATCTTCTGTTCTGAAACTGTTAATGACTTGGTTCCAGACCAAGACAAACTTGGCCATACTATTTTTCTGGCCATCAGACCCCTGTGAAAAAAATGGACGACTTCTTTATGGGAAACTCAAATATAATCCAGCTCATACAAAAGTGAACAGTTTAGTCTTTAAGCATACACACATGAGCGATCAAGAAAACCTCTTACCCTGCCTAAATTGAAGGGGAAAAAGCCTCTTTGTTTTCTCATTTTCTCATCTTTAGTTGAGTGTGGAATAAGGGATGCATTGAAAGCAGAAGGTAAAGTATGAAACCGGCCTCTCAACATGCCTAAAGTTCGAATCTGAATAGAAATAAAGGAACATATTAACCTGAATCCAATAACACTTGGCTAGGAAATGCACAAAATGACAAACTTGTGCTTACCTCACCAAGGTGATGCAAAACTCCATAAAGCCCGCCAAAGATTGTACAGAAAACTGAATACCATATTTGTGTATCCATGAAATAGACCTGAAAGTTCAACATTTGTATCAGAATCGAAAGTAAGCGATAGTTTGTCATAAGTACTCATATTTCTAGTATATGCATGGAGCTGAAAAATTTGTAGTTCATTTATCTAACTACTGAGAACTCACCACCATGATCGGCGCCCATACTGCAACAATTGCAGCGGCATTACTTTTCACTACAAAAGGAGAAACAAAAAGTTCTTTAGTGTACCGCAATGCATATTTTAAAACAGAAGAAAATAAGTTAAAAATATAAGAGTAAACCTTGTGGGAAAAGTTCATGCCATTCATAATTCCGCACACCAACTTTCATTATCAGCCGTGTAGGTTCGATTAGAGGCTTTATCTGCATTTTCATATCATAACGAATGTAAGAAACTGTTTGAAGTCAATGCATACAACAACAGTTATCAGTAGTCTATCTAGAAAATGCATCAACTCTAGTTACCTCAAATGCATAGCTGAAAGCAAACTTGGTCAGGAGAACAAGAAACCAGAATAAGGTGTATCTAGACAGGAAAAATCAAAACAACAAAAAGTAGAAAACGATATTCAAAACAACATATTTTTTTTGGTTAGCTATGATTAACAAAAGAAACACAGAGGATATTAGGCCTGAGACATACTTGAATTGTGATAGCTGAGTTTCTTGCATTCCTCGCCCAACATATAACCTAGACTGCAGAAAATCAGCTTGTAAAGTGAGTTTAGAATACACCAAAAGTAAAACAGACTAACTGAAGAAACTGGTTCAATACATGAATGCGCTTAAACGCGCAACCATGAGTAATTTGCACAAAATCATGGAGTTTCTGAGATTAAAGTACCTCTCCCCACCAAGACAATGTTTTGAAAATGCGATGATTGGAAGTCTCGATGTATTTGGTGATGGCAGGAACGAAAAACAAGACCAACTCCATCGCACTTCCTGTCATGTATATCGTGACTGCCACCATATACGGAGAAAAACACCATTCACCAAGCCAAGTTTTGTAATTTGTGAAATAACAAGTGTATTTCCTTCTTGAATGAGCGTACAACACTGGTAGAATAATCGTCCACATCGCAGCAAACCCCAATTTCACCATCTGCTTCTTCTTTTCATTGTTCGGCATTGTGTTTCTGGCTTTCCACTTGAAGATTATATCAAGAATACCTGCAACAAACCCCCTAACATGTTAGTGATAAGTATTGTGAAGCTTTATAACTTTTTCTATTAAGAAAATGGCTAATAACCTTTTATAAGCTTTATAATTGCAGAGGTAATGAAAATGCTCATGACGTCTTCAAATATGTTGGCGTTAAACATTTGGAATGGAGATCCCACATCATGACAAGCCATAATTATCAATGCCTGAAAGAGAAATAAAAATTTCGTCATTTGTAAAATATTTACTTGGATATAAATTTGAAAGATGAAAGAGTAGAAGAAGAGGAACCTGTAGAGACAAAACAAAGAAACTCCACATTCTGTCAAAGCTCCGGAATATCTGCCAGAAGGAACGAGTCTCTACAAAGTTTGTCTTCCCCAGCCATCTCGGGGTTGATTTTGTTTGTTCTTCAGTGAGTTCCTGCAGTAACAAGAACATCACATGACACAAAGAAAAATTTACCTTTGGAGCGTTTTTAGACAAACAAGATCATTCTTAGGATTTGAAAAAGCAATGCGATGTGATGAACCTAAGAACGTTAGTCCTAGTGACGACCCAAGTTCCTTTTCTGAATTCTGACATTTGAAGCCGTTCACACACGAATTGACCAATTTGAATAATGTGCTTACTTAGATATTAAGGGTTAATAAGCTCCGTAGTCTCCTCAACAAGCTAGGAACACCATACTGCTATGACACAAATGAACAGGCTACTGATGAATTATCCTTTAGATTACTTAGTGTGTATATGCAAATGCATAACCAGGGGAAGAAATTTTTTGAGTTACAGGGATATGTACCCCAAGTTCTTCGTCCTCCTCCATTTCTTCGTCCGTTTTCTTTGTTTGCTTGCGGAATCTAAGCATTCCTCGCCATCTCCCTGGTTTACTGGTATCTGACGATTCAACACAGAAAAAATCATGGTCCAGACGCATTGGCCAACCTATTTCGAAGCATTCAAGAGACCTGTGGAAGATGTAACAAATCTTCTTAGTGATGTCCCGGCTTTAAAACACAAATATGATAGCAAAGAGACAGTAAGATAGTGAGTGTTCTGACCAGAAGAATTCGTTCAGATCATCAAAGTTTCTCCACGTAGAATGATCAGCAGTTCCATTCTTGTTCTTCTCAGCTTCCTGCAGACATATAATTTACAATTAGCCACTCATTTTTAAGTTAATTCAAGCACTCCACCAAATAGATGATCACCTTTTCGACAACCCTGTATATCGGGGTGACTACATTCAAAAGGAAAGATTCGTGTCCTCCACCATATGCTGGCTCGACCTTCTCTCCAGTTATCATACTAACATCACTGGTTAAAACTCCATGTAATTCATATGCCATCTGAATTAACATCAACATCAATGTTGCGAATATTGATCAGATTGTCTGATAAAAAAATTTAAGAAAATGTAATATTATCATATAAACAGAATTTTCCAGCTTACTTGGTGAAATATATAACACAGGCACTCTGGCATGAATCTCAAATTAGAAGCTTCTCCCCATATGAGGAGGTAAAGTCCTATGTACAATGTTTTATATTGTAGGGCTTCCTGTTTCACATACGGCAACCTAGTGGGATCACGAGGCTAGACAGTTAGAAATAAACATTGGCTAAAAAAATACAGAATATTGACAAATGAAAACCTATACTAAGAGTACCTTATGTTATTTTTTCTTCCAAGAAACTTGCACCACCTTGTGTAGTTCTTGAAAAATTTCTTCATCAATGCATCTACTGCCTCATCACCAGACTGATTACAGGAACAAAGATTATGTAAATTTCAAAAATGGAGAGCTAAATCAAAATTCAATAAAGAAGGGGAAATAATAACAATACCTTTGGTGCTGAAGACTGTTTCTGAGGTTGCCGTATAATGGTGTTACTGAGTAGTAAGATCATATGTTCTCTCTGATTGGCAACATTTCCATTCTAGCGGAAAGATGAATTGAAAATCCGGTTACCACACGTAATTACAGTCTTGACAATACCGATAACAAGTTCTTGATAAGTACCTGGAATCCAAATGCATACTGCAGAAACTCAAATAAATCCACAAAAGGCTGGCGTCTCTGAAACTCCTCTGGAGGAGGCAATCCACGAGTGTTACGTACAATTGCAATAGCAGCTTTAATCTGTAGTTGAGAACATCAATGAACATTTCACCATGAAAATTTCAATATGCTGTATAGCAGAACCATGCATACTATAGGCCATATATGTTTATACCTCAGGTAGATGCATAATTGCTTGGTGTACCCCTCCTCTGTCAAGAGGAAGAATGTTATATGGCACATAGAATTCAGATTTAGCCCGAATACTATCTCTATCCGCAATGGCCTATCAGAAACCATAATTTCAAGTTAGATATACAAAATTGCCAAAACCGTCATACAGATTCGAGTGGAGAGAAAGGCGGCCAGAACCTGCGGGCCAGCACCACTTGTGACTGTCTTTAGAACTTCATACAAAACAGAAGCAATTCTGCGTGCATTAATCAACTTCTCTCTCTGACTATTAACATAAAAAATCCCAAAGATTAATGTTTGCTCACTGAAATCGAACCACAACTATAGTAATTAGTAGATAAAAATAAAACAATACCTAGGATCCAAATTGAATGCTGCACCATGTCTAATAATGTACTCCTTGTAAGCATGATAAACACGTTTAAGTTCCCGAACATCACTCTTCTCTTTTCTTCTTCTCACAGTAAACTCTTCATCCTAACAAACGTAAAGTTAGTAAACTAATCAGAAACTTGTCCACGTGATTCATATGTCATAGACTTACCTGTTCAAGCCTTTGAAGAAGAGAAGTTTTGAATTGCCGTACACCTCTTCCTGTAGAGTTTCTGTCCATATGGTGAGCTATCTCAAAAGCATGAAATCGGCCTGCGACAAGTAAAATTGAAGTAATGAATATTGAGCAAGAAAGCTCAAAAATTTTAAGTAAAGATTTGACCTTTTAGGGGAGAGGAAACTAATTAACTCACATAGATAAGCAATTCGAGATTCTTCAGACTCGACTAAGTTAGCAATACGAAGAAACCTCTGAATCTCGGAAGCTAATGTCGCCGGAAGTCTCTCACTGTCAAATGGCTCCGATACATGTTCCCGGAAAGTGAGGGATCTCATGAACTGACGTTCCGGTGAATCTTCCCGACCCAGAATCGGTCTTGAGTAGCTCGTGCTTGGAACATCGATGGGATCTACAGGGACGATTTCGTGAGACATTTGGGAGAAATTAGAGTCAGAATCAGACAAAAGCTGATTCCTTTAGGGATTTGGTCGGGTGGGTTTTGGAGGGAAGAGGAAGGAGGGAGATGGGTGTGGAGAGTGTAAGGGTTTATATAAAGAGGTAATTGCTTAGCGAGGTGAGTTTCCATGGCGGAAATTTTGAAAAAGAGAGGATTTTTTTTTTAGTGTGGAGAGATTGATGATGATGGGTGCGATTTCTTTTTTGGCTTTTTTGGTTTCTTTATTAGTTGGTTGTTCTTTTTGGGAGGGAAAACTATGAGAGAGTAGGTTATTAAATTATGTATTTCTCATAAAATAAAATTAAAAGTGTATTTTTAATAAAATTTTAAAATCAAAACAACTAATAAAATCTTATTATATAAAGCTTGATGCGTCAAACATAATAATTCACAAGATCGCGACACGTGTCAAATCGATCGATCGAGATTTTGACACGTGTCACTTTTTAATAACTATTAATTTTTATTTTATGTTTTGTATCTATCTTAAAATTTCCTAATTACGTTATATGTTTTTGTGATTTCCTTTTCTATTTTGTAATTTGTCATTCTTCTTTTTAAAATTTCCTAATTACGTTATATCTTTTTGTGATTTCCTTTTCTATTTTGTAATTTGTCATTCTTCTTTTTTCTTACGTTATATCTTCTTCGTATAATAAAATAAGATTAATACATGTCTAATAAATTATTTTAGTCCAAATAGATTTAGGTTTACAAATCCAAACTCTTTAAGGATTGCAATATCTTATCTATATAAGGTGCTTCTGTGATTCCTCAATCTTCTCACCAAGCAATTTCAAATTTCAATAATCTATTCACAAAAAACTCTTTTTCCATCATTACATAAACAATGGCTGCTCAAATTAAGACAAACACCAATTATTTAACCCTAAACCAGTTAAATAAAAAACGTGTTTATCGTCGTATTGTGGTACGTCTCATCAGAAAGTGGGAGGCGAGAAATTTTAATAAAAATAATGAACTCATAGGAATGGATCTTCTGTTACTTGATGAAAAGGTAAGTCTTTTTGTATTTTATGCCACTAAAAATCTTCATCCATAATTAATTATTTGATTAATATTTAACTACAATTTGGTTTTGTTTTAACATAGGAAAATACTATTCAAGGCTCAGTGCATCATTCGCTTCTTGGAAAATTTGGAAACAAATTATGTGAAGGAACTTTAATTGAAATTTGCAATTTCAATTTGCACGATTGCAGTAAAAGTTATCGTGTGTCTGACCACAAATTTCTAATAAGATTTAGTGAAAGCACAACAGTTGCTTGCATGGAACATCAAGTTTGTCAAATATCTTTAGAAAAATTTCGATTTCAAAATTATGATAATTTTGCTAAACTCAAAGATACGCGAGATGATCTATACGGTAATATTCATAACTTTTAAATTTAAATTTTATATATATGAGTATCTATGTCTAACATTGGTTTCTTCCTTAGATGCAATCGGTTATATTAAAAGTATGGAAAAGTCGGATGTCCGTACGCATAATTCATCAACTGTTCGAAGAGTAATTTTGACTCTGTTGTTAGAAAGGTATCATATTACTCAATTTTACGCATCATATTTTTCCAGCATAATTTTACTCAATTCTTTTGTCCCTTTCTGTCGTTACATGTATTGTCTAGCATGTTTCAGCATGATTATTGAATTCTAAACTAACGTTACATGCATGCATTAATTAGTAGGATGCATGTATTAATATATTATTTTCCATGATGACTTTTAATAAAGTAATTTATTCTCTTTTACTAATAAACAGTAGCGTTGAAATACAAGCAACCATATGGGCTGAACAAGCAGAACAATTTGAAGATAAATATCGTGGAGTTAAAAGTGACGACATCATTCTAATCATGACAAGTGTTTTGATTAAGATGTATCGAGGTTCAATCTGTTTGTCAGCATCTTCTGCGACTAAATTCTATTTAAATCAAGATTTTGATTCCGTTGTTGCGTTTCGACAAAGGTATGCTATTAGTAATTTTTCTTTAACAATTTACTCATTAAGATTAAACAAATATATTGCACTAATAATAATTTATTGTATTCATTCAGTTTAAAATACGATGGTGGTTGTTCAATTAATCTTGGCGGCATGATTGAACATCATGAACCGAATAATACCCGTCCTGAAATTCAACACTCAATTAATGATATTTGGGAATTTTACACATCTGCTGAACCTCAGGTAACAACTAATTTTTAATTATTTAGTTATTTTAACCAATTTCCTTTCTAATATCTCTTACTAAATCTTTATAATATTCACACAATTCTAACATATGTGCTAAAATTTAAATGCAGGACAAGATATTTGTGTGTAAAGCAACCATTATTGATATTGTATTACGTAATGGTTGGAATTACATATCATGCTCATCTTGCTCAACAAAATTGCTAAAGTCAACATCTTCACTTAGGTGCAACAAATGTGGTAAATCACAATCTGTAGGAGTTTTGAGGTATTATTCATTGTACTTTTAATTTTTAAATTTACATTGTCCATATATATAAGAATACTAACTAACTAAAACAAATCTATTGTTTTCAGTTTTAGAATTGAAATAATAGTAGATGATGGAAACGACTCTGCAACTTTTGTTTTATTTGATGCTGCTGCTTCAAAAATCACTGGCACAACGGCTGAAGACGTAAGAATTGTTTATATTTATATATATAGTTCTCCACAATAAACTAATCTATACATTAGTGATGCTGACTTATATTTCTACTGACTCTTAAACCATTGTTAACACAGATCAAAAATAATTCTAGCGAGCAAGGATTGGAAGATATTCCCTCAAGTGTGCAGTCAATTGTAGGAAAAACTTATTTGTTCGAGGTTAAAATCAAGAAAAAAGATTTTGAGGCATCCTATCAAAATTTCACAGTTATAAAGGTTCTAGACCAATTAGAGGTGAAAAATATTTTACAACTTTGTCTTTACAAGATATCGGTTCATTCTATTATTTTATTTAACACAATTTTTTTTTGTCTCTTTATGTTTAGACAAATTCGGATGACAAGAACTGTGAAAGCAAAAGTCCAGATTACGAAGAACACGACGAACCCACCGGAGCTTTAGTGAAGAAACCACGAACTGAAGACTGAATTTATCTTTGATCTTCTATAATAATAAATAAGATAGTTCTCCTTTAATTATTTCTTCCTATCAAGTTTGTCTCTTATATGTCTATTATTCTAAGAAAACGATAGTTTTAACTTAGTGGTTTTATTTTATTTGTCCTTTTTTCAAGAATTTATTATATTAATGCAAGGTTTTAATAAAAAAATTATCGAGCCTGATACATAACACTTATTTTATTAAGAGATCAGATTTACATACTTTTGATACCATTATATATCCAAATCATCATAAGACAAGAATTTATTATATTAATGCAAGGTTTTAATAAAAAAATATCGAGCCTGATACATAACACTTATTTTATTAAGAGATCAGATTTACATACTTTTGATACCATTATATATCCAAATCATCATAAGAAACAAAATCTTTCTACTTAAATTAGATACTTGATCTTATTTGATCTCACGTTGATCATTATTATAATTCAAATCTATCTTATGTATCTTATTAAAGTTCCCTTCATGTCAATTTTGGGGAACACAACAATTTAAAATTCCGTTTCAATAATGCATGTCATCGTCAAAATAAAATAATAAAATAAATTGAAGTAAGAAAATGTATCGTTGCTTAAGATCATTTTTATATTTTTACAAGTACAAAGTTTAACCACTAATTCTACTGGCAAAAGGACTATGCTATTCCTTTTTCTGGATAAAAGCAAAATTATTATTTACGTAATGCTAATTATTAAAACATATATAAAAGTGAAGTAAAAAAACATATAAAAGTGAAGTAAAAAAATAACATAGGTCCCGGACACATTATGCGTTAAGTTATTGTTGACATTGATTAAAAACAGTATCGTTGCTTAAATCAATTTTATTATTTTTTCCAATTCGAGGTTTAATCACTACTGGCAAAAGGAATAAACTTCCTTTTCCTCGAGAAGCAAAATCATTTATTTACCTAATGCTATTAGGAAAAAGACATCTACTAATCTATATAATAAGATTAGACCAAGAGTCGTTGCAATAAGCTTAAATCTCAATTGTGACATTAACCAACAACTCTACAAAGAATAAGAGAATTAGTGAGAAATCAGAAAAATCAATGAGCAAAAGAAACCGACGTATCATGAATGATGATCAGATTGCTATGATCGAGAAGGTGCTTAAAGATGAACCTAATATACGGTTGAATTTGGAGAGACTTCAGACATGGGTCCACAATCTAAACCAATGGGTAAGTATAAAACTCAAATTTTGTATGATTTATATTTCAAAATTCATTACTCTAACTTTACTTTACAAAATATAGGGTCCTGAAATTACAACTGCGCAACTTAGAAACTGGTAAGAACCGTTTTTATATATCTAATAAGTAAATCCCAGTTACTACTTTCACATCTAACAAAAAATATATTGCAGGATCAACAACAGAAAAGCAAAGGTAGCTCGCACTAGCAATCAATCAAGCCCATCAAATTCAAGTGCAGATATCTTTCAAGATAATCTTAGAGAAGAATGTAAATCCCACAACAGTTTTGATGGCAATCCAGACGGGGGAAAAAATATAGCCGGAATAAAAGGGCGATGTCTAAGAAAAAAGAGAAAATACAATCGTTGTAAGAATCTCATAAATTAAGTTCCAACAAATTCAAACTAATATTTCTCATTACGAATATTTGTTCTTCCTTAACTCAAATACGTTATTGTTTTAATGTGTGTTATTCTTTGTACAGGGATAAATGAAAACAGTCAAGAAAAAGCCAACAAATTGGTGACGTGTATGTACTGCGAGGCTTTAGTGTGGAAATCAGAAAGTCTAAAACTGAATGGGAAAGAATTAAAATTTTCGATATGCTGTCAGCAAGGAAGAGTTGAGTTGCCGCCATCTAGGAAACCTCCTGATTACTTAGAGTACTTATTATCACAATCAACGTCGTTTCGTAACAATATACGAGCATACAATTCAATGCTTGCCTTTACATCAATGGGAGGAAAAATTGACAACGATATCAATTCAGGTTATGGTCTTTACACGTTTCGTATGCATGGTCAGAATTACCATAAACTTGAATCCCTACTACCAAAAGAAGGACATATACCACGCTTTGCGCAGCTATACATATATGATACCCTCCATGAAGTACAAAACCGTCTCACTGCACTAACAAAAGGAAAGGAACATCAACTGAATGAAGATATCTTAAGAGGATTGATTCAAATGGTTGACGAGTTCAACGAGTTAGCTAAAGTATTCAGAATGGCTAGAGATAGATACGAGACTGAAAGAAGTGAAGAATTCTCAATTAGACTCATTAAAAACAAAGAACGTGGCAGACAGTTTGACCTTCCACAAGGAGAAGAGATTGCGGGACTTATTGTGGGTGACATGTCTATTCCAAATTGTGACAGGGATATAATAGTGCATCCTAGAACGGATAAACCTCAATGGATTAGCTTTTTACATCCATCGTACATGCCACTACAATATCCTTTGTTATTTGCATATGGTGAACAAGGTTATAGCGAGAGAAGCATTCCATATAGTTCTCGGGGATATGCTACCAAGAGATCATATGTTACAATGCGAGAGTATTATGCATACCAAATACATACGAGATTAACATCTCTAGGAACAATAGTTCGTTCAGGTCGCCTTTTCCATCAATACATTGTTGATGCATATACTGCTATCGAACAAGAACGTATGAACTTTTACCATAACAATCAAAAAAAGCTTAGAGCAGATCTCTACAATAATGTATGTGATGCAGTTGTACAGGGGGACGCAGATTCTACAAAACTAGGCAAAAAAGTAATTCTTCCATCTTCATTCACAGGTGGACCGCGATACATGGTAGAAAATTATCGAGATGCAATGGCAATATGCAGATGGTATGGAAATCCAGACCTCTTCATTACTATTACTGCAAATCCAAAGTGGGAAGAAATCAGTGATCATATAAAGAAGGCTGGAAACGAAAATGCAAATGATAGACCGGATATTGAATGTCGTGTATTCAAAATGAAGTTAGAAGAACTTCTTACAGACCTACAAGATGGTGTCTTCTTCGGTCCTATTAAAGCAGGTACAAATATCATTTATAATAATAAAATATAATCAATCTTTACATTTTCTTACACATCATTTTCTTTTCTTATAAACAGTTGTTCACACAATCGAGTTTCAGAAACGTGGTCTTCCTCACGCACATATACTTTTGTGGTTGCAAGATTCAAAACAAATTCCAACTCCAGACGATATCGATAGTTTCATTACATCTGAACTACCAGATAAAGTGGCTGACCCAGAAGGTTTTCAGTTGGTTGAACAACTTATGATGCATGGGCCATGCGGACGAAAGTGTATGGATGATAACAAATGCACAAAAAAATTTCCAAGACCGTACAATAACACCACAAGTATCAGTGAAACTGGCTATATAACCTATCGTCGGAGAGCTGATGATACAAAATATGTCATGAAAGGAGACACTAAGCTTGATAATCGCTACGTAGTGCCTCACAATCTCTCACTCCTAAAAAAGTACAAAGCTCACATTAATGTCGAATGGTGCAATAGATCGTCTGCCATAAAGTATCTATTCAAATATATCACAAAAGGAGTAGACATGGCTACAATGTTGATCGAGAAACTACAAGTAGTGGATCAGAATGCAGAAGATAAGTCAAAAGAAGAGATCAGTGAGATAAAAAACTATTTGGAATGTCGTTACCTCTCTGCATGTGAAGCTGCATGGCGAATCTTTGCCTTCGATATTCATGCACGTAAACCTGCGGTAACAAGGCTACCGTTGCATTTACCAGACCAACAAACAATCATTTACAATGAAGAAAGCGATCTTGAAAATATTATCTCAAAAGATGGAATTCATAGAACAATGTTGACAGAGTACATGGAGATGTGCAAAAGCTGCCCTGAAGCAAGAAAACTTACATATAGTCAGTTTCCTACAAAATATGTGTGGGATTCAGATGCAAAAATTTGGACAAGAAGGCAGAAAGGATTCAGCATAGGAAGAGTAGTGAACATTCATCCAAGATCAGGAGACTTATACTATCTGAAAATGTTGGTAAATATACTCGAAGGTCCGACAAGCTTTGATGATATACTAACAGTAGATAATGTAAAACATACCTCATTCAAAGCAGCGTGTTATGCACGAGGGATGTTGAATGGTGATTCAGAATGGAAAGAGGCTATGGATGAAGCAGCACACTATGCATATCCTTTCCAACTTCGCCATCTCTTTGTGACATTGATGCTATATTGCGAATTAAGTAGCCCTCTTTCTTTGTGGGAGCATTGCTGGCGTCACCTAGCTGAAGACATGCCTAATAAACAAAGAAAAACATTCAATTTCAGTGGTCAACAATTCTCCGACGAAGAATTACAAAGTTATACACTCATAGAGTTAGAGAAAATCCTGGCGCAGAACGATAGATCATTAACTGAGTTTGAAGATATGCCAAAGCCAGACAAGGAATTGTTGAAAAAGATGAAAAACTCAATGGTCCAAGATGAAACAAACTACAAAATTCTAGAACAAGAAGAAGAACATTGCAAGTTAATCAAAACGTTAAATGACGAGCAGAAGAACGTCTACGATGCCGTTATCAACTCGATTGAGAATAATAAAGGAAAACTATTTTTCCTCAATGGACCAGGTGGAACAGGAAAGACTTACGTGTATAAGACGATCATCTCAAGGCTAAGATCACAGCGAAAAATTGTTTTACCGGTCGCTTCATCCGGAATTGCAGCTACACTTTTACCTAACGGTCGAACTGCACATTCACGTTTCAAGATTCCAATAGATCTTCATCAAGACAGCATGTGTAACATAAGTCGTAATACGATGCTTTCTGAATTACTTGAACAAACAGACCTCATCATTTGGGACGAAGCACCTATGTGCCATCGGTTTGCATTTGAAGCTCTTGATAAGAGTTTACGAGATTTACTCTCAATGTCAGATCCAGATGCAGCAACCAAAACCTTTGGAGGAAAAACAATGCTCCTTGGAGGCGATTTTAGACAAATTCTACCAGTGATACCGCAAGGCAGCAGGCAAGAAACAGTTATGGCAACAATAAACCGGTCGTATTTATGGAACTATTGCAATATATTCACTCTTGAAAAGAATATGAGGTTGCACCAAGCTGAAAGAGATTTTGCAAAATGGATATTACGAATCGGTGACGGCACCGCTCCTAAGCCTGCAAAATATAGGAAAGCAAACAATGAAAATGACATAGTCGAAATAGACAACAAACTGCTTTTACAAAACAGTGGAGATCATGTTGAATGCATTGCAAAGTCTACGTATCATGATTTCGATGTTCTTTTTAAGGACAAGGATTATCTAATTGAGCGAGCAATTCTAACTCCAAGAAACGAAACGGTGGACGAAGTCAATAACTACATGTTATCTTGCTTAAAAGGAGATCTAAAAGAGTATTTGAGTTCTGACAGTATCGGAGACGACAAAGAAGAGGTGGCAAATCAACATATTCTTTACCCCACTGAATTTTTGAATACTTTGAAATTTTCAGGTATTCCTAACCACCAACTAAATCTCAAAGTAGGTGCGCCAGTCATGCTGCTAAGAAATATAAACCAAAGAGCCGGACTTTGCAATGGTACAAGATTAATAATAACTCGCCTAGGAACAAGGGTTATCGAAGCAGAAATACTTACTGGAACTAATGAGGGAGTACGGGTTCTTATTCCTAGAATTAGCCTCACACCAACAGATGCAAAATGGCCTTTCAAGTTAAAGAGACGTCAATTCCCTCTTCGAGTCTGTTATGCAATGACGATCAACAAAAGCCAAGGACAAAGCTTAAACAAAGTTGGTTTATATTTGCCCAATCCTGTTTTCTCACACGGACAGTTATACGTTGCGCTATCAAGAGTGACAACAACTGCAGGACTACAGATTCTTAAAGCTGAAACAAAACACTACGACAATAACGTTGTGGAAAATATTGTATTTCAAGAAGTTTTCAACAACGTCTCATCTACAAGACAAACAGAAGAAAGAATTGACAGCGAAGAAAATATTGATTTGTTTTTTTAATTTTGTTTTCTATTTTATTTTTTATAATGACATAGGCTTCTCATACAATTTGTGAGTTTAAATGTTATTAAAGTCCCAAACTTCCAGTAACTTCAAAATCTGACTTTGCTACTTACCGTGATTCACACCAATGTTACCAGTGTTGGAATGCCTTGATACCTTCAAAAAAAAAACACAAGCAAACAAACTCAGACAGTAACCAAAAATCAATAATGGGCACAAAATTTAGAGCAACACGAATCAAAAGAGAATAAATTTAGAGTTAAACAATAGAAACATTGCAATCTTACATTACGCATGTCAAGTTTCGAGGCTGCCGTTCCAAAAACCAAAGTGGCTGAGCCAAAGATGATAACAGTAGCAGCTGCGAATGCTTTTCCAACCGCAGAAACCAGAAAATCAGGGCTCATAGATTAAGCACACTTTGCAAACACTAACAAATCAGACAAAGACTCTGCTCTGTTCCTACACTAGCAAGAACAAAAGACAATCTCATCTTGGTGGCAGTTTCTACTTTTCTATACACTTCAAACACCTAGGCTTTCTTCTCTAGAAGCCCATTGTGTAACTATAAACAAACACATCAGCAAAACTACAGAAAGATACTTCATAATACTAAAACTATAACCAAAATTGCCAAGAATTGCTTGATTACTTTTCCTCACAGTCAATAACACACACCCAGAATCACAATTTTATCGATTTAGAGAACGAAGACTAAGGAGGAAATGGAAGAAAAGCGAAATCGAAAAATTACTAGAAGCAGCGCCAATGGAGGAAGCGGAGCATCGATCGAAACCCTAGCACCACCGCGACGATTGGCCAAGAGATGGATAGATAATCCCGTCGGCAAAATGTTACATCGACCAAGAACTCTACGTTTTGTTTCTCTGTTGGGTTTTTATGGCTCGGTTACATACGAATATTAGATCTTACTGGGCTTAAAATTAATATCATACTTTCTATTTTCTTATTTTATTAATTTCCCATTTTGATGTCCGTGTTTTATAAAGAGAGTTTTCATGTCCGAATTTTGATCGATCAGTTTCCATAAGCATTGTATGTATTAATTATTGAATAACAATTCATTTAATATTTTAAACAAGATCTTTTACTCTACGATTATCGTTTATAGCTATTTATTGGACAATCTCTCATCTATAAACTTTAACCTTCACTTTTATTCTATGTATTAAACAAACATATCAATAATTTAATGATAAATAATAATTAACACGATCGTGACATGTGTTAGTTGGTCGGATTTTGACCCATATTAAAACAAAAAATTCAATTAGATTTTCCCTCATATATCATACAAATCTTCTTTTTTTCGTCTAACAAATTATATTGACAGCAAACTGAGTTTACAAACGAAGCCCAAACAAGACGAGCGACGCCCAAACAAAGAGAGTAGAGTAATTAACCAATTCCACACCTAAAACAGAAACACTAGAAATGACCAAAGCAAAGAAACGAAAAACTGACCAAAGCAAAGAAATGAAACCTAGAGTATAAACCAAGGGAATCACACAAGAACTACAGCTTCTCATAACTCTGGGATAACTTTTGACAAAGGTGTTGGCATAACCACCAAAACACCATGACCTCTTTTACTGTATGATAAATACTTTTCAAATCTCCTAGACAAAGAGCGCATATGTTCCCAACCAGGTAGCCCCGGTCTCAGCAGACCGAGAAAGACCAAAATCGAACCAGAGGGGAAGCAAAGAGAACCAAAAGGAGAATTTGAAAACCTGCAGAAATTGACTAAACCCAACAGCCGAAGAGACTAACTAGAGCTAATCGAAGAAAAAAGGCAAAAGAGGCTTCACCAAACACGATAAGTATAAGGGAAGACTCAACTGGAGCCAAGACTAAGACCTTCACCATAATTGGTGTTGAAACGATAGATCTTCACCATCGCAAGGGCGAAATCCGATCCAAAGCTCGACGAGAAGCTTCATAAACCAACTCGAGAAACCGGTAAAAAAAAGGTAAACCACCACGAATCCCTACCAAAACCAGACACCCGAGCATAAAAGAATCTTCAAGCTTCACCGATCCAAGCCCCTGAATCGAATCTAGATCCACATTAACCTTCGATAAAAGCTGATTAGGAGCAACCAACAATACGCAAAACCGTACTAAACGAAGGATCCGACACCGACGCTAAGGAAGCCGCCGATTACCGGATTTAGATCTAAAAAACTTGAGGAATTACTGTTCACCGACGGCTCTTGAGAAAAAGGAAAGAATTACGTTTCGTATAGACTGGCATAAGTATCCACTGCAAATCTTATTTATTTTTAAACTTATATATTTTTATTTATCAAGTAGATTTTTAAAGTTACCTACAATAATTTATTATGATAATTAGTTAATAAGTATGGTTTTTTTTTTTTTTTAAATTCCTTATTATATATTTCGATTTTGTGAAAGAATAGATATATGAGTAGATACATAAAAAATAAACTAATTCAATTAGGAGTAGAAAAAAATAATTATTTGAAAATATGTTACAAAAAGTATTGAAAAGAAACTAATATTATACAAAGAATCAAAACAAAGGTGAGACTTCACGATGAGTTGGCCTAGTGGTTAAGTCCCTTGGTTACCGAAAACATAGGGATTAAGGATGTCACAAATTCGATTCACGTGGGGAGAGATTCACTCTCTAAAAGAGAGTTAAATTACATGGTCTGGCCTCGCCTTAGGGAGATTTACGGGTTTATAGGCCTTGAACCTCCTAATCATCAAAAAAAAAGGGTAAGACTTCTCTATCAATCGTTTTTTTACTGGTTATAATATATTTATAAAATTTCAAATTTCAAATGAAAACATGAAAATTAATTCAACAAGATTTTTTAAAAAAAGGTAGTTAAGTTGTAAATAAAGTAATCAGAATTTTTATAACTCGAATAATTTCGAGGATGAATATATATGTCGAATAAACCACTTACCGGATTTTTTTTTGTTGAAGAATAAAAAGTAAACGATTATAATTATATACACATGTGTATATATATATATATATATATATATATATATATTCATATTTGGGTATGTGAGACAAGTCGGTTTTTACTTTACGTCACGAAGTTCTATTTACAGTATATTGCGACAATTTGTGTTTAGGTTAGGTGAATAATAAATGACACAACGAAAAACTTGTGTTAACATGAAAATTGGGATACCTCTCGATTTTGGAAGAAATGTAATTACAATTCTTGAGGTTATATAGTAGGACTGACCCCTAAGTAGGACCATATTTTTTTATTACTACACGTCCATAGAGGAGAATTGTTGATTAGCTTACATAATTGGCCTTAAATGTCAGAAAGATTAAAGTTGCAAACGACTTTTAATTAACTAAGTAAGCTTTTTGCTCCAAAAGAAACAAAACAAAGAAAGGGTTAAAGTTAGGCCTAGTTAAAGTGAAAGATAATAAGATATGCAGAAACATACATTTGGTAAATTTCTTTTTAGTTTCAAAAGAAAAAAACATACATTTGTTATCGTGCATGTAGTTTTATTAACAAATAAATTTGGTTTTTACTAAATCCTTCTTTATTTTTTTTGTTTTAACCTAAATCCTTGCAAAAAAAAAAAAAAAAACAAAAAAAAAAACTAAATACTTGCATCACAACAATAGTTAACAGTAACACCATAAGACCAACGTGCATGGACAAAGAAAAAACATTAAAACAACAATTAAAAAAAGTTGATTGACTGTAAAGCAGCCAAATCCTATTTAAATGAATTGGAACATAAAGCATATGCTTGATGTGCATATGTATCTATTTCTTAGTCACTAAGAATATACCAAAAAGACCACAAAATAACTTTTTCTGTTAATAAAGAAGACCACCAAAATAACTTGGTGTCCAAATGAAACCAATTTATTTTAGTTAGAAAAACACTTTTCAATTTCTATGTTGTACAACTTATAAAAACACAAACGTTACTTGTGGATAATTGATGTACAGTATTCAAAATAGAGTCACCACCCACCTCTAGTGGACTTTTGTACTAACAACAAAAGATTGCGTATGTTTTAATGCAATGATTTGTAAGCCTTGTAAGCCTAATCCAACCGATATATAATTCTTGAATTGGTTAATTAAAAGCCCATGGCCCATGGGCATTATTTATGTTATGTTATGCAGTTTGAAAGCAAAGCAATGCCAAATGACCAACTAAAATTTTAGATATGCTGATTATTTTATTTTTTTTCATCGAAAAATTCTTTATTTCATATTTCAATAATCAATCCACATTATCGTTTACCAAAAGACATTAACGAATAAAGAAAAGCGAAACAATTCCACGCACATCAATAGAGGTTATGATAATGAATCAACAATCAAAGGATTGTGAAAGAAAAACATAAAAAAAACAACTAGAACTTAATTAAAAGCATGACACAATCCAATAAAATATGGAATATACTTCATCGTTTTCATTGCTCATCATCATTTCAATAGGAGCTTGAAGATAATAAATCATCTTGAAATTTTGTTATGACATTTGTTTTTAATTGGCGCCGGATCAAATCTAAATATTTTGGGATGACTAAGATTTTTTTTTTGGGTTGAAATGTTAAATTTATTTGCCAACTATGATGACTAAGATTCACTCTGTGGGCAACCAAGATCAAGAGTTTTTTTCCTGAAAATCTACATTATATAAAATATATATACCAAAGCCAAAGCATAAGAATCCGAGTGGTGGCCACACGAACAATAACTCTCTTTTTAAAAAAAAAATTTGCTAACACGTACAATAACTTTGTTTGATATAAAATTGAACCCAGAACTTTTGCGAATGTACTGATCAGGTTCACGTATAGGTTATGACGGCGATATTACCTCTCAATTTTTTTTTATCATAAAAATTTAAAATATTTGAATATGGTGATGCAAAAAAGAGAGTTGATTATGCAGAATATGCATCTATTCTGCACGGACCATGGTAAATAATGAACACTAGTAAATATCTTGGTGGAAATTTTAAAGTTCATGTCGTTTCTAAATTATATTACACAAGATTTGGAAATAACTTTTTATAGTACGTATGTAATTCGGCTATTTTCCCTTTTGTAATCTACAAAATATAAAATTACACAATTTTTTTCAACGTCAACGCGTATTCATTTGAAACGATAAATACATTAAAAAGCATATAACATTAGCTTACCATTTACGAATACATTATACATATATGAACTAAAAAAAGGTTAATTAGCTGATATGAAACAGCCTTTGTTATATCATGAGTTCACGACACCAATCAATACATGAGTACATCATTACTATCTTCCCATAGAGAATAAATTGGCTCCTCAAATGTAAGTCCATGGTTAATATGAGAATAATAATCACCACCTTCAATCTCAAGAACACTACTATCCACACCATCCATGTAAGAAAGTTCCGTACACCAATTCATTATCTCATCATCATTTTGCGACGAAATCACACCAACGTCAAAGTCGTTAAGCCACCTGAAATCATCTTCAAGACCGGTTTTGGTCGGTTGTAGATCCATTTCCTGAGATTTTATGGGCAAAGAACTCACGTTGATCTCCACTTCTAGAGATTTAATCACTCGGTTTAGTTTCTCTTCTTCCTCTTCGTTAATGTTACTATGATTTTCGACAAGCGATTCTTCTTCCAAAAACGACATGATCATAAGCTCATCGTTGAAAATCTCCATGCCTTGATGATCAAAACCATATTGCACAGAAGCCATGTTTTAGAGAAGAGAAAAAGTTAAGAAGAGAAAATATAGATAAATTTGAAATGTATTATAACTCTTGAGCTAAGGTAAGGTCTTATATATAGGGGAAGGTTAAATTAATTAAATTAGGCATATTGGCGTATGAGATAAGATGTCTCCCCACACTACACGACCAATCATGTGATCATATGTATTTTGATATGAAGGTGATGGTGATGATAATAATAGTTAATAATAAAGAATAAGAATGGGATATTAAAGCTTTTGGCCTAACTGATAATGGACCATCGAGGAGACATGAATGAATGAAATTAATTCATGGAGTATACTATATATTATAATAAAAGAAAATTAGTTGAATGTCAAATTTCAAATTGTCCAAGTGGAATATGCGTCTAGGCAAGATCTTTCAAGTTTGGTACAATGCACTGCCCACTTATAGATATGGTTTAGGACAGGCGAAGAAACAAAGCCGAGACATCTGCTTTACTCGTGTTTGCAATTAATTTGGGAACAAATCAACGGACGTACATTAATTCTTAAATATTTTGAAAAGGAGAACTTTTTAAAATGCTCCGGATAATACCACCACTACACTACGTAGACAAAGAAAATAGAATTACTAGCTATAAAAAATCAACAAAGTTATTATTTTCATGAAAGATTTTATTCTTAAGGAATTGATTTCTGCCGGGAAAAATAATGAAATGACGTGTCAAAATTTGATTCTTAAAACACCATCACCATTTCTCGAACAGAAAATATGATTGGTAATAGCATCATTAGGAGAGAAAAACAACCGCACAAAGACTTATTTTTAGTGATATGATGAAACGATAGAAACACAAAATTATTTGAAATTCTACATAAATATGTGAAGCGATATTGAATAATTTATCAGTATATGAGTTCATTCTTTTATTGCCAAATATTTTAGAGTTGTAAGTCCATGAAACTAAACATAGTATCATAGTTCACTTTGTTGATGCAACTGTAATTTATTACCAATTCTAAAATGTATTGTTCAATATGAATTGAAAGATCTATTATTTTGAGGGAACATGATAGAAATCCACTATCAAAAGTGATAGACATTGACCAAACCACACATTATGGTTTTGAGTTAGATGTTCATGAACTTCTATAATATTCATGTGATTAATAAAGCGTAGATATCTCGTAACTCTACAAATTACCAAATAAAACTAAATTCACATCTTAAAATGGTCAGCATATGGTTTAGTACAATGATATCTCAAATTTTATGTATACAAATATATACTTAAACAATTTTTTTTTTACTAATATAGGATATAATTTGTTTTACACAATTAATTTATTTGGTACGAATGCACAATTTACACGTCTTAAAATACGGTTCGGGCTTAATGCACGTATGCACATCTTTTTTTTTTTTTGCTAAACAAACATTAAAGTTTGCAGACTGTGAGGTACTTATGCACATCTAAACGTATATTGGCTTGAGTCTTGAGATAAATATAATAGTAGCTTTTAGAATTTAGAGTGCAAATGGCTGTCACATTCGCAATACGCCAATACCCGTACCGACACTCAATTTATATTAAAGATAATGACTTTAATTTCCAAGGGTCGTATACGATTATGCTTGATAAGGTACGTGTCACATGTGGGTGTTGGACGTTGGAGAAGAAATGATTTGACCGAATAAATGAGATTCGAAGCATTAGCACGAGTGGTGGTTCTTTTAGTGGACCGACCCAACCCATCTTCATCGCATCAATTATCGCTCGGTTCACATGTCTCCACCTCTCTTTTGGTCTTCTTTTATTTCCTCTAATTATTCTCCAATATTTTTCGAACTATTCTCTAGTATAATATTTGATACAAAACTTAATTTGTAGTCTGATGATTCCCGTTTCATTAGTTGATATCGGAAATGGTTTTACACTAGTTTATGCTTTACATAACTTGAGATAATTTATGATTGAGTGACATACACGAAAACGATTTTTAATACCGTGTAGATTTACATGAAGATGGAACCCGGAAAAAAAATTGTAATAATTTGAATGGTTAACTAAATATATTTTGGAGTTTTTTGAAAAGTTTGCTGTTGGACGAAAATATAGAATTTAGGGGAAAATGGGTGTATGATAAAGAAAAAAATTATAACTAAAAGTTTTAAATCTAATGGCTATTATTTTACCACTTGTGAGCTTTTGATTAGTATTTTAGTTATATAATTTTTTTTTTTGTTATCCACTAAATTACCCATAGAATCTACGAACAAACATGAAATCAGCAAACAAATAAAATTAATTTATAAAATTATTAATAGAACACGGATCTTGACTCTTAAAGTTGAGAGCATCTTGAGTTAATGTTTAAGTCGTTTCGTATACTCTGTTGCATATTAGTTGTTGTTGTAGGTGATTTCACGTCAATTAAGAAAACACTTAAAAAATCTGTTTTACCCCTAATTAATGTGTTTTTCATTTGATATATGTAGTTAATAAGCTAAAAAAGTATGGATAAAATCGGAAAATCAATCATAAATTTGCATTGAAAATGTAAAATGACAACTAATTTGATACAAAATAAAAAGCGTAGAACGACAACTAATATGAAACGGAGGGAGTAGATCAGAAGCATATCATATCACACCACATCAAATACTCATCTTCAGTGATGTTTTAAGGATTTTTTTGTTTGGTTTTTATTAAGTGATGTTTTCATTTTCCTATAAATAATTTACAGATGTTTTAGTGTTTTGAATTTTTTGAATTCTGTATATTAGTTTTCTATTAGTTGAAATGTTTTGGATAGATAAAAAGTGATTTTTTATTTTATAAAAATACTTAAGATTTAATGATTTCTTAAGCGAAGTGCCAAAACTTTAAACATCAAGTATTTGCAAACATAGTGAGTAATAATCACCGGAACATACACTGTTAAATTTTTTGCCCTTTAAAGGTTTTAAAGTAATATTTTTTTATATAGATTTCTCTGTCTAATAAAAATAATAATTAATATATTTCTAATATAAATTCGTCAAATAAAGTTAAATTAGAATAGTATCCACGTTGTACGCGGAATAAAATATTTATCAAGTAAAATTAATGGTGAATTAGCTGAATAATAAGTTTTTGGTAAAAAAATTAATTATATAACAGCACGTGAGATATATTTAGGTGTGTAGCAGTGATAAAAAAATTTAAGACGATTATACCTCTAGTTTAATGGCTAATTGCAGACGGTAAAAACAAATCCCTCAAAATATGTTTTCCTTACGAAGAAATCTGGGAGAAAATTCCATAATTTGGTTAATTTTTTTTATTGATGAAATGATGCAGATCTTGAAAGAAGAATAGAACGGAATCGTAATATGAATTAATATCGATTGATTTTGAGTGAATCATAGAAGGGTTGGTGATTGATTGTGTATATCAAATTGATTATTTGTATCTATTCGCCGGATTGGTATAAAAAGGATGGAGATGAGTTTTAATCTACACTGCAAATCGTTTTTACGAAAAGCTCTAAATAACTCTGTATACTATTGCAATGGTGAAGCAGGTGGTGAGGGAGATTGACAGCGAATCTAAGAAGGTTGGTGAGGTAATTATAGCTGACTATCTTTCTGTTGTCTTTTATGCTGTTATAGTTAACTATGATTCTAGTGGCTAATTGTTAACTATTTGTGTAGGTGGCTATGGGGGCACATATTATTGTGATGTTGGGTGATTGGGTTGTCAATAACAACTGACGAAGAGGTGAACTCATTTTAGGCGGTATGCAGCCATATTGAGAATGTTTGTTTGTGTGTGACGGTTGGTGATAGCGATGTTGTCGGATGGAAGTTGTCCGAAACTCGGTAAGTTTGTGGAGATTAACTATTGTAGTTGTTGTGGTGGACCGTATGATGGAGATTAACTATTGTAGTTGTTCGTACTTTGTGTTGATAGTTAACTATTTTATAATTTTTGTAGAGTAATAGTCCACTACAAGTACAATTGTAGCTGGCTATCGATATGTTATATTCAATGTGTATTGTTTTTTTAATAATTCGTGTTTTCTGATTGTCGTTGTAGGTATTGACGGGGCTTTGGATAATCTTGAATTTGAAGGTGATGAAGTGTTCATTGGTAGACTATACAGAAGCAAGGAAGCTTTCAAAATGAAAATGGCGAAACATGCCATCATCAAAAATTTAAACTTCATGACGAAACGCTCAACGCCTACTTTTGTTGAGTTTTTGTGTGTTTCGAAGAGCTGTATGTGGCGTATATATGCCGCAATGGTTGATAAAACTGGTAATTTCCAGATAAAGAGGGCCAACTTTGCCTATACTTGTTCAGTCGATGACCGGAAATAATATCACCGGCAAGCCACTATTGAGGTGGTAGGCGAGATGATGCGTGAGCGATTTGTTAGTGGAAGAAAATGCCAACAAGTACTTCATTTACAACACCCATCACACCCTTTGTCAGTATGTCCTGCTAAACATCATAAAAAATGGTCAGAATGTCACTACAATATATAAATAGTGATAGTCAACTACAAAACCATATATATATATATATATATATATTTAACTATAGTTGTAAACTATACATACACGTAATAGTTCACTATGCTCCGTTATATTAAACTACCAAAAGTTCACTATCATATTATACATATTTAGAGTCAACTATTAGACTATAGATATGATATTTATAGTCAACTATCAGATAAACTTACCTCAGGTTGTTTTGAATGATTGGAAAGGCGATGCAACACCTCTCTCAGACTGAGGGAGATTGGACATCACTTTATCAGCAGCAACATCGCCTGGATCGTTGGTCATGGTTCCCTAATAGAAAGAGAAGATGCATTAAAATGAGTTCAACATAAACACATCAAGTTCACTGAGTAACAACAGTGAACTAAACTCGATTACATTAAAGCAACAAATAGTTCACTATAAAAAGGAGATTACATTATCTTTGTGTTGATCTGCCGAGTCTTTATTCGTTACGTTTGTGTCGTTGGTTGTGGTTTGTGGTGGCTTGATCCGACTAATATGCTCCGCCAGGGCATCGATTTTGTCAGACATTACCTTCAACTCATTCTTCATAGCGACATCTTCTGTTTCCAGTAAATCATTGAATTTTGCCTCAAAACCTTCTAGCTTCTGCATCAACTTTCAATTGGAGAGAGCCAATTGAACTAATGTCGTTATAGGTAAAATTATTTTTTAAATGTGTATAGAAAAATATAAGAAAATTACCTATTAAATTGTCAATCATATCTTGCACCTCGGCCATAAAAAGAAAGGTTGATTTGCCAGATGTTTGAGCTGGATTTTTGTCGAGAAATTTCAATATAACCCGATCGTAGTTGATGAATAAATTGTCATTGACTTTGTTATGGATAGGTTCTCGACCATGGCGAAACAATCTTTTTGGCAGATCGTGATCTCTCATCGCCGACTCACCGTGGGAGAAGAGTAAATTGAAAGAAGGTAAATGATGGGAGTAGATCGAATAAGAGAAAAATGAGAGATTTTGATAACCAAACAATGAAATCGAATAAGAAAAAAGAATGAATCGAAGAAAAGATTGCAGATTGTTATAAGAAGAAGATTGACGGCAAGCAAGTAGGTAAAACAAAATTAGGTTTGTATTTTTTTTTTCTTTCAGATGGTAAATCATGGTAATATAATTGAGGGTATGATGGTCATTTTTTGTTTTCCCTATGGTAGTCACCTAATTATTTTTAACGGGCTGTTACCTAATTAATTATTGTCTAAAAACCTAATATTCATGCCAATTTTCCTAAAATTAATTGGGCAATTTCTAAAAATACAATATTTTTAAGTTTTTTTCCAAAAATACCACCTTGTTTCAAAATATCCAAAAATACCACTTTTTATCCAAATTCCAAAAATAGCACAAAATTAAAATTCACTTTTAACATTAAAAACTAAACTCTAAACCCCAAATCCAAACTCTACCCCCTAAAACTATACCACAATTTTGGAAATTTTGGAATAGTTAACCCAAACCCAATTTTTTTAAATTTTAAACCTTAAAAATCAACTTTTAATTTTGTGAAATTTTTGGAACTTTGGAAAAAGGTGGTATTTTTGAAACTTTTGAAACAAGGTGGTATTTTTGGAAAAAAAACTTCAAAGTGTAGTATTTTAGGGAATTTCTCAAATTAATATAGTTTTAATTAAATAACCAATTGTAGTTACTAATAGATTTTTATACATAATTTAAGATCAATTTTACATATTTAAATTTTTGATTATTTTTCTATAAAATGTGTTCCATCCGTGAAATAATTGAAACCAACGTAACATATATTTCAAAGATACAATAAATGACTCAAATATACAAAAATAAAAGATTGTTTTTATAACCAAAAACTTGTCACTAATTTCCGATATTATAAATTAATTATTATTCTAGTGTTGATTTAGTAGATAATTCGTATTTCAAAATTATTTGGTAACATGTTTTATAATAGCCAAGTTAATATTGTTTATTGAAATAGTATTTATGTAGTGAGATCTTATATGAATAAATTTAATAATAATAATTATGTTAATTATATGAGTAAACTTATTGAATTTGAATTTGAATTTGAATATAAAATTAAGGTATTTAAAGTGTTTAGATATGAATATAATAGGAGTGATATAATAGCCAAAAAAAGGTGGCTACGTGTCTCCTCCTCTGTTCCACAAAAGCTACAAAAGTGTATTCATTCTCCTGCTCTTTTCAGCCTACCTCCCGTTTGTAATCTATTATGCAGAACTAGCCAAGTAATGAAAGAGTACTTAGAGCATGTGCTAGAGACACTTATGATAGGTGTCTAAAATATTTTATAATTAAATTTAATTAATTTTTAATGAGTCAGGGTGTCGAATTACACAAAATGGATCCAATATAAGACACTTTCAATAAGTTTTAAATCTGCAAAATATGGGTTTAATAATTTTTTATGTTTTACCCCCAATAACAAGATCCAATAAGATCTACAATACACATGCTCTTAGGAGTAACATGAGTTAACCACACTCCCTTGTACCAAACAATAGTGGCATGCTTTATCCGAACAAGATTCCAAATAGCTTTAGTGATGAAACGGGTATGCTAACATTAACTGCCACTACTTCAACTCATTGCTAAAAGCGTTTACATAGTTCTCATCGTCATATAGTAAATAAAATATTAGCGCTAAAACATTATTTTCTTCGTTTTTTTCCAACAAAATTATAAACCAAATTTTCAAAAAATAAAAAATCGATGAAAAAAAAAATTGATTCACTCAATCTTCTATGTGCCATATTCAGATTTTAATATATCAAAATTTCAGATTTTAAATACTTAATCATTACGTCAAAAAAAAAACTTAATCATTATTTTCCGTTTGATTTTGTTTAAAATGTTTTTTTC
Organism: Arabis alpina; assembly: GCA_900128785.1. Classification (NCBI taxonomy): domain Eukaryota; kingdom Viridiplantae; phylum Streptophyta; class Magnoliopsida; order Brassicales; family Brassicaceae; genus Arabis; species Arabis alpina. Next base: position 9,209,012 of record LT669790.1, on the reverse strand, counting down.
TCTTTTAACTCATTTGATTATATTTTTTGCATTATTATATAATATCTAACTTGAAAGTTACATTTCATATAGTTTAGTTATCATAATATAGGAATAAAAGAAAAAGAATATATATAAAAATTGGTGATGCGTTGTTGCAACCTTCTGAGTTCTGAAGAACATGGAAGTTCTTGCGCTGATAAATTCAAACCCAGAGTCGGATTTGAGAGCATTTTCTTGAAACATTTGAATAGGGCTCCTAATTTTTTTAAACAAATAATTTTTTTTTTTTTTTTTTGGCAACTTAAACAAATAAATTTATGTATTAGTTTATGAAAATTATGATTGTTTGATAGGAAAAATAAAAATGTAGTGAGATAACAAACCATTTTTAAAATGAAATCTAATATTTTTATGAGATTGTATAATAAAAAAATTAAAAAAATTAAGTTGGTTGTTTCATAATTTTATTTTACATAAGAAGATAATAAATTATAAATGTATTGTTGTTGTAAATATTATCTTTCTTTAAAAATATTTAAATTAAATGTTAATTATTATTTTTTCGATTGGATCCCGAAAATTTCAGATCTTTGTTGAAACCCCTAACTGTTTCCCGCCATTCCGTCCTTTCCTTCTTCTCATGCGACTAACTAACTAGCGGGGGAGATTTCAACGAACATCGATTTCTTCTTCGCTTTTTGGCGTTTCTTCTTCACATATGTCTCCCAACTTCAACTTGGAAAACGCTAGAAGATGAGTTAAGCCTTGAATCTGTTTAATGAAATGCCTGAGAGAACCACAACATCTTACAATGTCATGATTAGGCTTTTGGATTATTGTACAGTTTGATGTTGGAGGAAGACTACAAAATATATATATGTTCAGTGCTTTGCCTGAAAAGAGATCGTGCGACTTACGACAGGGAGGATTAATATCACACCTGCATCGTTATAATATCTGCGTTTGTGAGCAATGGAGAGCATGAGGAGGCGCTTTGTTGGTTTATTAAGATGGATGCTCTAAGAAAAAAAGAGGTTTTATCCAAAGCTTCCCACTTTCACTCATAGGTGACTCGTTTTCTACATCCGCTTATGATATGTGAGTCTTTTATGTATCAGCTTTTTGCAAGTTATTTAGTTACATGATGTGCTCTCGCAGATCAAGAGCTTAGCTTGGTCTCGTGGCTACAAATCCCCAAGCGTGTTTTCCCGGAACAAATCAAATAGCAACTGTAAGTACCTGATCTCTGTATTTGATTTTCTCTGATCAAGTGACCATGAAGTTAACACACTCGTAATGCTTTTGGATCTGACTTGTCAAATTTTCTTATTACACAATCTTTGTCTTTTAGATTTGGGCAAAAGGCTCATCATAATGCTCTAGGATCAAACCTTAAAAAACTGGATACTGGGTTTTCTCTTTTTGAATTCAACTTTTGTTTTGTTTTGAACTGCCTTTAATAGAACTAAATGATATCTGAACTGTGTTCAAATATTATAATTAACTTTTCCAACATCTTGCCTTAAGATGTATATGTACATAGATCGTGACATGTTCGTCCCATGATTGAATATTCATATTTTGGTCCCAGATGATACATTTTAAAATTAGAGTAAAGACTTTGACCTTTATTGCTTCCAAGTACAAGAAAACTACTACATACTCTTAAATGGGCAAAGCCAATTATAAAATTCTGTTGGAGAAGGTGGATCAGCCATGGCTACTGTTCATCTCAGCTCATCTTCCCTCGTCATCCAATCCAGAGGAAGAAGATACAACTCGATATCTTCCGTCAAGAGTCTCCGAAAACGCACCCTTATGTCTCTCTCTTCAGCTCTCACCTCGCAAGGCAGCGGAGACATGATTCCACCAGATGGAAAAATCAGTAACCACAACTCTACCTTTGATTTCAAGTCATATATGATCCGTAAAGCCGAATCTGTAGGCACGGCTCTTGACATTTCTGTACCGCTTTTGAAACCTCTCACAATCCAAGAAGCGATGCGGTACTCATTGCTAGCGGGTGGAAAACGTGTGAGGCCTCTGCTCTGCATTGCGGCTTGCGAGCTGGTGGGCGGCGATGAGGCTACTGCCATGTCAGCCGCTTGCGCGGTCGAAATGATCCACACGAGCTCTCTTATTCATGACGACCTTCCTTGTATGGACAACGCTGACCTCCGCCGAGGCAAGCCCACCAACCACAAGGTATGCTGTTAAATCATCTGATGTTAAAGCATGTTCACTAGTCTTGAACCAACTTTTGCTCAAACAAGGTATTTGGAGAAGACATGGCGGTTTTAGCGGGTGATGCACTCCTTGCTTCGGCGTTTGAACACATGACGGTTGTGTCGAGTGGGTTGGTTGCTCCCGAGAGGACGGTCCGTGCAGTAATTGAGCTGGCAAAGGCCGTAGGCACAAAAGGTCTTGTGGCTGGACAAGCGATAGATCTATGCAGTGAAGGATTGAATCCAGATGATATTGGATTGGAGCATCTAGAGTTCATCCATCTCCACAAAACCGCGGCATTGTTGGAGGCAGCTGCGGTTTTAGGCGTTATAATGGGAGGTGGAACAGAGCAAGAGATTGAGAAGCTTAGAAAGTACGCAAGATGTATTGGGCTATTGTTTCAAGTGGTTGATGATATTCTAGACGTAACAAAATCTACTGAGGAGTTAGGTAAGACTGCTGGTACAGACGCTATGACCGGAAAGCTGACGTATCCAAGGCTTATTGGTTTGGAGAGATCGAGGGAAGTCGCGGAGAAATTGAGCCGAGAAGCAGAGGAACAACTTCGAGGGTTTGATCCGGACAAAGCGGCGCCTCTGGTGGCTCTGGCTAGATACGTTGGTGGCAGACAAAACTGATCTTTTGCAATAAACGATCACATGCTCACTGTATCTAATGTACCAACAAAGCCGTTTATTTCGCTCTCTGGTGTTGATTCCTATGGAACCATTTATGTTTTGAAACACCCTAGGATCTGTCTGTTATGTTTAGGTTGTATTTTATATTTGTGTTTTATGAATTTCACGTCATTTTTCAAGAAATATCAATAAGGTCTGCACATGGGAACAAAGCAAGTGGGTAAAACTAAACAATATTTATATGTTTAGGTGATCTACTGAAATTGTATATATTTATATGTTTAAATTAGACGAATCGTTGGGTTGTGTCTCTATGTATAGTTCAAAACTTAAAATGCATGTGCATGGCTTATAATAAGAACCTGATAGTGTGGATTCCCCATTTATTCATGATAAGACTTGTCGTCTGCACTGATTAATTTAATTAGATTTAAAATCTTTAATTAAAGTAGATTCGGATTATGAGAATTTCAACGTGAGAGCAGGCTATTTCATAAACAGAGTGCATAAGAGAAAATAAACCAAAACAGAGCTTTCTTCAACAAAAAACAGAGCTTTCTTTCAATTTGTGTTGTCTGCAGTGCCGGTCCTGAAAATTTATGGGCCAGAAGCCAAAATAAAATTTTGGGCCACTAACTATTAAAATTTTAACAAAAGAAAATAATCAAAATATTTAATAACAAGGAATTGAACTCTCCACTTCAACATTCTTCCACGAAACACTTTACCAATAGAGGTAAAGGCAAGTTTTATCTAAAAGAGGGCCGATTTATTATATAGATTTTTTATTAAAAAAATTGGGCCAGAAGCCCATGCTTCCTTTGCTTGTGGTCAGGGCCGGGTCTGCTTGTCTGTCTGTATCGTTATGGAGGCAACAAGAATGGGTTTTGGAATTGGAAACCTTTCTCAAATTCACACCTTACCTCTCTGTGTTAAGCCCAACCTCTGTCTTTTTCCTCGGCGTTTGGTTCAGAACCACACTATATCTCGAAAACTGGCAAAACACAACTTGTTATGTGTTAAGGCTACTACTGAGAGTATTGTTGATCTTGAGAGCACTCGTCCCTTGATCCAATTTTCTCCCTCTTATTGGGGTGAGCATTTCCTCTATATTCCCTTTGACCACTCTGTAAGTACACAACCATAAAATATACACCTGATGTGATGGAATGTGTTTCATGGTCAGTTCGGTTGCAGATGATTAATTGTATAAGCCATATCGTATCTCTGCAGGAATTTGATTCACTTGATCGAGAGATTGAGTCAGTGATGAAGCCGCTAGTGAGAGACATGCTCATGTCTTCCCATACCGGCGACAAGGAGAAGATTCGGCTGATTCACTTGCTAGTCAACCTCGGTACCTCGTTTCACTTTGAAAACGAGATTGATGAGATACTTAACCATGCTTTTGAGAAGTTGGAAGACTTGATTGGAGACAGTGAAGATGATTTGGAAACAATCTCCACCATGTTTGAGGTTTTTAGACTGCGCGGTCACTATATGTCTTGTGGTAATTAGAGCCTAAAGGGCTACGTTATATATAGATATATATATATATGTATGTATATACTGTTTTCCATGATTCATATGTATAAGTGTAATACAGCAATTTATATATTTGGTTGACTAACTTTGTTTCATATAGATGCCTTTGATAGATTCAAAGGTGGCGATGGAAAGTTGAAGGCAAGTCTAGCCGGAGATGTTAGGGGAATGTTGCAGTTATACGAAGCAGCACATCTTGGGACAACCACTGAAGATATAATGGAAGAAGCCCTTAGTTTCACGAGGATTCATTTGGAGTTTTGGGCGGTCCAAGAATCGAGTAGTAATCCAAATCATTCTACACATATTCGTAACTCCTTGTATAGATCTCGATATCAAAACATGGAAATACTATCCATAAGAAATTACATTTCTTTCTACGATCAAGAAGAAGAGCACGACGAGATGCTACTAAAGTTTGCAAAGCTCAACTTTAACTTTTGCCAGCTGCACTACATCCAAGAGCTTAAACACCTCACCAAGTACTACACTATCGTTTTTCAGGATATAAGTTTACGAGTGAGCTTCAAATATTTGATTTATCGCTCTTTACCTTTCATGTGTTATATTTGCAGATGGTGGAAGGATTTGGATCTTGCTGCCAAGCTACCATACATCAGGGATAGGCTTGTGGAAACCTTTATCTCGGCCCTTATAACCTACTTCGAACCAAATTATGGACGAGTAAGAATTATATTCACTAAACTCCTCATTGTCGGGGTTGCAATGGATGATACATGCGATGCCTTTGGAACTCTTCCGGAAGTTGAGAGTTTCATTGGTTCTTTAGAAAGGTAGATTGTACTAATTTGCTGCAAATTTAAATTACATAAGTTCCTCAATTTATTTTTATTTGATTAATATTGAATAAGTCGACATGCATTTGGTTAGATGGGAACTTGGTGCCGATGATGAACTTCCAAACCATATAAGAATCACGATCCAAAGTATGCTGGACACCGTGGAAGAGATTGAAAAAGAAATGGAGCCACGAGGAAGATTGGCTAGTGTAAAGCTGATGGTAGAGGAGGTCAAAACGCTAGGGACGGGGTACCGAGACTTAGCAAGATGGGCACGAATAGGTCAAGTGCCAACCTTTGAGGAGTACATGGAGGTTGGTTTTGTGACTTCGGGGATGTGTGTCTTACTAGCTTACAGCATTATCGCGATGGAAGATTGTGATGAGAAGCAAACCAACGAGTGGTTCGAAAGTAGACCCAAAATCTTCCAGCCTTTGCATGCTGTGTTTCGTCTCAAGAACGATATAGCCACCTACGAGGTATATAAAAACATAATTATAAATGTTAAGTTTCATGGACTTCCAACTAAAAAGTGATTGTAAAGAGTGTATCTTTTATATATTAACCTAGCTCCCGTTTCACTCTTCGATGTAGAATTCCTAACAATATTAATTGTGATATTGAACAGCTGGAGATAAGCCGAGGAGAGGTTGCTAATGGTGTGAACTGTTATATGAAGCAACATGGTGTAAGCAAAGAAGCAGCAATGGAGGAACTGAATAAGAAGTATAGATATAACTATAAGATGATAATGGAAGAGTTCTTGACGATAAAAGATGTGCCACGTCCGGTTCTAGTACGGTGCATCAACATTGCTCGCCCCATGGAGGTGTTTTACAAGGAGGATACTGATGAATACACAAAACCCCAAGCAAAGATCAAAAAGTTCATTGCTTCCGTGCTCCTCCATCCCTTTAAGCTTTGATTCATTGATTTCAAAATTTGCAAAAGTATGTTCTATTAGGATTCATTTTATTTAAAATCACTTATGTTTGGCACTGACATGACGATTATGTATAAAAACAGATTGCATAATAGAAAGCTTGAAATAGAGATAAAAAAAAGCCGAGTAGTTCAACTATAACAGAGGACTTTAACCAAAACAGAAAATACTTTAACATCAAACAGTGAATACTTTAACAATCCAAGAAAACATTAGTATACAAAAGAATAGCAATTTTAACATAGATCAGCCTAGATGCAATTTTTTAGATGTCTTTTTGTTTAACCGAGGTTGCAAGTTGAGAAACGACACAGTTGAAGATTCCATAAAAAAAGTAACTAATGGAGAGGAATTCTTCCTCTTCAATACATTAGTAGAAGAAAAAAAATATGTTGAAAAGACTTTTCTTTTCTTCTCATTTTTCCCTCTCATTTCTTCTAGGTATTTGCGGTGCATATATACAAACAATCCTCTATTTAGCCGAATGACACGTTCACTGTGCATAATATTTTAACCCAACCTTACTTTTATTCATTCTCTCTCTCATCTCTATCTCTCGTTAAATGTGGCGGCTAAGATAAACTGTGGCGGCTAAGATAAACTATGGCGGCTAGGGTTAACTGTGGCAGTGACTAATCTTAATTGTTAGCCGGATATTCTCGTTAAATATGGCGGCTAGCGTGAACTGTAGCGATTAGGGTTAACTGTGGTGGTGGATAATAAAATTGGTATCCAGGTAATTTAATAATGTAAAGAGTAATCTTAATTGTTAGCCGGATATTAATTATAAATACTGTCAACCTAAAGATTTACACGTTTATCTTCTCACGATTCGTTAACCCCATAGTCGTCTTTTCCTCTCACCACTTGTTGTTTTCTTAAATACCCAATATTGCATGGGTATTGAGCTAATTTACCCTTTCTTCTATTATAATAAACAATCATACCCTAGATACTTGTGGTTTGCATGTCTATTAGAATATTTTATCCATCAATAATTTCAAGAAATTTTTAAATATTGCCAATTATACCTTAAAACAAAACCATATTACGTAGACCACTTTGTCGCTCTAATTGAAAAATGGTATACAAAACTTCATTGGTGGAGTGGAGATGATCGCATGATCCATAATGTAATGTTAATTATAATTATTTTGGCGAGATAATGTAATAATATTGTTATATAATTAGACATGACAAAGAACTAGTATTACTTGACTCATAGTGACAATTACCTAAATAAATCTTCTTGGCATTTACTTAATTAACTCTATTATTTGATTAGGCTAGAAATAACTATAAAATAGTTATGTAGTTATCTAACTACTCCTATTTGGCCCGTCGAAATGGTGTCATGTTTTAAGTCCATTAAAAAAATCAGTGAGTGAGTATCGACGGCTACACTCTTTCTAGAAGCTTAGTCGGTTGATAAACGACTGGACCACTCCTAGTTCTCAAAAAATTAAAAATATAAGATAGTCAGGTAGGAGTTATTGTTAGAAAATCGCTCAGCCACGTTGCGTTGCCATAATCAATGTATAAGAGCCATTGACCTTTTGCTATTACATGTGCGAGTGGAGTTAGTAAAATGGCTGTTTGTTTTTATATGTATGAACTAGGGGCTTCTCCGGGCTACGCCCGGATTTTGTGATGAATTGTGAAACTTTTATCCGTATTTTAAAGTTTTTAGTTATTTTTTTATAGAATCGATAGTCAAATTTAATTGATTTTATTAATTTTCAATGTTTATGTGTAAACTTATTGAATGAGTTTTTTTGGCTTCGTTATGATTTTCTTTTGTGAACTAACCATTAATTAAAATATGGCACCATAATTGGTAATCCAATTTGGTAAAAAAACAAAAAATTAGCTAGATTTGATAGAGTAAAATTAGCTATATTTTTCTTGGTATAGGTTTCTTATAAATCATAAACAACTTGGACCGAGAGAAAAAACACAACGCATTTTTTAAAGTGTTTGTTCACCATGTGATAGTCGGTAGGTGTAATCTTGTTTTTCTATAACCTAGTAAAGAAGAGCTTGTAAAACAACGCTAACATAATACTTGATGTAAGTTCTCGATTCTTAAACATACAAAAATAACTTACAAAAAAATAAAGAATATACAATTGTGAAGTCAAAACTTAATGTTTGTTGTATTCGTTTGTCTTTAAACTCAAATAAAAAATTTCAAAATTTGCAATTATAATCATGCTTTGATATAGTATTCATTAGAATGTCGAACAACCAAAATTATATTACAAAGTCATTATACGGCAGATAAGGTGGGAGAGCTATGCATATATATATATACATCTGAGCAAATTTACAAAGAGAATAATCAAGTTCTTGGGTCACAAATCACTGTTTGAAATTATACGTACCTTAGAGCATCAAATCTCAAAGAACATCGAGTTTGGTGGAGATAGAGTAATCATACAATGATATTATATCATTAAACCTAGCTTGGAATAAACGCCTCATTCAGAAGAATGCTACTAATCATATTTCAAATCCAATACAATTTCAAATCACAATCGTTACAGAATGAACTAAAAAATAAGGGGAAAAACTTAGAGACTTCCAAGCTTGGTGCTCACGCTACCTGATGAGAATAAAAGGACCGGAGTATTAACTTCTGCCACAAATCATTAGCAAAGTAATTCTTATCATCAACCAACGCACCATGAATTGACTGTTATTGTTACTACAAAAACCAAAGCATTAACTTTGACTCGTTGATGTCATTATGGAACGAAACACTATGTCCTGAATCATATAAAAACTCCAACTACGATTTTATAACGCAACCCACAAAGGTTATAAACAACTAAACTACCAGAAATCCTAATATATATTCCCAATCATGAGATTCAAACAACATAGACAAATCCCAATTTCAATCATCATTGAAATTTCATTCCAATGGTTAAAAGCTAAACCAATCAACTAATAGAAACATTAAGATATTCATCCAAATCATCAAATTCCATTCACACTTAACAATTAAACTTTTGGAAAAAGTTGGAGATGAATTGTTTTTTGTTTAACATCAATTGCTTTGACATTCAGCATACCCCAATACTATCTTTGTTCAGAGCAAGTGGTTAGTGATAAAACCCTCGAGCTAGTTATTCTTTCGTAGTCTCCGTTGTACAAATAATCCCTTTAACAACCTAAATAATAAGTAAAAATAATCCCTTTAACAACCTGAATAAACTCTAAGTAAACATGAAGAATTTAGTAATAAAACGATTGCTTAAAACACCAAAAAAACTTGTTAGATAAATTCAAAATATTCTACCTCAGACTTGTCAACCATTTTACAACCATAATTTGAAATCTGAGTTTAACCATGGAATATAGGTCCACTAACATGGGAATATACCTTTAATATAAAGGAGATAGTCAACTTTAGGGAGACGTGCAGCAGGGGCTGATTGAGTAGATACTTGAGAGATCAAATCATGTGAGCACAAAAAATATCATCATTGTTGAGAAGAGACACAAAGCAATGATGAACTCATTTTTGAGAGTAAAGAACGATATGGTGTGCTTGCAGAAAATGAAACTTACGAGTATGCATGTAGGAGAGTCCTTTCCAGTTTCTTGTCAAGCTTTTTCAAGACCAATCTATTGCAGAAATGAAACTTAACGTTCAATCGAAATTTGGTGAAACCTAAACAGGCTTGCTTCAGAGATATTTTGATAATTAAGAATTATAATACCTTTCTTCTGCCATATCTCTGAAGGTGAGAAGGTGTTCATGAAAGGGTCTGCACGCTGAAACACGAATACTCCCATTAGTTGTGAAACCAAAGGCTCTAAATACCCCTTTAGCAGGGTGATTATCTAGCTAGGAAGAAATAGGTGAAACATGTAGTAAATGTAGTGGTCAGGCATATCATCGTTTCAATGTGACATCCATTAAAATTCTAACATAAACTGAATGCAAGTTCCAAATCTGACCTTCATTAACGAAGATATTACTTTCCCTTCTAATGCTTTAACCAATCCAAGGGCCATTTTCGAGAGTGAACTATTGAGTTTTTAGCCTTCCCTAAGGAACAGAATCACCTAGCATCATCTTATAATATAAAGTGCAACAACAAGTTAGATTGGTGATCAAATTTGATTTAAAAACTTTTTACCTTCTGAGAATCACGACTTACCGAAATCATGATAGCTCGTTATAGATTAAATCACAAATAGAATGGAAACTCTACATATCCAAACTCTTACAACACCTTGGAAGAGAAAATGCTTTTTCTTCTTATCCATTGTCGCCAGATCCATATCACTATATATAGGATTGAGTGGTTGTGGCAATCGTGGAACCAATCAGTGTCTAGCCAGTTATGATAACATTAACCTTGGATGAAGTATTCGGGGCCGTCATTCAGCAACAATTCATGCAGTTGTTTCATAGTTTTAGTCATAAATAGTAACCAACTTATACGTTATAATCAAAGAAACATATATACCTCCATTGGAATCTTGTAGGTTTTTCATAGTTTCAGTCATTTCATTGAAAGATGTCCTTAATTTTTTCATTTCCTGCATATTGGATTACAATACAATTGAATTAGAAAAACAGAATCTCAACTTGTTGAAGAATCCTTAATTCAAAGTTGTCATTCATTAGTTTCAAGTGAATAGAGCTAAGCAACGTATCATGGATGAATAATTATTTCCTTTTTGCACTTTTTGACCTTAATCTCAGATGTCTTCTGGGGTTCCCAATCATCATCATCAATTTGCTACAAAGGAAAGAGATAGAGACTGAGACTGATTAGCCATCTTAAGTGACACTTAAGTCAAGCTTAAGAAAATAGTAGAGTTAATTAAGAGAAAGATGACCTTGCTCTTAGATTTCTTCTTGCGTTTCTTCTACTTCTTTACATCGGTCTCTGGATTCTCCAGCTCACTCTCAGCTAATGAAGGATAAAAACACACTTCAAGTCAGCAGAAAGCCAATATATCTCCATGTAGATGCCTTGTAATTAGCACATGAGCTTAGATTCTATATGAAAACAGCCTATAGCAATAAAGAAACCCAAACCAATATGCAGAGGCTTGGTGCCCTTATGATCTGATGCTTCACCATCAGGAAGATCTAAACACTTTCTTGTTAAAATGGCTAAGGCGCGATGATGAAAAGATACAAAGCGAAAAGGGCGAACGATGGAGAGTAGGATACGATTGGAAAATAATCTTTTTGTCTTCAATTTGCAAAGGACATGTGAATGAGCAACTGAAAAGGGAAGATGAATCGATTTGATTATTGTAGAGGGAATCGATCCATGATAAATGAGAAGGAAGAAGACGATTGTTTTATAGGATGGAGTGGTCGTGGCAATCGTGGAGCCATTACTATGGACTATCGTCTTGAATTTGAGCGTTAATGGTGAGAGAAAGTGAAGAGATTTGCAGTTTCTTTCTGAATTGAATTAAGTTGGAAGATGTGTCAAAAAGAAGTTGGATTGTGGTTTGTGATTGATATTTCTGTAACCATGATTTGGAAATGGAGGCGATAAGGGAGAAGATGATTCAGGTTTGTGAACGTTTGAGCTTTTCTACTTGGGCTTTTATGATGGTTTTGCGTTAATTTGATGTGTGCGTTAGTATCATAGGCTATTTCGTTATTGAAACATGGATTCATGAAAGGACATGGCTTTATTAGCTGATTATTTGGCTATTATTTTGAGAATTAAAAAATTGTATGAAATGAGATTAGTGACATGGCCAAATGATAAGCCAAATGATAATCTGAGAAAATTCAGCATTTTGGCTGATGTGGATAGCCTAAGAGCTCTTCAATTCTTCCCCTTTTATATAAAGGAGATTGAGCTAGTAAACGGACATCTCCTAAATATTATTAGATTCTTAAGAAAAAGTTTAGGTGTCTTCTTCTCATTTAATTTTGGTTCAAAAAAATGTCATGTCAAATGTGACATGGCAAAAAACTCATTCAATTAGCCCATTACTTTTAAACAATTAAACATGAGTTATTGAATACTTAGCCTATTAACTTCAAAAAAAAATCACAATTAATTAACTTCATACTTAGCCTATTAACTTTTATTGTTCTTATTCAATTGATTATTTTATGTAAATTAATAGTATACTTCATATATATTATATATAAAGTTAGACACAAATGACAAAATTCCAACGTGAACATTTTTATAAGTTTACGTAAAATTACAAAAATAATGTTTAATCCAAATGCCCAAATTTACTACTGAATAAAATAAAGAACAATATTGATATATTGGAGAATAATAATATTTTGATTAAAATGTAAACATAAGCCAAAATTAAACTATACAAACTTATCTATAGTAGATTATTTTCATTTTTCTATATTGTTATTTACAAATAATTTACATGGCTTTAGCCAAAGAGGAAATTCAAAAATGACCCACTTGAATTACTTTTTTGCAAAAATGACACAATCAATTGTCCATTTTTAAAAATGATATAAATTAAAAAAAATAAAGCCCTAAACCATTAAATATTTGAAAAGGTTATGACCCTAACAAAAACTAAACCCTAAAAACTAAACCCTAACATCAAATAGTTAACCCAAATATAAATGATCTTTTGAGTAAATAACATTTCCAAAAATGGCATTTTTGCAAAGATTTTCAAAGTGTGGCATTTTTAAAGTGTGGCATTTGAGTTGTAGCTTTTCAAAGTGTGGCATTTTATTCTAGACTAGATGACTCTCGCGTATACGCGAATTATATTTTTTAAATTATATATTATAAAAGATATTATTTTATATTTAAAATTTTCTAATAATGTTCAATTTATAAATTTGGTCTTTAGAATTTTTTTCGAGTTTTACTTTTTGTGACTAATAGTATCTAGAATTAAACATATATCAAGACGATTAAATATGCTTTCGACTCATATTTAAATTTTGATCAAATCTATTTTGTTCTCAATAAAAGTTTTTGATTAATTTACTTTTCTGATTAAATTGAACATCAAATTTGATTTTTTACTAAATATTAAATATATTACATCAGTATTCTTTGGTATTTTATCACTTATCATAACTTTTAGTTTAAATATATATTTTGAAATTGACACATCAAAAATGTTTTTTAAAAGAAATTCCGTAATTAAAACATATTAACTATGGTGAATATTAATAGTTTAATTTTGTTTCAAGATATTTTGTTTCATTTTGTTTCAAGATAGTTTAATTCGTTTTGTAGAACATCGTAATTCCAATAAATTAATGTCGCTCTTTTCTCTCTTCAATTAAAGGAATTTTAAAGCCCTTAACTGTTTTTTGTATCTATGTACAAAATCAAAATTCTGAATACTTAACCCATAATATGTAAATTCATTTTTCTAATGGTTGAACCAAAGAAAGAAAAAAAGGAATGAGAGTGAGATTTTTGCCATGTTACATTTGACATGGCTTTTTTTTTTTAATCTAACATTGAATGAGAATGAGATACATAAGCAAATTTGTAAAAATCACCTCTCTTATAATGTTTAGGGGATGCTATCATTCATAAAAAAAAATTCAAAAATTATCCTAAAGACCAAAAATGAACCAAACAAAAAATTATAACTGTATCTCTTACATGATATTAATCCGCGTATAACGGGGAGTCATCTAGTTTCCCATTAAATTTGAGGATATAATAGAAAATGTAAGTGAAGAAGAAAATAAAATGTATTTATAAAGTTTGAAGATAGAAGTTTTTTAAAACAGAAAATCCTAGATATTTATGATTTTGACTCTCTATTTATCTTTCAGCCTCTGCGTTTAAAATAGAGAACATAAGAGAAAGAAATTGAGCTTCAAAAACACAGAAAACAGAGTAGATCCAATTATACCAATGGAAGCAGCAAGAATGAGTTTTGGACTAAGAACGCCCCTTCACTATCATAGTGTCCCATTCTGTCTTAAGACCAAACTCTCTCTCTTTCCTCGCTCTTTGCTTCCCAACCAAACTCTTTCTCAAAAGCAGAGAAAAAACGACTTGTTTTGTGTGAGGACTACTAAGGTTACTAGTGACGATGATCTTGAGACCACTCGTCCTCTGATTCAGTTTCCTGCCTCTCCTTGGGGAGATTTCTTCTTATCTTTTCCCATTGACTACTCCGTAAGTACACCTAACCCGTTCACGTGTCTTGTTGCACATAACATGAGTCTTGATCGGTTAATTTTCGTATCTTTGTAGGAATCCGATGAAATAGGGAGAGCGATCGAATCGGTGATGAAGCCGAACGTGAGAGATAGGCTCATGTCTTCTCACAGTGGCGACAAGGAGAAGATCTGTCTGATCCATTTGCTTATCAGCCTCGGCATTGCGCATTACTTCGAGAACGAGATTGAGAAGATTCTAAGCCGGGCTTTTGGGAAGCTGGATGACTTGATTGCTGAGGAAGATGGTTTGGAAAGTATCTCCATTATGTTTGAGGTTTTCAGACTATATGGTCATAGGATGTCTTGCGGTAAGAATATTATTTTCCGTATTCTATACGCATGGACGTCTATATACAACATGAAGACTGGCTAGATATGATTATCATATATATGATATATCGATTCGGTTTCATTATAGGTACCTTGGAAAGATTTAAAGGTGAAGATGGGAGGTTCAGTGAGAGTCTAGTCGGGGATGTTAGAGGAATGTTGCAGTTGTACCAAGCATCGCATCTCGGGACACCTTCTGAAGATATAATGGATGAAGCGAATAGTTTCACGCGGAATCACTTGGAGTCTTTGGCAGTCCAAGAAGCAAGTAATATTCCTCCCCATTTATCTGCACATATTTGTAACGCCTTGTACAGGCCTCGATCGTAATGCGGAAATCCTAGTGGCAAGAGAATACATATCTTTCTACGAACAAGAAGAAGGTCACGACGAGACGCTTCTCAAATTTGCAAAACTCAGCTTCAACTATTGCCGTCTGCTTTACATCTAAGAGCTCAAAACTCTCACCAAGTATGCCAATCCTACTTCACGTATTATTATAAAGAAATTCCTTAAAATATCACTAATTGAAATTTTTGTTCCAAATATACCGTAAAATACTTCTCGTAGCATCTCAATGTATTTTGTTCATGTAGTTTCTCAGTGTGGTGGTATCTCTAATAATTGGGTTTGGAGATTTAATTACTATATTCTAGCACCGTGTGAATGGAGTATCTCTAACGTATTTGAATCTTTTTTGTTTATTTGTAGATGGTGGAAGGACCTAGATGTTGTTAATAAGCTTCCTTACGTGAGGGATAGAGTTGTGGAGACCTATTTATCTACGGTGGCAATGTATTTCGAGCCACGATATTCACTGGGGAGAATTATAGCGACTAAAATTGTTCAGGCCGTGATTGTTGTAGATGACACCTGTGACGCCTACGGAACTTTTCCTGAAGTTAAAAGTCTTGTTGATTCTTTGCAAAGGTAGCGTTTGCATCCACCTCTGGTTTGCTTTGTCTTGTAACTCTATAAGTCTTTGACTGAAATAAATTTAAGAACGGCAAAATGGGCAGGTGGGATCTTGGTGCCATTGGTGAACTACCTAGCTATTTAAGGATAGTTATCCGAGTTTTACTAGAAACCTTTGAAGAAATCAAAAGAGAAACGAAGCCACGAGGAAGATCCGCTAGTGTGCGACACACGATAGACGAGGTGATAAATCAAATTTTTATAAGCTAAATTAAATTACATGAGTTTTGTTTCTTCCTGATATTGGGGTTTGAATGGAAACCTAGACTAAGATCCTGGTGCGAGCGTACCTAGCGATATCAGAATGGGCACGTGCAGGGCATGTGCCAACCTTTGAGGATTACATGGAGGTCGGGCTGGTATCCGCGGGTATGGATGATTTTGTAGCATACAGCTTTATCGGGATGGAAGATTGTGACGAGAAACCATTGTACGAATGGTTCAACTCCAAGCCCCAAATCCTCCAAGCTTTGAATGCTCTGTACCGTTTCAACAACGACATAGTCACCTTCAAGGTATACCAAATGAAAGAATACGAGATGTCATCAATAGGATTAATTGAATGCACCTTTGCTTATCTTTGCTATTCCACGTTATATATATAGAATTGAAAATTAATAAAACCATGTGTATATATAAAATGAGCAGCAAGAGATGAGCAGAGGAGAGGTTGCGAATGGGGTTAATTGTTACATGAGGCAACACAATGTTACTAAAGAAGAAGCGGCTGAAGAATTGAGTAAGATGGCTAGAGATAATTATAAGATAATCATGGATGAGTTCTTGACGCCCGTCGATGTGCCACGTGCGGTTATGGTGCGTTGCCTTAACATTTCACGCATGATGGATGTGTTTTGCAAGGAGGGTAAAGATGAATTCACCAATCCACATGGAAAGCTTAAAGATCTCATTGCATCATTGTTCCTCCACCCTCTTTGAATCGCATCGGACCATATTACCATGTTTTCCATTCTCCTTGACTTCATGAACTGTCTCCCTACTTTTTTAATAAAATTTTTGCAAGATCAACGTTTTCATCTCCAAATATATTCTTCTGATTTGGAACTTATCATTTGTGAATTATGATTTTCCATCGAAATTCTTCATCCGATGAGCCGTATGGGTAAAGAAGTTTTAGGGCATATAATTCAAATTATTGATTAAAAATAGAATTAAAAATTCAAAAACGCGAGGGACTTGATTGGGGTATCTTAAATGTGACGCATGTTAGACAATTTCCATCCGTTAAACCTCCACTAGTTTCTCAAATTTAGTTACTTGAACAGTTTTTATTTAATTTAGTCATTTATTTAAATATTAATCTATTAATTTAATAGTAGACCAATCTGGTGGAGACATGTGGAACTGAGATTCTAAGAGCATCCACATTGGTGATATTTTACAAGTATCATTAGCCCATTATGATTATTTAACAATTTTTGGTTTCTTTTCAGCCCAAAAAAGATCAGTTTACTGATCCGTAAGTCACAGTAAAACGGAGCCACGTGTCAGTTTCTTATTGGACCGTGTTTTTAGGTTTCTGAGTAAAGAAAAAAAAAAATCTTCATTCGCGATTTTGAGTTTCTCTCGACGGAGAAGGCGATTCCGTTCATCACGACGGCGATTCTTGCATCTTCACTCCTCTTCGATTCCCGCATCCTCTTTTCTCTGTTTATAACGACGGCGATTCCTTCTCTTCCTCTCTAGCCGTAACTCGACGCTTGCTTATGGTTCTTAGTGTGTTCTTATGATTGTTGATGTTTCGGGGAAAGAAAACTAGCCATTACTCTAAGTAGATTTGGTTGATGTATGTCTCGTTACCTCATTGGATTTGGTTGTTGTTCTCTCTCTCGTTCCACTAATTAGTTATATTGATTGTTATAATTGGGTTTTGAGTTCTTAAGCTAAACGTGGACGATCTTTTGGAATGTAACGATTAGAGGATTCTCAGAGAGTGAGAATCGTAAAGTTTCGATTTTTCTTTATAAGGAGATGGTTAGAGAGTTAAGACCTGATAATTTTACTTACCCTGTTTTGTTTAAGGTTTGTGGTGATTTTAGGTTGTTTAGTTTAGGTGAGATGATTCTTGGTCATGTTTTGAAGATGAGATTTGAGTTGTTTAGTCATGTGGTTAATGCTTTGATTCATATGTTTGGTTCTTTTGGTGGAATGAGTAATGCAAGGAAGGTGTTTGATGAAAGTCTTGTGAGAGAAACTCATTGTGAATCACATCTTGTTAGGTCTTTTAAAGCTATGGTTTTTAGCAAATCCTAGATTTATAATCCAGTTTTTGTTTTGTTCTGTTTACTGAAAATGCAGGTTGCAATCTGAATTGATGGGATTGATGGTAAGTTATCATCTTTCTTCTTGTTGTTGTTGTAAATAAGTAAATAGTGAAGCAGTGTTTGTAGTTATGGATGTTGATATGGTATTAACTTGGGGTGTTTTTGCAGATGGGAGGTGACCCGGGAATATAGCTTTTCCAGAGGAAGTCAACGTTTTTTGTTGGAAAGGGACGATAACAAGAAGCAATGAGACTGTGTTTGAAGGAACTGAGTATAGACTCTCGCTTGCTGTCTCTAATGACTATCCTTTTTAACCTCCAAAGATTAAGTTTGAGACATGTTGCTTTCACCCGAATGTTGATGTCTATGGCAATATCTGCTTGGACATTCTTAGGAATATAATGTACCTTCCTCTTGTGTCATTGTGCTACACAGAAGCAGAGAACAAGTAGCAAAACTTGATTCGTTTTTTACTTTTTCTTATTTGCAGGATAAATGGTCATCTGCTTACGATGTGAGGACAATACTACTATCTTGCATAACCATCAATTTCTTGTAAGCCCTTTCGTTGGTTAATATAATACATGTTTGCATTGGTAAGAGCCGAACATTAGCTCACCATTGAACACTCAAGCTGCTCAGCTTTGGAGAACCCAAGAAGGTAAAAAGATTACATATATAATCTCTCTCGCATTCATCTTCTGATTTCGTTCATTATGAGTATCTTATGTTCTTTGTTGTTCATATATGCAGAGTATAGGAAGATGGTTGAGAAGCTCTACAAGCCTCTTATTCTTTTCATTTTGCAAATATTTTAGATTAATGGGTATAAAAAGATTGGTGAGACGGAGAAGGCGATAATGGTTTATAAAGAGATGTAATTTGAAAGCTTGCTGTCTTCAATGCACAATATATTATCTTCTCATTTAAAACAATGATCTGATCCAAAATATATACATAGATATCAAACGGAAACCCATACTTTATTAAATTATTTTGCAAAATATTATTTACACCACCAAACTAGATTGATGACTTAGCTTTTACGCCTTATTCATAATAAGAAATTACGAGAGATTGAAAGCTGATTTAGTCGAGCATATTTGACAAAACTTTAGCAGAGTTAGAGAATAAACCGAGTTATGAAGTTTCATCATCTTGTTATGTGTTTTATTTTTACTTTTTTTGGTATTTTATTATATGCGATTTAATGTTTTACTTTGTTTTTACGATTTATAATTCACCTTTGCGAGGTTATGAACCATAATAAATTTGTGTTTTTATAAAATCTTTTATATTTATCCATAGTAATTTGATTATTCTTTGATTTTAATTTTTTAATTTTTTTTTTCGTAAACATAAATTAGTTTTTTTTTCATATGAACTTTAAGTATCACCAATAAACACTAAAAAAACAGAAGTATCAGATTGAGTATCAACTAACAGAATTAATACTAAATAATGTTAGTGATACTCAAAAGAGTATCACCAATAATGATGCTCAAGGGGGAGGTATTGGACCTGAGACTTCAAGAGAATTTGAAAGCAATAGAATTTAATGTATTGTGAAGGAACTAATAGATTTCAATCAAACTCCTAGCAAAAGAGGTGAGAATTGGGTTTTCATATTTTTCTCTTACAATTTTATTAAATTCTTTTGGAATCTACAAGAATAAAAAGTGTAGAAAAGTTGAATAACACAAGAATTTAAAAGAATTAAGATTCTAATCAATTGAATCTATATATATAAAGAAAGCTTTTCTCTCTTCTCATGAAGACACATCATCTTCCTCATTGCCACATCAAATGTTTATTTAGAATTTATTATTTTTAATTCAAAAAAATTATATACATGCTAAAACAACATTAATTATGCATTTGTTAAGATAAGAATTTGAAAAGTCATTAGTATAGTTATTGAAATAATAAAATCTCTTATTTTAACAAAGAAGAAATTTATATGTAGATAGAGGAATGGAAGACAATAAAAGTTCTATACAATTACATAAATCATGTAAGTTATATCATGTAAAAATTAGAATATGTGAGAGCTTCATCATCTACTTCCAAACAATTTCTTTCTCTTTTCTAATGGTTATTTTCTCTTTTCTATACTTCTACTAAATACAAAATCTAACGCATGGAACACAACGTCAGTTTGACAAGTACGTGACTAGAAATGTACATAAGGTCAATGGTTATCTATTTCTTTGGGTTACAGAAAATATTGTGGAAGATATTAGATCGATCAGGAGATTAAACAAGCTTGGTATGGTGAAATTTGATGTTCCTCTTTCTCAAAATATGGAGCGAGCTCAAGAGATCGTAGAAGTTTGGTTAGTCCATACTTCGTTGAAATTCTTCCATCAAAACTTGAAAAACTTTGATGTTCATTTGAAATAATGTTTCCTCTTTTTATGTTTTCAAGAATACATGAAGACCATATGTTTATTAGTGCTAAGAAAGAAGGACTGATAAAGAGCTTACCTACTTGAGGAGCATTGCTCAAGATTTATCATTTCATTTCGTCCTCGATAATACATCTTTTTAGTTGTCTTCCTCATTTTGTACAATGTAATATAGAATTAAGTTTCAAGAAGAATTATTCAGATGGTTCGTGATGAAAGCATGAAAAAATGATGATGATAGTTGCGCAAAGCCTAAAACTAGATGATAACTCTTCGTTTTCATGAAGAGAAAATTAATTCTTCAATAGGTTAAGAAGTTTGAGAAGAGTTTGGAAAAACGGAGAATTAGTTATTCAGTAGGTTAAAAACTTTGAAATTCGGGGAAACATGGAAAAAAACCTTGAGACTAAAGGTGAGAAAGCAAAAGTACAAAATGAACTCCAAAGCTAAGAACAAAAGTTTTCACTATAAGCTTTTTAACTTCACAAAAATGCATCTTTTAAGCTTTTTCTCATTCTGAGATATGTTATATGGATTGTTCCTTTTTTTTTTATCGAAAATCAAAGATAGAGAAATCAACAATGAAATTAGTCAAACTGAATTCATTATGAAACCTTATGAGCAATATGATAACGTCGAGATATTGACAAATGAAGAAAGATAATGCTTGAGAAAAATAGGCCTTAAGATGTACATCATCTTCGTTCTTGGTAGGATCTCACCAGATCCATGCTTACCTTTTCTTATTTCTTAACCAATGATTAGAAGAGTGATTTACACAATTTTCAAATTAGCATTTTCCATTTTTAGTAGAAAATGAGTATTTCATGGTGTAATGGAAGGTTTGCATGAACATTGGAAGGACATGGTGGTTGCGAAAATGATCACGACGCAAAAGATTTAATGAACCAAACCAAAACCATAACTGAAAATATAGTTAGAAACTCGGCCTGCGCGCAGCACAGGCTTTCACCTAGTAAAACAAAAATTTAAAAGAATTCATAAAACAGATAATTGAATAACAATGGAATTTAATAGAATGTCTAATTTGTTCAATATGTATTCAATTCTTGAATTGAATTGTTCCCCCTAAAAAAGAGTAGAAACAGTTTCTTTGTTTTTTATTTAAGAAATGGCTCTCTTGTTTTCAGGAAAACAAAATCACTCTTTTTATGATAAGGTATCTTTTTCAAGTTATGATATACCATATCTGGAGAGAGCGAAATTGTCAACGTCATGGAGAAAGCCCAACCTTAGCCTATACCATCATCAAAAAAGTGGATTAGGACATGCGTAATAGGTTGAGTTCCATCAATCGTGCAGGGGACCATAATTTCGACGCAAGTATTAGTTTATGGTTTGAGACTCGTTAAGAATCAACCACAAAACTCTACTTTTTCTTTTTGAATAACTTAGAAAATCAAAAAATTTATATACAACAATTTTTTTGGGCTTGAATATAATTTAACATTCATTTAAAAAAAAATAGCTCTCCTGTTTTTTTGTGCTTTTTTTTTTTAGTAAGTTAAAGACTGTGTAAAAACCTATTGATGAAGGTGCTCTTCGAACATCCACATCCATTTTGATTTCATATATGGGTATCCAATGTAATATAATATTAATATTGTAAAAATAGTTAATTGATGTAATTAAATTATAAAACTGAACCAATTACAATAATACATGTGGAAGAAGGAGGTTTTAAGAGCATCTTCATCCCAGAAACTAGGTGAGAGTTTCTACAAAAAAGAAAAAAAAATATTTTAATTAACAGTTGTATTTAAATTTCCTTTTAATTATATAAGCATTTATTGAATGACATGTGTTTAGATCCGTTTATTGGAAGCCTTGTATAAGAGTTGTTTCTTCTTTTTTCTCCCTCTCTCTCTCCTCATTTTCTTGCTTTTCTAATTTTTTTAAGAGAATATTATGCAATCTACCACTTAATACAAAATCCCTTATGCAATCTACCGCAATCTACCACAATCCTAAAAACTATATGAAATCTACCACAACTTCAATTTAAAAGACTTGTTTACCCTTGATACATATTCCTTCTCTCTTTCTCTTTTTCTTTCTTTCTTCCTCTCTCTCTCTCTTAAAAAAAGATGAGGATGGTGCACCAAGAACTCACCAATGGGGGTGGTCTAATGAGTCTCTATAAATATGGTCTGAGTATCTAATCGTAGAACTTTTAGAAGCGGATCTAGACTCTTTTTAAAAAAAAAATTTATTTCATTTGTTTATTATTTAGAAATTCTATTATAAACATTAAAAATAAATGAAAATAGAAAAAGAAATAGAAAAGGTAGGAGAGAAAGATAGATGAGTCTCTCAAATGAGAAACTTGGAAAGCATCTTCAATGATGATTTTTTACCAAATATATAAACATTAAAAAATAAAAATAATGAAAAAAGGAAGGGAGAGAAGGAGAAAGTTGGTGAACCGAGTCTTTAAAATGAAGCTTTTGACACATTTTTATAAAACTTTGTTCGAGATGTATAGTTTTAAGGGAATATTTTTTAATCTACCACTTTCTCAAAAACTTCTTGTAAAATCTACCACAGTTGAAAAACCCTTTTAAAACCTACCACATTTTTGGATTGTAGTGGTTGACAATTTACTCAATTACCCCTGAGTTACATTTACTCTTATTTCCGTTTTTGTCCACAACACATTTGTCCCCATCTCTGTTTAGATAAATGTCGTCATTTTTGTCCATAACACATTTGTCCCCCATCTCTGTTCAAACAACTGTCGTCGTTCTTGTCCACGACCACTGTATTTATCTACCACCGTCACCAATCACCGTCATATTTTTGTCCACGACTATCGTCTTCGTCATCAACCACCTTCATATTTGGTCCACCACTATCGTCTCCGTCATATTTGGTCCACGAATCTCGTCTCTGTCACCATTGTCTTTATCTTGTCCACCGTTGCTTCGATCTGGTCCACCACCGCCATCAACTATTGACAGATTTGTGTTCACCATGCTTTTGTTTTTGTCCACCGTCTGTTCTCTATTTCTGTCCACCACCACCGTCCTCTCTAACCACCATCGTCTCCCTCTCCGACCATCGTCGATCATCTTTTTCGTTCATCACCATCCTCATCTTTTTTGAAGAGAGAGAGAAAGAGAGAGAGGAAGAAAGAAAGAAAGAGAGAAAGAGGAAGAAAGGAAGGAAGAAAGAAAAAGAGAGAAAGAAAAGGAATATGTATCAAGGGTAAAAAGTCTTTTCAAGTGAGGAAGTGGTAGATTTTATAAAAATTTTAGGATTGTGATAGATTGCATAAGGGATTTTGTATAAAGCGGTAGTTTGCATAATATTCTCTAGTTTTAATTGGTTCAGTTTTTTTTTAATTAATTATCTTATTTAATTAATACTAAAAATATTAATATAATTTTGCTAATGAACTTTTGTGACAAGTTCACCGTACGAGATGTTCTGAGATACTCTTGATAGATTTTGGTGATATAATTGGTTTCATTTATTTTAAATATTAAAACTTAATTAGATAATTAGATTATGTTAAAATATTGATATTTTTAAAATAGATACCCATTTTAAGAGACTAACCCATAAAGGTGCTCTTACATGTGTAGTGGCCTAGTGAGTTGAAAGCTATGTGGCTAAAAAAATAGGTGTATAATACAAACCCCATCGTGTAAATTCCCCATAAACTCATCTTCTTACACTATCATTCCCCATGTTTGCTTGTTTTGAGAAAAATCATTTTTTTAGATGAACCGGAAATAAACACAAAAGACAAAAAATCGTAAACAAGAAAATTAGCCACATGCTTTTTTTTTTTTTTGAAAATTACCACATGCGTTTCCTAACTGCAAATTTGAAAAACAGAATATATGTTTACCCAATAATACAGTATAATTGAATCTTAAACCAAAAAACTTCCTACGATGACCAATTCACCACACCAAATGAGTTTGCACTCACTTGATGAAATTTTGAAATCCATCCAATTAGTCAGTGGGGATTTTCGGAGACCTACTAGTCTTTCAACAACTAGATCACCATGAATTGATTAGATGCTCTTTCATGGTTCACGTTACATCTGTAGTTAAATTAATGTGACGCACGTTTACATGTCTAAAAATTAATTAGGTTATTAGTGAGAACCTCATCGTGTGACAATTCAAGATAAATATCAAATGTTAATAATATATTTATGATAAGGCTATTTTTTCTAATCCAAAATCATATACTCCCTCCGTTCTTTATTATTTGATGTTTTAAACTCATTTTTTTGTTTCATTTTGATTGATGTTTTCAACTTTCTATGCAAAATTAATTGTGTTTTTGTTGTTTTTGACTCTTTAAATTCTGCAGATTATTTTTTGATTGGTTGAGATATTTTGGAATTGATGATAAAACATGTTTTGTTTTGAAAAAATTAAAAATTGAATGATTTCTTAATTTGTGTGTAGAAACCTTAAACATCAAACAAAAAAGAACGGAGGGAGTATATAATAACTCACTTCACTCCCCTCTTAGGATGTCCACATAGGTAAAACATTTTTTTAACAATTAATTTTTATTTTACGTGTCATCTAATTCATGTTTATATATATATTGTTACTTATAACTGATAAGATTTATAATTAAATAAAAAATGAAAAAAAGTCAATAAATAACTAAAATTGTACATGTAAAATTATTTAAGTATTTATTGTTGTAAATATAAACTTACAATAATAAATATATATTTTATTATGAGCTTATGATAAGATACAATTTATATATTCAAATTCAAAATTGAAAATATGTAAAGTTAATATACACATAAGACTAATGAACAAAAATATAAATGACATTAAATAAGCAAATTAAAGACAGAAAAAAACCTAAATAAGTTGAGTGTCAAACGACTATTAAGAGGCTATTCATCTAACGAAAAAATATTTATTTCACTAAAAGGGTATTGGACCATGTCACTAAAGATGATATAATAAGATGAAAATTTGGAATATACGATTTTATTCATAACATTATATTTCAACTTTATGGAAGTATATATGAAAGAAAAATTTGAAAGTGTTATAATACAAGTATTTTAAATATATAAGAGGTATAAATTGGTAAATAATTAAATGAATGATTAAAATAGAATAAAATTGTAAATGGTTAAATCAAATATTTTTCGTTAATTTTAATAAAATTGTAAAACTCATTTATCTCGCCAACCATGTTTTAGGATTATTTGAGTATTTTATTTTCTAAATAAAAATTACAATAAATAATATATTTCATTTATATTTTAGTTCATTATAAAGTAATCGAAACATTATGAGTTGATATATAAGAGCGATGAATAATATATCAATTCATGATGTTAATTATTGAAGCATCATAATTGAATTTCGACATATTGTTAGAAAGATGAAGATTTAAAGAGAAAGAGAGTATATGATTTCACTAAAGGATATTGAACAATCTCACTAAAATATGAGAAAATAAGGTGAAAATTTGGAATATAAGATTTTATTCCAAGGTTATGTTTGTTTTTTTGGAAGTATAAAAGAAAAAAAATTGAAAACGTGATACACCATAATTTAATAATAACTAAAAATATTAAGTTTAAATACATATGAAGAAAAAAATTAATGGTCACATTATTCATGAATTGTATAACAAAATACGCAGAGAACGATATATGATCTTAATGTAAAAATGTGCGCCGTTCTATACCAAGATCTAATAAAAGTACATATATAATAATTCAATATTTGAATAAAAGCTTTTAACCCAAAACAAATCTAGAAAAATTACTTTTTAAGAGTTTTAGGAAAACGTAAAAAAATAGATTATGTATAAATTAACTTTTTATAATTGTGTATTAAGAAAAATGACAAAAGTAAACATATTGATCTATGCATTGTGCGATTATGGTTATAATATGTTTGAAGATTGGATGAAGCTATCATGTAATCTATATATATAAAGTTAGCTTTTCTCTCTTCTCATGAGGACACATCACCATCCACATCATTTCCACTTCATATTCTTTTTTTTCATTTTTTAAATTTTAAATTCAATACACATAAGTACTATTTAACAATTACATATTTGATGATAACATTATGAAAAGAATGTGAAAAGTCACAATGTTATACTAATAAATATATATAGGTATATATAGTTATTGGAATAATAATAGTATTATACTAATATATTTCACATTTTGTATATTTTCAGTATGTGAAGTTGTATCGCAAGTATTATAAAACAAATTAAGATATAAACATGAGGACACATCACCATCCACATCATTTCCACTTCATATTCTTTTTTTTCATTTTTTAAATTTTAAATTCAATACACATAAGTACTATTTAACAATTACATATTTGATGATAACATTATGAAAATAATGTGAAAAGTCACAATGTTATACTAATAAATATATATAGGTATATATAGTTATTGGAATAATAATAGGTTTAATAAATTTGATTATACTAATATATTTCACATTTTGTATATTTTCAGTATGTGAAGTTGTATCGCAAGTATTATAAAACAAATTAAGATATAAAACATGTCCTTACAATTTAACAAATAAGTCTATCTAAAGATAAATTCATATAGTAAAAATAGAAGTTGCTAAGTCTTACATATAGTAGAAAAAAAAACAATGAAAATATCCTTAAAACAATAATTTCAATTATATAACAAAAATGAAAAGAGAGAATAAGAGAAATTATTGTTTTGTTAAGTAACATACTAAAAGTATCTACACAAAAATATAATATAAGTTTAATATTTTTAAAACTATGTGTTTTGTAAATTTATTTTTAACAAAAATAAAATTTTAAATGTAACTATAAGCGAAGTAGAAATATAAATTTGTATGCTTCGATGTAAGCAAATTTTTTAGAAATGCCACTTTATATAATGTCATATTTTAAAAAGAAATTCATAAAGCCACTTTTAAAATATAATTGACTTAAAATATTATTTAATTTTAGGTTAACTATGTTATGTTTGAATTTAGTTTTTATGGTTGAATCTTTGTTAGGGTTAAACCCTTTTAAGTTCATAATCTTCGAGTAGAGTTTTGGAAAATACATTTGACTTGAATCTATTTAAGAATTAAAAATTATTTATAAAAGATAGATGCAAAGAAATAAGATAAACATGACGCAACACGTTTGTTTATAGTGTTTTTTTCTGGGAAGAAAACAAAAAGACGGAAGAGAAAATATATACAAACAATGAACGGAGTTGTTCACATCAATTTGGTTGGTGAGGGGTACATAAGAAGTCGAAGATGGTTATGAGGAGATGTTAAGTGTCATACCAATCAGAAGAGACGAAGAAATGTATTAAGATAAGGAGAAATGAAACATTTTCATCGTCTTTAAGTATCCACATATTCTTCCCTCTATTTTATACTTGGAAAGATTATGTTGTTAATGTTAGTTTCTGCTAATTTTGTTACTTTCTGCAAGAAATTAACCTGAGTTATCTTCATTACTTCAAAATAATACAATTATTTTATGAAAAAACAATTTATCAATGAATTAATGAACCTTTTAACTCATTCAAATAGAAGAAATCATTGGAAACATCGATTTAGAGAAGTAGTTTATATACAGTTGTATTTTAAAAAACCTGAATTATCTTAATTACTTCAAAATAATACATTTTTTACTAAAGATGCAATTTAAGCATGAATTAATGAATATTCTTCTATAAATGCATATAAATTAAAAATATGATTTTAATATATTTTCAAAAACATAACCTTATAAATCCAAATAAAAAAAACATAAAACATTAAAAATATATGTCACAAATTATTTAGGTAACAAATATAAACCAAAAACAATATACATTTACGACAAAACCCGCGCGCATGCGCGGGTACTCACCTAGTAACAAATAAAATAAACAATTCTCAAAAACTAAAAATATTTAATTTGAATCAAATGTGAAATCGAAATAATTTCAGAATACATCCAACTTAATAATTGAACATATCACATTAGAATGTGTTAACAAAAGTAAAAGATATATATATATATATATATATATTAACGTAAATATTTACCAGTATACACTATACATGATATAGATACAAAACATAGAAAAATAACACAAAAAGATCAAAAGAAACCAACTTCACGCAACGCGCGAGTCCAATCATAGTATTGACAAATATCAACATTCTTCTACATATTTCTTCATCTTGATGATTTCTATATCCTCTACCGTTCAATCTCATCAATCTCCCAACATATGACCAAATAGTTTCGACAATTCTTTGTCAGTCAAGTAAGCTATATCATCAGAAAAAGTTGTACCAGCTGAGGATGGCTGATGATTCTGTCTTTTGGTTAATTATATTGCATGACTAAATCTTACGTTTGGTTGTTCAACACTAAATACATTTTAAACCATGCGGTGGTTGGATAGTAGTTCCTACTTCAAGAAGGAGTTACTTTGTGGGTATAGGGAAGGTTCAGTTCTCCTCAAACATGAAAATATATAACCATACTCATTTGGCCAGTAGAAAACTTGGTGCCACATTTTAGCCCTATTAAAAAACTTGGTGAGTGGGTTACTCGACGGCTACACTCATCCTGAAAATTAATTGGGTGGTAAAAATCTGGATTACTTCTGATTATAAAACAAAACAATATATGATTTTAAGCACATTTTAAATAAGGAAATTAGGCTTAATAACCAAACAAAAACCATAACTAAAAATCTAACAAATTAACCTAGATCTAATAGTTGAATTTTTGCCACATATACCCATTTTTGTTAATTTCTTGATCATTAATTTTGTTTGAGTTATCTAGCAAATTGACCTTTTTAAATATTGATCGTGAAAAAAAACAAAAAAAAAACAATGCACCGCTGGAGGAGTGCTCATTCGGAACTTTGGTTCGGTTTCGTTTCGGACTTTAGGTTCTTCGGTCTTCTAGTTATGATAAAACTTAGGCTCTAACTGGTGACCAGTAGAGGAACAAAAGGAATGATGTGGAAAATGAACGAAAAGAATCGAAAGGAACAAAAATTTGAGGAATGGAAATGAATTGTGAAAAAAATTAGTTCCTCTTGTTCCTTATCAATTTGATAAGGAACAATTTTGTTCTATAATTTTTCTGCAGGAGGAAGAATGAAGAGGAATCATAGTTAATAAAAATTCTTTATAAATGGTGTAATTTTTAAGGAATTGAGAGGAATTCAATGTTCCCTATAATTTTTTGGGAATTTTGCTAAATTGACCCAAATTGAAAGGCACTTTGTCCCACTAACCTAATTAAAGGTTTTTTTGTCCCATTAACCAATCAATTTTTGTAATTCAGTTTTGCCCTTGGAATTAAATAAATAAAAGTTCTTTATTTTCTCATTTTCAAAAACTCAGAAACTTGATTAATATATTTTCTTTCCTTATTTTTAAAATTATTTTTCCTTACTAAACCGAATTTAATAAAAAAAACATAAAACATAAAACCCTCACCTAGTTTCTACCGCCGACAACCTCCTTCTTCAACTAGCTTCCGACTTTTTCTTTGTTCGTGATGAAAATCTGTAAAAAATCGTGGTTCGTCAACTAGTTTTCGACTTCATCTTATTTCTGTCGCCTTCATCATCGAGACGGCGAGTCACAATTTCTTGATTTCTCCGTCCTCCTCGTCATCATTTTCTTCAAAGGTTAAAGTTCATGCAAACTTGATTTTCGTTTTAGATGTGTTCGATTTGTCTTAATCAAATCACATATATGTGTTAAATTGATTTGTTTTAACTTAATTTTGATGATATATTGATCGATTACCCTCTTCTTTGCTCTGAATCTCGGCGTTTTTGATCGATTCCAAACATAGTTTCAATGAGTTTGTGTGTTAAATTGATTTGCTTTAACTTAATTTTGATGATATATTGATCGATTACCCTCTTCTTTGCTCTTAATTTCAGCGTTTTTTATCGATTCCAAACATAGTTTCAATGGCTTTGTGTGCATGAACAAAGTTCGGCATCTTTTGTAATGTATTTGTTGATTTGCTTGTTTTTGTTGCGGTTTATCTATTGTTCTCTGAAATTCAGTACATGCTACATTTGGTTTCATTTGGTTTAGATTGAACATTTGTTTTTATTGTTTGTAGCTATGGATTTGGATTTACCAAAGAAGATTTATAAGGAAGGTGGAGAACCAGAAGTTGAGAAGGTCAACAATAGTTGCATAACGTCTCTCATCGCCAAAATGAAGGCGAAGATGCCAAGTGAGTACGAGGAAGTGAAGCGAGACCCAGTCTTCGCGCATATATTGGTGATATATGAAAACGGTTTGCACTACTCAGGCAAATTGATACACAGCTTCCTGTGTAAGCAGCTGGACACTACAAAACTGCATGAGCTATGGTTTGTGTTTGCTAGGCGTCCTCTTCGGTTTTCTCTTCAAGAATTTCATGCAGTGACTGGGCTCAATTGCGTGAAGGCAGATAACTTGGACATTGAGGGATGGATTGATGATGACGATTTCTGGAGTAGGTTGCTAAGGAAGAAGCAACACATTACCCCAGTGTTGATAAAGAGCAGACATCTAGTGCAGGTTCACAATTGGACTCGTGGTGACAGAGTGCGGTTGGTGTACTTGTGTGTTATTGTGAGCTTGTTACAAGTGACTGATCCCAAGACGGTTATTGATCACTTTTACATCAAGATGGTGATGGATCTTAGTAAACTACGAGCTTATCATTGGGGTCTGGAGTCATTTGATAATCTACTGACATGTATTAGGACAACGAGGGATAAATTAGAGCAGCCGTTGAGCTATCCTCTCCATGGTTTCACATATGCTTTGCAGATTTGGATTATGGAAGCCATTTCTGATCTTGGGTTTATGATGGGCCAAAAACTCATTGCAGCTGACAATGTGTTTCCAAGATGTTCAAACTGGAAAGGAGCTGCAAGTATATCATACGATGAAATCAATGAACTAGTATCCTCCTTTCATTCTAAAGAGTAATTCTAGTAATATTTCTTTGTTAATGTTTTTGTTTCTGAATGTCTTTTTCATTTTGATTCTAATAGTAAGTAAATTTTACTTCTTGCAGAGTGTTTGGTATCTGTATATCTCTAGGAATGGGAATTTCGATATAGTTCGGGCAATTGAGTACAACGCGATGGCGAAATGAAAGATGAACAAGTTGATTGCATTATGAGGTGTATTGCAGATAGAAAAGACTGGAGTGAGCATATTTGGGGAGTTCACGAACCTCCTCAGCCTTTGCAACATCCTATGGTAGAGGAGACGCAGACGGAGATGGAGAATGAGAACAATGATGTTGGTGATGTTTCTACTCTAAATGTACATGACACGTCTGCTTCTGGTTTGAGGCGTGTTAGAAGGAAGGTTTCTAATAATGGTGCACAGGGAAGGAAGAAATTTTTTTTGTGCAAAGAGCGGCAGAAAAATCAGCTGGCGTCACCGAAGAAATGAAGTATTGTTTTGAAGGTCTCTTTCACTCTTCTTTCAATTCTTTTGGGAAGTCTTTGGAGAAGAAGATTCATGAGCATATTAAGAATGAAATTGGTGATCGACTTGTGAAGATGGAAAGTGAGATATCAATTCTCAAACAATCTAATGCTGCAAAATCAGGCAGTGGAGAACCATCTAATGCTGCAAAATCATGCAGTGGAGAACCATATAATGCTGCAAAATCAGGCAGTGGAGAACCATCTCATGCTGCCAAATCAGACAAGGAGAAGCCGAGAAGCCGTGTGCAGCCAGTTCGAAAGGTAAACATGAGACCAAAGTAAAAAACCTACTATTTATGTTTAAAACCGGCTATGTAAAATGTGTGTGTAATTGCATTTGTAACTCTTTAGAAACCAGATACGTATGTCTATGTAACGATGTAAACTTTGTGTTATATTGTGTTTTCTCGTCTTAAAACTTAATATTGTGTAACTATTTATGTTTCTCTTGTGCTTTTTATCTTTTAACAGGCTCAACATGTAGAGAATGTTCCGTCTAACGAGTCGTTACAGAAGCTCCATGACGTAAAGTTAGTTGAGACTTCAGATATTGGCCTCGAACTAGAGATAGAAGAGTACATACGGAAAACTATGGCACAACTTTCTCAATCTTCGGTCGTTCTTGGTTTTGATCAGAAACCAACTCCAAAATCTGTAAAGTCACTGAAAAACCAAAAACCCACCACTTCTTCACAACAAAAGAAGAGGGCATATCATAAAAAGGCAAAAAAAGGTTATGAGTTGGAAGACAATGATTTGGAGGAAGCAGGGAGAAAGTTATTTGATGCTGCTTTGACTTTCTATGAGAAGGAAGCATTCACGAACCTTCATAATTGGTCTATGATACAACCTTAAGTACCATATATACATTTCCAAGTAAATTTAGTTGTGAAAATTCTAAGTAAATGTTGTTTCTTGTTAAAGGAAGCCACCATCAATACGTTTTGGTCCAACAATGTTTGATAAAGATTGCGCAAACCGTTTCATTGATCCACATAAATGGCTTCTCTCCGGGGTAAGTATAACATTTTTGCAACATAGAAAGCCCTTAGTTTCTAAAAATAGAGAATTTTATATTAAGCGTTTGGCTACACTCAATACTAAAGAATGAAATATTTTTTTCAGGATATGGACGTAGTGATGTACTTGTTTAGAGAGAAGACATCTTTGGGACGATGGAAACCCGAATGTGTTGGTTTCATGAGCTGCTTATTTGCTGTCCACATTAAAGCGGCACGGGAACAATTGAGGAAAGAGGCTGGATCATTCAAATTGAGTGGTATTCTACTAGGTTATGGAAACGGTGAGCTTCCACCACATGGAAGGACAGGAAGTAAGTGGGATGTGGATGTCGACCATCTCTACATTCGACTTAATATCCAGAATAAACATTGGGTGTCATTGTGCGTTAGTTTCAAACGTGAAACAATTGAGGTATTTGATTGTGCTAGCCAAAGGCGTATTCATGAAGTGGAAGCGTTCGCAGTCATCATCCCGCATATTGTTAAGGCAATTCACTCACATGTGGATCAGACCGATATGGACATTACTCCATATGATGTCATCTACGTGAAAATGCCGAATGGAATCAATGTCATCCAATGCCATTGCGGACCTTACACGCTGAAGTATATCGAATGTCACTCGCTTGGACACGATTATTCTATGATGGATGATAGCAACATCAACTCGGCTCGTTTTAAGCTGGTTTGTTATATTTTCGAAGCGGCGCATGATCCGGAGTTGATTGAGCGTATGTCTAAGTACGAACCTCTGAAAGCGCATGTTGACCTCGAGGTTGTAGACATTATGTAGGAAATACTATTGTTGTTTTCATCCGTTTGTTGAAATCTTTTACCCAAGATGACAAAACTTTTTAAACTGTTTAAAAATCAAAGAACATGTCTTGGAAATATGTTTATTTATAAAAATTCGTATTTTTCTTAAAAACCAAAGAAAATTAGAAAAACCACTCATCTATACCCTAAACTTGGTAAAACATGTAATAAAGGCTTAAAATATGTTTTTTTTTACAAAAATTCATATTTTTCGTAAAAATCAAATAAAATGAGAAAACCACTCATCTATACCCTAAACTTGGTAAAACATGTAATAGAGGCTTAAAATATGTTTTCTAACAAAATTTTGTATTTTTCTTAAAAATCAAATAAAATGAGAAAACCACTTATCCATACCCTAAACTTGGCAAAACATGTGATAAAGGCTTAAAATATGTTTTTTTACAAAAATTAGTATTTTTCTTAAAAACCAAAGAAAGTTAGAAAAACCACTCATCTATACCCTAAACTTGGTAAAACATGTAATAAAGGCTTAATACATATTTTTTTACAAAAATTCGTATTTTTCTTAAAAATCAAATATAATGAGAAAACTACTCATCTATACCCTAAACTTGGTAAAACATGTAATAAAGGCTTAAAATATGTTTTCTAACAAAATTTTGTATTTTTTCTTAAAAATGAAATAAAATGAGAAACCACTTATCCATACCCTAAACTTGGCAAAACATGTGATAAAGGTTTAAAATATGTTTTTTTACAAAAATTCGTATTTTTCTTAAAAACCAAAGAAAATTAGAAAAACCACTCATCTATACCCTAAACTTGGTAAAACATGTAATAAAGGCTTAAAATATTGTTTCTAACAAAATTTTGTATTTTTTTTAAAAATAAATTAAATGAGAAAACCACTCCTCCATACCCTAATCTTGGCAAAACATGTGATAAAGGCTCAAAAAATGTTTTTTTACAAAAATTTGTATTTTTTTTAAAAACCAAGTAAACCTACGTAAAATCAAACAAAATAAAAAAATATGTAACCTTGCCACATCGAACTCATGAGAATATATTGTGCTATGTGTAACCAATTGATTTATAGGTGGGAACTTGTTAAATAGTACAAACATTACTATATTATCTGTTTATGTACTCTGTCAATAATTCTTGGGAATTTTTTTTTTTTTAAAAGCGAAGCCGTGTACCATTGAACACATGACCTCGTCTGTACAATGTGCTATGTGTAACCAATTAATCTATGGGTGGGAACTTGTTCGTTATTAGAAAATTTAATATATTATCAGATTATGTACTCTGTTTTTCAGATACACTTTCTCCTCCTCATTCGACTAAATATGTCACTAGAATATGGGGAATTATGGATCATCGAACACAACCCCTAGCTGTCTTAATTCTCTTCCGACTTTGGGGAATTCTGGATCTGTGAGACTTAAACTTTGTAATTAGAATTCACGCAATCGATTTGAACAAGTAAGTGTTTGATTGTTCTCCAACTTTCTGTAACCGTTTTAGGTTTGATTTACATATACACTTTCCATTGTTGTGTAGGAATGAGCATCATATCTTCGGGCTCAAGTCATCGTGGTTCCTATGTTAGGGGTATTCCGAGACTATGTATCTGTGGAGAACGTACTACAATTTTCAAATCAACCACATAGAATAAATTATGGTCATGAATTTTACCGCTGCACAGCCGCAACTAACGGATCTGTCGGTCATGTTTTCAAATAGGCTAAAGAGTCTCAGTTGAAAGAGTATGATGTTCTAACGGACAGACAAGAAGCAATTGTTGCCGACATCGAAAAGCTAGTACATTGTGAGAAGTAGATGATGGACACATTAGAGAAACTTTTGGAGAAGACCACGTAGCTAGAATGTGAAGTTAATACATCGAAGACAACAATGAAGAAAATTGGGATATGTGTTGTGGTAGTGGGATGTGTATGTCTTTACCTTCGTTTAATCTAAGATTTAACGTATGTTCTTCTCGTGTCTTTGCTTTGCTTTCGTTTTTATGTTAAACAAGCTTAAACGATCATTATTTGCTTTCTAATTTCAAAATAAATTCTCAAATATTTATTGAAACGAAAACGTAGTAAACCACAAAAGAAATGGAAAATGGATGTTCTTGAAAGGTTATAAGATAAATAAAGCTAACTAAACTTCATCGTACTAACTGATGTATTGCGTTTTTGACGCATTCTAACCAATGTTTTCAATGGATTTTCGAGTCTTTTCTATGTGTTTAGAGTCTTTTCAGGATAGAACACGTTTGGATGGAGTTTAAGGCAAAAGAGTAAGGAACTGAAGCAAATGTGCAGAAAGGTCAGAAGTTTGGCATTCGTTGAGGAAATTTCCACCGATGGATCGAGCTAAAATTTTGACACAAGATATATCATTGAGTTATCTTTCATTTGGAGGTGAATTTAGGATTTTCCAACGGTGAGATCAAACGTTATGCAAGTTTTAGTGAAGACATGCGAATCTGCTTAAACCGACCGGTTCGCTGGAAAAAGGAAAATTGCAGATTTTCCTATTCTGACTTGTTTTTGTCGTGGATTTCGACCAGCTCGTGATTTTACCTATATTTATGATATTTTTAGCCATTATTTAGAGAACACTTTATTTTCTATCCATACTTTTAGTTTCTAAACTTTTGGGAGAAGATCTCTGAACCCTATTGACAATTTGGAGAAAATTTCTAAACCCTTTTAATTATTTATTAATTTCATCATGTTTTCTATGAATTCTTCTTGTGATTTGATTTCTATCATGTCTGAGTAGTTTTCTTATTGGGTTTTAGGGTTTCAAAGGGATTTCAAAGGGATTTCAGGGTTTGATTGAATTGATGTTGATTTAGGGATTGATAACTTAGTTTCTTCATATAGGTTGTTCTTATTGTTGGAGCTTGATTAGCTACCTAGTTTCTGATCTTAGGTTGTTTAACGCATCAAAAGTGTTTGTTTAAATGCCTGAAAGAACCTATATGAGCAAAACATCCATATCCAACGAAAGCTGATGTTAGGGTGTTTTGTGAACATATCAAACTTGATTCTAATGCATGTTTAACCTCTTGAATTCAAACGACAGTTTAGGATTTTAGGTTGTTAGACACAGTAATTGATGCTACGACAGTAGATTAAATTTGATTTCGTGATTTGAGTTCTAGAACGATTCATAATGCTTTCCTTGACAATTTATCTATTTTTAAATCCATGAATCCCTGCGAATTCCCTAATGCCCAATGCTTTTAATTCATAAGTTTACATCGTTTTTATTTGGTTTCTCATTTACATTATTGCATACAACCACCTTTTAAATCATCTTAGCTTAATTTTGATTCATATAGTTTGAAGTGTAGACTTGGTCCTTGTGGATTCGATCCCCACATTACTACAACATTTGCTGTGCACTTGTAGTAGTTTTATTGGGTTAAAACCTGTGTTATCAAGTTTTTGGCGCCGTTGTCGGGGACCAATTGCTTTACCTTCGAATTTTGGGTTGAAGTTTAGTCTAAGATTACTAATAAGTTCTATTTTTGCTTGTTTTGGTGTGTTTCAGGTGTATGCAGAGGAGAAGTGAAGGCTCTGATAACCTGCTTTACTTTGACAACCAGACACTAGGAAGAGTAGAATGAACAAACCGAGCGAACAAGTCGGAACAAGTCACAATGGGTGATAGAGTCTACAATCCACCGGTTACTAGAGCTGATTTTGAGATGCTACAAGAACAGTTGCAACAGTTGCAGCAGGTTCAACCTGGTATGGGCGATGCTGACGCGCCTCACACTTTCTTCCAGAATCGCTCTGCGATATGTCGACCTGCTCTCGATAGAAACGATTATCACCTGCATCTACAGATGATCAGATTGGTGAAGAACTACACATTCCATGGGTTACCTGCTGAAAACCCAATGGACCATATAGAGAACTTTGAGGAGATTTGCAGCACTACTAGGGCAAATGGAGTTCCTGAGGACTGGATCAAATGCAAGTTATTCTCTTTCTCTCTTGCGGATAAAGCCTCTAGATGGCTTAAGTCTCTACCTCCTGCATCTCTGACAACTTGGGATCAATGCAGAGATGCATTCTTGGATAATTTCTACACCAAGTCTAAGAAAACCTCCCTGAGGAACAAGATCGTCTCTTTCCAGCATTTTTCAGGAGAGTCATTTGGTGAAGCTTTTGAGAGATTCAAGGAGTATCACAGAGAATGCCCTCATCATGGGTTTTCAGAAAAGCAACTTATCAGCATCTTCTTTGATGGAGTTGACAAAGACTCAAGGGACCAACTCAATGCTGCAAGCAATGGAAACTTCATGACCAGGAGTGAGAAATCAGCATACGAGTTGTTTGAGAACATGGCTGCAAGTTCTAACAACTACTCTTCTGAGTATGACAGGTCAAAGCGTGTTAGCAACGTTGAGTCTCGAAAGTATGATGAGCTCAATGAGAGGTACAATCAGTTGCTGAAGCAGAGTCAAAAGAGTGTACACTTTTGTGAAGAAGGGACTGATGAACAACAAGAGGTCAACTATGTGAATGGACATGGTTTCGTGCAAAATCCGGGTTTTCAGAAAAACTTTTCACAGAGTTTTCAACAGAAACCGTTCGTGCAAAATCAGGGCGTCTAGAATTTTTCATCTGTGCAAAATCCGGGCGTGAATAATTTTTCGCAAGGTTTTCAGAAACAGTTCGTGCAAAATCCGGGTCAGAACGGATTTCAGGGTGGATTTCAGGGTGGATTTCAGCAGAATCAGCCATTCAATAACTTTCAGCCAACAACTCATCCCTCTCAAGAAACCAAGCTGGAGATTCTTATGCAGCAACTCTTACTCAACCAACAGAAAACTTATAGTGAGATAAATGTCAAGGTGGATAGTATGTATAATGATATGCATGGTAAGATTGAAGCTCTCTCTATTCATGTGAAGAAACTTGACACTCAGGTAGCTAAAATCTCAGAAGCCTCTAAGCGAGTTGAGACCAATCCTAGAGAGTGTAATGTGATATTAGTGCAGAGTGAGATGGAGATGGAGATTATCCCAGAACCGCTTACAGAAGAGAAAGTAGAGGAAGTTGCAGAATCATTACCATACATCCCTACAATCCCATATCCTCAAAGACTGAAATACGAGGTTGATGAAAAGAAGCTGATTGAGTTCAATAAGATGGTGAAAGAGCTTTCTCCTGATATTTTGTTTGAAGATGCATATAGAGCTGATCCTGCATATCGCGAGTTTTCTAGAGAAACCAATAAAGATCTCACAGTTGTTAAGGCTCTCTTTGTTGAAGCAAGAAAAATACCATCTCATATGAAGATATTACGCAAGGTAAAAGACCCTGGGAAGTTTGTTGTTCCATGCTCTATTTCAGGAGTTGAATTTAAAGAATATCTCTGTGATTCTGGGTCTTCCATAAACCTCATGTCCAAGGCTATTGCAGTGAAGCTTGGGATTGACATGAAACCTGCTCGGATATCTCTCAAGTTTGCAGACTCTTCCATCAAGATTCCACAAGGCACCATTCATGATTTACTTATTCTAGTAGGAAACTGCCTTGTTCCAACTGATTTTCAGGTGGTGGAGATGAGCAAAGATCCTGATATGCCATTGATTCTTGGAAGACCGTTTATGGCGACAGTGGGTGCAGTTGTAGATTTGCCTAATGAAAGAGTCTCGTTCTCTTA
This sequence comes from Arabis alpina, assembly GCA_900128785.1. Classification (NCBI taxonomy): domain Eukaryota; kingdom Viridiplantae; phylum Streptophyta; class Magnoliopsida; order Brassicales; family Brassicaceae; genus Arabis; species Arabis alpina. Next base: position 9,169,685 of record LT669790.1, on the reverse strand, counting down.
TATTGACGAGAAGGTCTTCTACAAAGCTATACCCACTAATGAAGCAGCTAGGCTAGCGTCTTGTGTTGCCATTATCAACGAGGAGAAGCTGTCAGTCGAGACAAAGAGAAAGCCTGATGATAAGCTTGAGGTTAAGGAAGTCTTGGATGGAGACCCTCCTATCACTACAAAAAAGATCAGTCAAAAGAACAAGGGCAAAGAGAAGATAAAGAGCAAAAGAGTCAAGGATGATTCTCATATGATTTTGGTACCTCAGAGATGTGTTGGAGACACGATTGAGTATAAGGTGAAGTGCAATGGAACTTCGAATCCTTTCGCCAAGGTTAAAGCTATTATCACTTCTGAGTTGAAAGGGAAAGGTGAAGAAGTTGTGAACGGAATGTTGAGAAAAATTTTGAAACTTAAGTTTACTGATTGGGGAGCTTGTTGTGGAGCAAGTTCTCATGCTCATCTTCCTGACTAATCCATGATGTTGAAGTCAAGCTAATGACTTAAAATAAGCGCTTAGTGGGAGGCAACCCACTGGTAAGTGTACATAAATTTAGTTTTAATTTTATTTTATTACTAACTCTAGTTTTAGTTTGGTGTTTTTTTGAAAAAAAAAAACAGGGACCAACGCACGTTTTCCCTCAGGCAAGACACCCAGTCCAGGGTGAAGCTGTCCTGCACCCGGTACTAAACTCGCAGGTTTTCACTCGGGTGCGAAGACCGGTCTGCAAACACTCACACCTGCACCCAGTCCAGGGTGAAGCTGTCTTTTTATTTTATTTTATTTTCTTTATTTTGAGTCTGTTTATGCCTTTCTTTTGATTTATTTTCACACCGAGACGGTGTGAAGTAAGTCTGGGGGAGGGTTTTCATTGTTTACTAACACAGTTTTTCTTTGTTTTGTTTCTCTTGAGTCATTTTGATGTTTTTCTTGAGTCAGTCCAAATCGTTTTATTGAGTCAAGAGTATTATGGTCAGGAAACTATGATGTAATATATTTATTTGTTTAATTGACTTCCTATTTTTAGTGACCATTGCTGCAGAATGAGTTTGCTTTCCGACTAATGGAAAATCCAAAGGTTGACTAGTTAACTAGAGATGTTCCTCATTTCCAGTAGAGTCCACTAAACTGAGCTAATTGCACTCTCATTGGAATGATTGGTGTCCATAGAACTTGATTCCTCGTTCGTACTTGACAAATGCACATTTGGTGAAAAATGATGGTACTCCTCTTCCCCTTTGATCTCCCTTAAGAGCAGTGCAAAAGTCCGCATGACCCTGTCTCCTCACAAGGAACAACACTAGTGATGCACTGTTCTAAAATATATATTTGTATATATATACGACGGAAAACGAGCCTGTCTCCTCACAAGGAACAACAATAGTGAGCTTACAACCCTGTCTCCTCACAAGGAACAACAATAGTGAGCGTCGTTATGAGGACTTACAAAAAAGGGTATTGAACAGATTAAATCTGGGGGAGAGAAAGAGTACCAAAGGTTGATTGGGTCATTTGTCATGGTATTGTACGGGAATGAATCTAGAAGGTTCTTGGCACTGAAATTTCTGATGAAGCTAGCGATGATGAATTGTGAAAAATGCTGCGAAATGAACGAATGAATTTGGGAAGCTGGAAAAGTCTAAGGAGAACTACATGGTGGTTCGTTAGGGATTGTTTTGCAGTATGTGGATTAGGAATTTAGAAGTCATTAAACGTTTCAAAAGAGAAGCTGAGTTTCCGCGTTTTCGAACCTCTTTCACAGGTTTAGACTTCTGTTTTGCTTGAGGGCAAGCAAAACGCTAAGTCTGGGGGAGTTGATGTATTGCGTTTTTGACGCATTCTAACCAATGTTTTCAATGGATTTTCGAGTCTTTTCTATGTGTTTAGAGTCTTTTCAGGATAGAACACGTTTGGATGGAGTTTAAGGCAAAAGAGTAAGGAACTGAAGCAAATGTGCAGAAAGGTCAGAAGTTTGGCATTCGTTGAGGAACTTTCCACCGATGGATCGAGCTGAAATTTTGACACAAGATATATCATTGAGTTATCTTTCATTTGGAGGTGAATTTAGGATTTTCTAACGGTGAGATCAAAAGTTATGCAAGTTTTAGTGAAGACATGCGAATCTGCTTAAACCGACCGCTTCGCTAGAAAAAGGAAAATTGCAGATTTTCCTATTCTGACATGGTTTTGTCGTGGATTTCGACCAGCTCGTGATTTTACCTATATTTATGATATTTTTAGCCATTATTTAGAGAACACTTTATTTTCTATCCATACTTTTAGTTTCTAAACTTTTAGGAGAAGATCTCTGAACCCTATTGACAATTTGGAGAAGATTTCTAAACCCTTTTACTTATTTATTAATTTCATCATGTTTTCTATGAATTCTTCTTGTGATTTGATTTCTATCATGTCTGAGTAGTTTTCTTATTGGGTTTTAGGGTTTCAAAGGGATTTCAAAGGGATTTCAGGGTTTGATTGAATTGATGTTGATTTAGGGATTGATAACTTAGTTTCTTCATATAGGTTGTTCTTATTGTTGGAACTTGATTAGCTACCTAGTTTCTGATCTTAGGTTGTCTAACGCATCAAAAGTGTTTGTTTAAATGCCTGAAAGAACCTATATGAGCAAAACATCCCTATCCAACGAAAGCTGATGTTAGGGTGTTTTGTGAACATATCAAACTTGATTCTAATGCATGTTTAACCTCTTGAATTCAAACGACAGTTTAGGATTTTAGGTTGTTAGACACAGTAATTGATGCTACGACAGTAGATTAAATTTGATTTCGTGATTTGAGTTCTAGAACGATTCATAATGCTTTCCTTGACAATTTATCTATTTCTAAATCCATGAATCCCTGCGAATTCCCTAATGCCCAATGCTTTTAATTCATAAGTTTACATCGTTTTTATTTGGTTTCTCATTTACATTATTGCATACAACCACCTTTTAAATCATCTTAGCTTAATTTTGATTCATATAGTTTGAAGTGTAGACTTGGTTCTTGTGGATTCGATCCCCACATTACTACAACATTTGCTGTGCACTTGTAGTAGTTTTATTGGGTTAAAACCTGTGTTATCACTAACATCATCGTTCCAAACCAAATTGATATGAATTTCGCCAATGGTTGAATTTGCGAGACATAGAAGAAGATCTAAGCAAGGTGTAACAATCTGAGAGACATGGAAACAAAGTATATCAAGCGAGTTACAAAATTACCTGCTCCACTGACACGTCCACTTGAACCATCTCTACAATGGCATATCACATGTTTGTCTGTTGTGGCCTTGTTGATTTCACCGCCCACACTTGCGTCGCTTAGATCCTTGTGATCTTATCTTATCTTCAACTGATTCGAACCTGCGTTTCCTTCGTCTACCGGCAGCTCTTCGTGATAGAGGTGGTAAAACGTCGACAGCTTCAACGTCTGGTGGAACACACCATGCATCCTCAGGAGTACGTATTGGATAAATGCTTTCCTCATAGAAGGATCTCCATGCCTCAGTTGTGTACATTGCGTCGGTTAGTGAATGTATCTCCCTTCCTACAGATAATGCAGCTTTGTTGGCATGTCTACAAGGAATCTTGGCCAAGTTGTACTTTCCACATGAACAAGTTCTCTCAAGAAAATCGACGAGACAAATGACCTTATCGCCAGTGACGTGAAATCGGTCGTCATTAATCGCATAAACACTAAATGTTTTACCCTTCTCAATCATTCTTTCAATCTTTTTCTCCACTGCAATGGTTAAAGGGTGGTTATGGTTTGCGCTCTTTGTTCTACTTTTATGAAACCATCAGGTTAACATCTCTCTGATGCTGTCCAACAGAGGAATAATCAGATACTCTCTAGGTGATCGCAATGCAGCATTAATCGATTCAGCAGGGTTTGTGGTCCTAACATCGTATCGGAACCTGGAAATTGACAACGAGCCCATTTTCTTATGTCAGCCTCAATGAGATATAGTCCAATTGTTGGACTAGAATTGCACAGAGCAGTGAACTTCTTCTGAAAATCAGGAACTCTATACATTTTCGAAGCCTCAGCAACCATACCAGCAAAACCCTTTTCTTGATGTTGTTGCACCACGTTACTGATCAGATGGTGAATACAAATGCCATGTTTAGCTTGTGGATAAACGTTCTCAAGTGCCTTTACAACTGAGGAATGTCTATCTGACACAAAAGCCAATCCATGCTCGTCCGGAACAACAACATTTAGCTACGTCATGAACCAATCCCATGAACGATCGTTCTCCGAATCAACAACTCCGAATGCAATTGGATACAAGTTAGAGTTCCCATCTTAAGCTGTAGCTACAAGTAGAACTCCTTTGAATTTATTTTTCAAAAACGTACCATCAACAACAACCACTTTCCGAATGCCTCAATAGAAGCCTCTTATAGATTGACCAAATGAGAAAAATAGATATATAAATCTACCATCGAGATCGGTTTCGTAATCATAATGCGAGCCCGTATTTGCAGCATATACAAGTATTTCAGTATTTTTCTATAGCTTTTCTCTGGTATACCTCTAACCACGTTAATTGCATACTCGCGCGCATCCCATGCTAAAGAATAACTCAGCTCGACTCCATGTTCTATACGCATAAGCTGCACATCATTCGCTTTAGGTCCTTCTTTGGTACCCACATATCTATACATAATCAACCTGCCAATGGTTTTTGCTGAAGGTGTTTTCCCAACATTTGTTTTGCTTGAAGGAGCGCATGTATGCTTACCGACATACTTGTTGTTGATGAAATAATTTGCCCCTTCGACACACACCGCACGAAGACGCCAACTACATACATTATCTATGCAGCCTATATTCCACAGTTGAGTAGTAGATTTACGAACCTTATAGTCGAAGTTGTACTTCGTGGCACACATTTCCAATGTTGCCTTCAAAACTTGTTTGTTTTCGAAACATTGATGCTTTCTTACCACAGCCTCCAAACAAATGAGTTCACCCTTTGCCTTGCCTTGTCTTCCATCATCATCAACGTCACTATCAACATCAACGGATTGGGTATTGGTTTCCAAACAACCATTGGTCTTAACCTGAGACTCTTTTTCTGGAATTTTTCAGCCACATTGGCATCATCTTCTTTACTTTTTCGGGACATATCACTATGAACCTCATATGAAATTTATGCCTTCTTATCCGCTTGAGTATCAACAATAGGTGTAAATGTAACACACAATTGTATCGACGGATTTTTCTTCACGTACCCAATAAAATTTCTTACTTGACGATCATTTGAGATGAATACTGGTGGAGTTGCTAACGTATTTATCATTTTATCCGGTAGGAAACTAAACTCAATCTTAACGTCACGTCGCTCAATATCATAGTCCTCTGAAAGCATAGTCTTTATGTCCTCAAGAGTTGTTGTCGATTCCAAAGCAAGTAACCTAACTCGTTTTTCTTCATCAACAACAAAGGTCCATCGATTTTCGGCTGAAGGTATCCATTGACCACAACTTACATAGATATGAGACATTGTAACTAACACAAAGAAGAATCAAAGGAATTTAGGTTGTAGGAGGTTTCAAAAACACTGAAAAAAAGAGCACGATCAGAGAAGAAAAGGAGGAAGAATATTAGATTTAGGAAATATTTTTTAAATATATTAGATAAGGAAAGTAGCTAATCACGGTTTATATGATCTTACATTTAAGGAAATAAAACTAACTTTGGTAGAAACTACCTTCTACCAACGGTAGAATATAGGTAAGATGTAGATGCATGCGGTAGAATGCATCTGCTACATTGATGCATGCATATTTTATCATCCTTAACATAGATTTTTCTTTGATTTTGTAGTCATTAGACTTACATTTTGCATATTTTTTTATCATTTTGAGTCTCATATAGAATAGTTTGTGTCTTAGAGTCTAAGGATTCAATTCATGCATATGCATAGCATTTTTAGTCCTTTTTAGGTACAATGGAGGGCTAGAAGTGAGAGGAACTTTATGGAATTGAAAGAACATTCAAAGGAAGTGATGGAAATGGAGAATGAATTTGGTGAATTCGGACAAGGCGCATCAACCATGTGCATCGGCCAGGAGTAGTCGATGCAAGAAAAGAAGTGTTCCACAAGAGAATGCAACGACCACACGCATCGACCAAGAGTAGGTCGATGCAAGAAAAGAAGTGTTCCACCAGAGAATGCATCGACCACGCGCATCGACCTCAGATACCCGATACGGACAAGTTTTATCCAAGCTTCAAGATCCGACCCAATTCTAATTGGGTCGACCCAATCCGAATTTTACTTATTATAAATAGTTTTGTGGACCTCTATAAACCTAGTTTTTGTCCAAGTTTGATTTGACACTTCTCTTTAAGAGGCTAAGAACTCTTTTCATATGCTTTTGAATTAAATCTTGAATCTTTAATGAAGTTTTCATAATCTTTACTCTTTACTTTTATGATTATGCATTTATTTATGATTATGGTTATGTTTAGTATCATGAGTAGTGAGTAGTTTCTCTATGGGTTTTTGGGCTTAGTAGATTAGAGGTGATTAATGAATGATTAGTGATGTCTAGGGATAGATTCTTATGATTTCTAAAGATTAAGGTGTGTTTAATGCTAGATTAGACTTGATCAATCTAAATCTAGATCATGGATATTTTATGCCCGGAAGGTGTTCGATGAAATGTCTAGGCCAATCTTAATCTTGCTTTTTATTCTTAACCAATGGAAGTTGATGTTTAAGGTAATTAGTGACTTTATGAACTTGAGTTTAATGATTGTTAGTCATTTAATTGCAATTGGGAAACTGGTCTAATTGGATGATTAATGAATGGATTAGTATCATGGAAGTGGATTAGTCTATTTTAGTGATTCATGTTATAGAATTAAGTTAGAATTGTTAGTCCTAGCATCACTAGTTAGTTATTAGTCACCTCAAGTCAATTGCTTTGCCCAAAGCCCATGCATTTCCATATTTGAACAAGTTTTTACATCATTGACTTTTTGGTTGACATTTCCATTATCATTTGCTTGTTTTGCTTAGTTTTATTGCATTGTTAGGACTTTTATAATCGAAATCTAAATCTTGAATTGCTTAGCTTATTCGATTACTTGGATTCTTAGTGTAGCTACTCTAATCTCCCTTGGTTCAACCCTATGCTATGCTACAACAACTAGAGTGTGTTGTTAGCTAAGTTTAGGTACAAATACAATTTGACACACATCAAATTTGGCGCCGTTGCCGGGGAGTTTAGCAATAGCCATTAGGATTTGGTATTTGATTAAGACTAAGTCTTTATATTTCGTTTGATACTATTGTATCTCGTTTGTGTTTGTCTTCCTTGATTCTTATAGGTGTATGAACTTGAGGAGTAGAGGACAAACAAACCTCCAACCTTTAGTTGACGACATTACACGTTTGGAAAGAGAAATGGCAAGAGAAGCGAGAAAAGAAAAAGAGCGACAAGATCATTTGAGAAGGTTAGGTATGGATCAACCAAGGAATGGTCAAGAGCAAGAGGCTCTTGGGGTTAGACAACAAGGGAATGTGGGAGCTAGAGGGCCCATTCATCAAGGTAGAGAGCCAAGAAGGATTGGTGATTATGATGAGCCAATCACAAATGGGGAAAGGATGGGTATTAGAGCTCCACCTTATGGAAATAACAATTGGGAAATCAAGTCAAGTTTAGTCAACATGGTTCAAAACAATAGGTTCTTTGGACTAGCAATGGAGCATTCTATTGAGCATCTTGACAACTTTGATAGACTTTGTGGAACGGTCAAGATGAATGGTGTATCCGAAGATGTACTCAAGTTGACTCTCTTTCCTTTCTCACTTGGAGATAAGGCCGCTCAATGGGAAAAGACCGTTGTGACTTCTTCGATCACAACTTGGGAAGAATGTAAGAAGCGTTTCCTAGCTAAGTTTTTCTCTAATCAAAAGATGGCTAAGATAAGGAATGACATCGCCACTTTCAAGCAAGGAGGTAATGAGTCGTTGTATGATGCTTGGGAACGGTTTAAAAGATATACAAGATCATGTCCACACCATGGAGTGCCTAAGGAAGCATTATTGGGAATATTTCATCGAGGAGTGCATGAGAAGCACTATGACTCGTTGAACACGGCAAGTAATGGGAGTTTCTTTAGCATCTCCGTTTAAGAAGGTGAACAATTGATCGAGAATCTAGCTCAAAGTGACCAATGCTATGGTGGAGATTATGATAGAGTCACAAGAGAACCCAAGAATGATGATGCTCGGTTCAAAGAGATGAATGCTAAGTTGGACAAGTTAATGTCCACACAAAAGGGAATGAACTATGTTGGTGAGTTTGATGGGAACCAAGAGGGTTGTGTTGAAGCTTATCAAGAAAGGCAAGAAGAAGTTAGCTATATGCAAGGAGGATACAACAACCAACAAATAGGCTTCAATCCAATTTATAAGAATCACCCAAACCTCTCTTATAGGAGCACCAATGTTGAGAATCCACAAGACCAAACCTATCCTCCACAAAAAGCTCAAGGCCAAGGGTTTGTTCAACAACAAGGATACTACCAACCTAAAGCGCCATTTGCTCCTAACCAACAAGGTTTCCAATCTCAAGGGAATCAAAACTATCAAGGACAAGGTAGCTCCTCTCAACCACCACTTAAAGATGATGAAATAAGGCATCTACTTAAGCAAATTCTAGAGGGACAAGGAAAAGGAGCTATTGAGCTAAACAAGAAGATGGTAGAGATACACAACAAGGTTGATGGAGCTTATAGTGACCTCAATACTAAGATCGAACATCTCTCTACTTACATGAAGACCTTGGACAACCAAATAGCTCAAGTCGCTTCAAGTTCAAAAAAACCTATGGGTATTCAATCGGGTAAGCTCGAGTCAAACTCAAAATCCTCTTGTAATATGGTCATAGTGGGTGATAATAAAGTCTTAGAGACTCATCAAAGACCCATTGAAGATCTACAATTGGATGATGATGAATTATACTTGGAGGAACTAGCAAAGCTTCTTGAGTTTTCCAATGATGAACAAGTTGTCAAGATTGATGAGGTTGTTATGAAAAGAGCTAAAAGAGAAGAGATGGTACCTAAGAAGAATGAAAAGGAAGGAACCCTTAACATTGAACCACCTCTCTATGTGCCAAAACTTCCATTCCCACCCATGGTATACACTAAGGCTCAAAAGAAAGTCCTCTCCAAGTTTAAGAAGGATATGAGTGATGTTGGAGTGTCTTTGCCCAATAATAATGATTTGAGTCAAGTTCCAAGCCAAGTGAAGTTCATCAAAGACATCTTAGAGAATCATGCAAGGGTAATGGATGTGAAGAAGACCTATGAGCAACAACATAAGGCACCTCTTAATCCAAGGTTAATCCTTAAGAAGAATGATCCCAGTAAATTCACAATTCCTTGCTCTCTTGGTGATTTAGAAGTAGACGATGCTTTGTGCGATTCGGGTTCTTGTGTCAATTTGATCTCTCATGAGATGGTGAAGAGTCTTGGTATAAAAGAGTTGAAAAGAAATACTAGCTCAATCTCATTTGCGGATGCATCTTCAAAATGTCTCATTGGTATGCTTGAAGATTACCCGCTAAAAGTTGGAAATTGTGTGGTTCCAACGGATTTTATGGTGGTGGAAATGGAAACCACGAGGAAACTACCTCTCATACTTGAAACCCCATTTTTGGCAACCACCGGAACAAGCATCAACTTTGTGAATGAGAGAGTCATACTCTTCAATGTAGACTTTAAGGTATACTATCCTATTACTTCTCCAACTACCAATTTTTGTGGAACAATCGCATGCAATGAGGATGATTCGATGAGGATTCAAGTGAAGAAAGAACCAACTCAAGTGGTGAATGAGTCTCTAAGTCTTGATGGTAAGAGATTTTATGAAGAATTATTTGATGGAAGTTGCTTGAATTTACTCTTTGAAGAACCTTTGAAAATGAGTTTGGAAGTGAAAACACCGAAAGTCATAAGGGAGAAGCCCAAAGAAAGCAAGACTTCCACTCTCTTCTTATATCCTATGAAGTTTGTTGATGACACCATTGAGTATAAAGTCAAGTGCAAGGGTATAGCTATGCCCTTTTCTAAGGTGAAAGCATTCATAACTCCGGAGTTGAAGGAAAAGGGTCAAGCGGGTCTTGAAGAGCTAACGCATAAGGTCATCACTTTTGAGCTACATGATAATGGAACATGCTTTGATCCTCATCTCCAAGCTCTATATACTTCAATGGATCTACCAATGAGTTCTAAAACTCCCCCACCACTTTCAATCCCTAAGGTTCGCGACTAGGGCCAAGGTATGGTCCTCTCTAACAATTGTACATACCATTTCTTTCTTTATTTTCGTTTTTGTTATTTTGACTACTCTTTCGGGTCTTTTCTTTCACCGAGACGGTGAAGTTTAAGTCCGGGGGAGTAGGTTAGTAGCTAATCACATTTTTAGTTGTGTTGTTCACTTTTTGTCTTGAGTCTTGCATTGTGCATACTCTTAAAACCAAAAAAATCCAAAAAAATCCAAAACTTTTGAAAAAAAAACCAAAAAATGTTTGTAGTTTCACATAGCATTAGCATTTTATTCTATTTTTCATATTAAGATTGAGTCTAGAGAATTTAATGATGCATTTGCATAGGGAGAAATGATGAAATTTCCTTGTAAAGTTTCATTTTAGGATTCATATAATGCCCTCATTAGAACTTTTTCGATGCATTAACATGTTAGAAGTAGAGAACTAACCATACTTGGATCTCTCAGTTTGAAAGTCCCTACTCAATTGAAACTTGTTTGATCTAGCCTTGACTCTATTTATTTGAACTTAAATGAATTAATTTCTCTCACTTTTGGATTTTGAATCATAACTACGGATAAACACTTGACATTCAAATCATGTTTACCTCATTTTTACCACTATCTTCTTGATTTGAATGGCCATTCCGATCCAAGTTTATCTTTTGGATGAGAATGGTACCACACCTTTAAACCCGAACCATTTCATTCAAGCCCTTGCATATATTCTTTGAGTGAGGCCTTTTCTTGGTGTTGCATTGGTAAAATCTTGCAAGCATTAGAAGCGACAAGGCAAAGCTTCCAATAGGCTAGTTTCTTGTGTTTAAGACTAGCCTTAGGTGGGAAATGAAACCAAAATGATTAGTGTTTTAATGATATATATCTTTGGGGTTTGTGGTTAAGTGTAAAAGAAATGAATGAAAAGGAAAACAAGTCTATGGAGGATTTATAAAAAAAAAAAAACCCATTTAGCTCTAATTAGTTGTTAAAAGTAAAATGATTAGCTTAGCATTCTCTTGGATTAAATCAAAAGCAAAGAAAAATATGTGTTAGAGATGCTAAGCTAGAAAAAAAAGGAAAGAAATAGCTAGTTGTATCAAAAGAGAATTCCATAGGTCTTGAATCAAAAAGGAAACAAAAGAGTATAGGTTGATAGAAAGATTTGGCCAAGGAGGGCTAGTGGTTATACTCGGGAAGTGAGGAAGAGAGAAAATTGAGAGTGCAACAAGGGGTTAATGGGTAGAACATTGGATTTTTAGCCTTGTATGCATAAATTGCTTCTTTTCTTTCTTTCTTTTGCATAATGTAACACTTTTATTTGAGAGTTAACCACCAAAAAGATTTTGAACCTTCTCTTTACATCAATTTTCAAGCCTTTCCTACCTAGCCAAATGGTATTGATTCAACTTCCAATTGTGAGACCGCACCAAACACATTAATGAATGTTAAAGAGTTGAGTAACTAGTTGATGATGAGAGTTCTTTTGAGTCTCGGGATTAAGAGAAAAAGATTGACTTGCGATGAGTATGGAAACGTTTTCTTAAGTATAATTTGTTGTGCATCGGTTTGGTTCTCTTTAGGACATCGTGTTGAACTCTTTAGTGTCTCTTTTGGATTTGAGCTCTCGCCTTTAAACCTCTTTCTCGGGTTTGTGTTTTATTGTTTGCTTGCGGGAAAGCAAAAGACAAGTCCAGGGGAGTTGATGCATGCATATTTTATCATCCTTAACATACATTTTTCTTTGATTTTGTAGTCATTAGACTTACATTTTGCATATTTTTTTATCATTTTGAGTCTCATATAGAATAGTTTGTGTCTTAGAGTCTAAGGATTCATTTCATGCATATGCATAGCATTTTTAGTCCTTTTTAGGTACAATGGAGGGCTAGAAGTGAGAGGAACTTTATGGAGTTGAAAGAACATTCAAAGGAAGTGATGGAAATAGAGAATGAATTTGGTGAATTCGGACAAGGCGCATCGACCATGTGCATCGGCCAGGAGTAGGTCAATGCAAGAAAAGAAGTGTTCCACCAGAGAATGCATCGACCATGTGCATCGGTCAGGAGTAGGTCGATGCAAGAAAAGAAGTGTTCCACCAGAGAATGCATCGACCACGTGCATCGACTTCAGATACCCGATGCGGACAAGTTTTATCCCAGCTTCAAGATCCGACCCAATTCTAAATGGGTCGACCCAATCCGAATTTTACTTATTATAAATAGTTTAGTGGACCTCTTAAAACCTAGTTTTTGGCCAAGTTTGATTTGACACTTCTCTTTTAGAGGCTAAGAACTCTTTTCATACGCTTTTGAATTAAATCTTGAATCTTTAGTGAAGTTTTCATAATCTTCACTCTTTACTCTTATGATTATGCATTTATTTATGATTATGGTTATGTTTAGTATCATGAGTAGTGAGTAGTTTCTCTATGGGTTTTTGGGCTTAGTAGATTAGAGGTGATTAATGAATGATTAGTGATGTTTAGGGATAGATTCTTATGATTTCTAAAGATTAAGGTGTGTTTAATGCTAGATTAAACTTGATCAATCTAAATCTAGATCATGGATATTTTATGCCTGGAAGGTGTTCGATGAAATGTCTAGGCCAATCTTAATCTTGCTTTTTATTCTTAACCAATGGAAGTTGATGTTTAAGGTAATTAGTGACTTTATGAACTTGAGTTTAATGATTGTTAGTCATTTAATTGCAATTGGGAAATTGGTCTAATTGAATGATTAATGAATGGATTAGTATCATGGAAGTGGATTAGTCTATTTTAGTGATTCATGTTATAGAATTAAGTTAGAATTGTTAGTCCTAGCATCACTAGTTAGTTATTAGTCACCTCAAGTCAATTGCTTTGCCCAAAGCCCATGCATTTCCGTATTTGAACAAGTTTTTACATCATTGACTTTTTGGTTGACATTTCCATTATCATTTGCTTGTTTTGCTTAGTTTTATTGCATTGTTAGGACTTTTATAATCGAAATCTAAATCTTGAATTGCTTAGCTTATTCGATTACTTGGATTCTTAGTGTAGCTACTCTAATCTCCCTTGGTTCGACCTTATGCTATGCTACAACAACTAGAGTGTGTTATTAGCTAAGTTTAGGTACAAATACAATTTGACACACATCAAATTTGGATAAACACTTGACATTCAAATCATGTTTACCTCATTTTTACCACTCTCTTTTTGATTTGAATGGCCATTCCGATCCAAGTTCATCTTGTGTTTCTTGATTTTACCAATAGGCTAGTTTCTTGTGTTTAAGATGAACTTAAATCGGAATGGCCATTCAAATCAAGAAGAGAGTGGTAAAAATGAGGTAAACATGATTTGAATGTCAAGTGTTTATCCATAGTTATGATTCAAAATCCAAAAGTGAGAGAAATTAATTCATTTAAGTTCAAATAAATAGAGTCGAGGCTAGATCAAACAAGTTTCAATTGAGTAAGGACTTTCAAAGTGAGAGATCCAAGTATGGTTAGTTCTCTACTTCTAACATGTTAATGCATCAAAAAAGTTCTAATGAGGGCATAATATTGAATCCTAAAAGTTCTAAAGTATGTGTTAGAGTTGCTAAGCTAGAAAAAAAAGGAAAGAAAGAGCTAGTTGTATCAAAAGAGAACTCCATAGTTCTTGGAAAAAAAAAGGAAAGAAAAGAGTATGGCTTGATAGAAAGATTTGGCCAAAGAGGGCGAGTGCTTATACTTGAGGAGTGAGGAAAAGGGAAAATTGAGAGTGCAACAAGGGGTAAATGGGTAGAACATTGGATTCTTAGCCTTGTATGCATCAATTGCTTCTTTTCTTTCTTGCTTTTGCATAATGGGACACTTATATTTTTAGAGTTAGCCACCAAAAAGATTTTGAACCTTCTCTTTACATCATTTTTCAAGCCATTTCTACCTATCCAAATGGTGTTGATTCAACTTCCAATTGTGAGACCGCACCAAACACATTAATGAATGTTAAAGAGTTGAGTAGCTAGTTGATGATGAGAGTTCTTTTGAGTCTCGGGATTAAGAGTAAAAGATTGACTTGCGATGAGTATGGAAACGTTTTCTTAAGTATAATTTGTTGTGCATCGATTTATTTCTCTTTAGGACATCGTGTTGAACTCTTTAGTGTCTCTTTTGGATTTGAGCTCCCGCCTTTAAGCCTTTTTCTCGGGTTTGTGTTTTATTGTTTCCTTGCGGACAAGCAAAAGGCAAGTCCGGGGGAGTTGATGCATGCATATTTTATCATCCTTAACATACATTTTTCTTTGATTTTGTAGTCATTAGACTTACATTTTGCATATTTTTTATCATTTTGAGTCTCATATAGAATAGTTTGTGTCTTAGAGTCTAAGGATTCATTTCATGCATATGCATATCATTTTTAGTCTTTTTTAGGTACAATGGAGGGCTAGAAGTGAAAGGAACCTTATGGAGTTGAAAGAACATTCAAAGGAAGTGATGGAAATGGAGAATGAATTTGATGAATTCGGACAAGGCAAATCGACCAGGAGTAGGTCGATGCAAGAAAAGAAGTGTTCCACCAGAGAATACATCGACCATGTGCATCGGTCAGGAGTAGGTCGATGCAAGAAAAGAAGTGTTCCACCAGAGAATGCATCGACCACGTGCATCGACCTCAGATACCCGATGCGGACAAGTTTTATCCCAGCTTCAAGATCCGACCCAATTCTAAATGGGTCGACCCAATCCGAATTTTACTTATTATAAATAGTTTAGTGGACCTCTAAAAACCTAGTTTTTGGCCAAGTTTGATTTGACACTTCTCTTTTAGAGGCTAAGAACTCTTTTCATATGCTTTTGAATTAAATCTTGAATCTTTAGTGAAGTTTTCATAATCTTCACTCTTTACTCTTATGATTATGCATTTATTTATGATTATGGTTATGTTTAGTATCTTGAGTAGTGAGTAGTTTCTCTATGGGTTTTTGGGCTTAGTAGATTAGAGGTGATTAATGAATGATTAGTGATGTCTAGGGATAGATTCTTATGATTTCTAAAGATTAAGGTGTGTTTAATGCTAGATTAGACTTGATCAATCTAAATCTAGATCATGGATATTTTATGCCCGGAAGGTGTTCGATGAAATGTCTAGGCCAATCTTAATCTTACTTTTTATTCTTAACCAATGGAAGTTGATGTTTAAGGTAATTAGTGACTTTATGAACTTGAGTTTAATGATTGTTAGTCATTTAATTGCAATTGGAAAATTGGTCTAATTGAATGATTAATGAATGGATTAGTATCATGGAAGTGGATTAGTCTATTTTGGTGATTCATGTTATAGAATTAAGTTAGAATTGTTAGTCCTAGCATCACTAGTTAGTTATTAGTCACCTCAAGTCAATTGCTTTGCCCAAAGCCCATGCATTTCCATATTTGAACAAGTTTTTACATCATTGACTTTTTGGTTGACATTTCCATTATCATTTGCTTGTTTTGCTTAGTTTTATTGCATTGTTAGGACTTTTATAATCGAAATCTAAATCTTGAATTGCTTAGCTTATTCGATTACTTGGATTCTTAGTGTAGCTACTCTAATCTCCCTTGGTTCGACCCTATGCTATGCTACAACAACTAGAGTGTGTTGTTAGCTAAGTTTAGGTACAAATACAATTTGACACACATCATACATGGCGTAGAAGACAAGGCGAATGGCAGAAACTAGTTTCTACATTTGGCAGCAACAAGCCAAATCGTGGAACTTGCTTTCTGCATTGCGTAGAAATAGAGCAATTGGCAGTAAATAGGTTTCTAGCCGTCGCAGATTTGTGTTGTTTGGTAAAAAGTGCAATCTGCCCGCAGATTTGACCTTGGTAGACGAAATTTTTTTTATTTTTCTAACACTTTTTTTTATAAAAAAAATTATTAACATGAATCTATATACCTTCTATATGACTTTTTTTGTATTTTTCATATTTTTAAAAATTATAAAACCTATCTATTTTGAATTTTCAATGTTTAGTGAAGAGTAATTTAAGGAATTTTTGACACAAAAATGTGCTAGGTTAGTGGGACAAAGTGTCTTTTAATTTGGGTCAATTTAGCAAAATTCCCTAATTTGTTTCCCTTTTTCTGCTCACCATTTAGAGCCATAATTGACCGAATGTTTTTTTTCCGGATCGGTTAAACAATTAAGCGAACTATAAAAGAACCAAACTTCACACTGGGTCGGTTCGATTCAAGTATATACTCAAAGAACCGAATCCAAACCTGCCAATTTAACTTAAAAAAGTTCCAAATGAACGCTAAAATGAATTAAATGTTGTAGTAAAGAAGAGAAAGAGAGAATTGTGTTATATATTATTTCATGAGAAGTACAGAGTATATATAGGGATACAATAGAGGAAGTAGGGTTTAGGGTTATTCTAGAACATGGGCCTCTAATGGGCATCCACTAAATGGGTTTATAACACTCCCCCTTGGATGCAATTAGAGTAAAAATAATCCTTATACGCATAAGATGTTGCCTCATTAAAACCTTACTAGGAAAACCCAATTGGGACAAAACCATGGTTAAGGAAAAAGAGTGCAACGTGTTTTTACTCCCCCTGATGAGTGCATAACTTGAGATCTTCTTGATGCTGCAAACTTGTTTCTTGAAAGTATAAGTTGGAAGTGTCTTGAAAATAAATCTGCCAAAGTTTCGCTTGAACAACCTTTAGAACTTGTACACCGCCATTCTTCTGCAACTCATCGGTCTTCTAGATGATTCATCTGGATCATTCTCTTTGTTTCTCTAGATATCATTCATGGATGACATGCTTATGGGAGATTGATAGACTTTCATATATCCTTATAATGATAACATTCCTCTATAAGTGTCTATCATTTGCGTGTTCTTTGATGTCTCGTTAAAAACTTTTTCATAGAAAAACCCTATGGGATAAAAACTATGATAAGGGAAAAAGAGTACATCCACGCATTATGTTTCTCCCCCTCGGAGACATCTTCTTCAGGAGATGAATTCCGATCATATATTTGAACTATTATAATCATAGCCTTAATGAACAAACTCAAATGATTGTCATATTATATCTCATATTATTGGACTTTTGGTCCATAGCTCATTTCCTTATAGATGATCATATTTTGATCTATTTGAACTTAAGGCCTGAATCTCATACATGTACAATTTTCTATAACATTTCTCTTGTACATAATATTCATGCTCTTCTTGTAAAAGCTATTATATTTGACTTTCCTTTTTGTCAAACACATACTTCAATCATGAAATAAATCATTGAATTGCTCTAATCTCATTTTATGTATAGTACTTCAAGACCAAATATATATGAGCATTTTTCTGTAATATCCTTCAAGGATCTTTGAACATAACATCTTTTCGCTAGATGATTAATTTGGGATATCTGAAGATAATTTTATCTTTCCAAATCCTTTCTTCAGATTTTTCACTGAATATAGATCTCTTCAGGAGTTCTAATGATGTTCAAATCATCAACATACATTATACAAAGCATTTAGCAAATCTCTTTAACAATGTATAAATTGTTAGAATCCAAAAAAGAATTTGCTTCTAGAAATTTAAATCCTTCTGGGACTTTCATATATATATATATATATATATATATATCACTATCTAGTGATCTTTTATCATATATATTATTATTATCGTACTACTTACGATTAACTCTGCTAGAGTTTCGATGATCTTCAAATTAAGGATCCATTTGATCCATAATCTTTTGGTAGATATACATGGGTACATTGGTTAACCTTATGAAATACACTTTCATGTTATACCCTATGCAACATATTTGCTTTAATTCGATCGAATAACTAGAGTTCTCGATAATAAACTTTTGATATCATTAATCCTCCACGGATATATTCTTTATGAATTGTCATATAATTTCATTATCCAGTGGGTTGTATAAATAAGATATGGACTATATCCATTAAACATTAATCAAGTCATTCTTTTTCTTGCCATATTGATAAAGAATGTGAAAGTAGTTGCATCCACCACAAGAGAGTAAATCTCTTCATAATCAATTCAAGATTTTGTGAATTTCACTATTTTTTCACATAAAGACTTATTTATCTTCCACTGATTTTACACTTCAAGTGTATGGACTACTGGTCCAAAACTCTCTACAAGAGATTATAGTTATAAGTCTATTACTTTCTTTCTATGATTGGCCAATCATTACTTTTTGTACACTTTTCAATAGACTTTCTTGATCCTCCTTTTTCATAATATCAACTGCTTTCTCAATGCATGCAAAAATATTACGACGTCGATTTTGCTTTTTGATTCCATTTTATTTATGACATGACATGACATAACTATTTGAGATCTCTTTATTCTCAGGTACCTGAATTTATGTCTATGTCATGTTTCTCTTCAGGAGATCATTCGTATATACTCAATCTAACCATTGTGAATTATGCTCCTTTTTTTTTTGAGGATCCTTATATTTGGAACCAAATCGGTCTATCACGCTTCATGCGATCTTTAGACTCAGTAGCAGTTTGATATTGTCATTTTGGGACATCAATTATAATTGGAGCATTACAGCTGGTAAGTGACTTTATCACTCTATATTGTTCATAAAAGTATTTGGCAATCAATGCTATAAGCTCTGAAATGAATTATCCTTTGGACTTCTAATTTACATTCTTTCGTCCGAGGATCAATGATAATTCATTACAACTTATTTTCTTTTCCAGCTGTTTATTTTCTCCCGCTAATGTTGGAAAGACTGACTTATTACAGTCTACAAATCAGGCCTTACTTAAATCCTTCAAGGATGGCTCTAGATTATTAATATCAATGGAGATTTATATCCAACATATATTCCCATCTTTATTTAAGGATCCATTTTAAAACTTTGTGGTGGAGCAACTGGAATGTATATTGTACATCCAAAATCCTAGATGGAAAATAACTGGTTATGACCCAAAACCAATTACAATAGGGGACAAATATTGATTTTTTTTTATTGGCATGATGCGTATTATGTATGAACATGTGCTACCGGATGTTCAACATTTATCCCAATTGATGTTGTAATCATCAAAGGCTCATGAATTCACTAGAGTTATTAAGATGCACGATGGGTGATCAGCCCTGCAACATCTCAGCATTCTAAAAAAAAATTCATAGATTCTAATTCTATTAGAATCATGAAAACCATATATTAATTTCTCTATGAACAAACAACACATGACAAATCATTATGAAGAATCTTCTGGTTCTTCAATGTTTGTTTAGAGTTATTACTTTTCGCATCGCTATTGAATCGTAATGGTCTAACCGATTCGTGCCAAATAAAAATATATTTCGTAAACTTCTGGTTTACTATATCTTATCATCTCCATTTACAAACTTTATGTAGTACAAAATACAAGTAGTTTCACTAAAATACTTTTATCACTTGAGAAATACTTGTGATTTAAAGGTGCTTATATTTCCTTTATTTATTGTCTCAACATGATTTTTTTTTTCTTCTAAAAATCTCATGAATTTATGTTATGAAGGATTCGTATGAACATAGTCTTATGAATCTTCTGGATTCATTTACTTAGTTTTAATGTGAACATAATCTTCTGGATGTTTCACTTATTATGGTATGTGGGATTCTTTAACTCTCCCCCTCGAGATGATAACACTGATTTTATCAATCTTATATTGAATCCCTTTTTAAAATCAATAACATTCCCTACTTGGGACATGTATTTTATCTAAGATCCTTCTAACTTTTGAGACTTATGAGAATAAATGCATAAATATGTCAAATACATTCCTATATGCCATAATATTCATGCTCTTCTGAAGCGTTCATATATATGCTCTTCTGGAGCATTTAGTAAGCTTTATACTACCTTGTATTGTACTCTCACTAGATTCTTTCATTTTTAGATGATTCAAATATCTTTAACATATAACCATCTTTATTTTCTCACTTCTAGTGAAAATTTGTGTTCCTGATAGAGACTCTTCGACCTCGATCTCAATCTTGACCATGACCACATTCATATCCACTTTCACATTTATGACCAATTATATAACAATTTGCTCGACAAATATTATTAAGGTTGTCATTTTCTTCCTTAGGATGTGATTTCACATTCACTTAAGGGAATGTAGCTTAACAACCAATACATGATCTATGATTCTTATCAATAGCTCTTTATTTTGTTTAGTCTCAATGAGACAAGATGTAAGTTCAAAATATTTTCTTGAATCTCTTTCACAATATTGTGTCTTCATGAAAACATTATTTACATCTAAAACAAATATATTTTCTCTAGCATATATACACCAGAGATTTTATTTCCACGTAATATCAATTAATGAGATTCACTATCAGACTTCAAGTCTTGTAGTCTTTTATATTAACCAATTTCAAAGAGCTCTAGACAAATATCACGTTCTTGTGATTGTACTTTTCTTTTAGATGGCTTAAAGAACATAGATCTTTTATGGTCAAATAGTAAACATAATTTTTTAGATATGTTACTTGTAATGAACTTTCATAATCAAAAAGTGATCATAATCTTCTGGGTTTGTCACTTATGGTCTTTGTGAGATTCTCTAATTCTCACCCTCGAGATCATACTCAAACAGTGATCATAATCTTCCGGATTTGTCACATTGTAAATCTTTATGGTCAAACTATGTCACTTGAAGTGAACTTTCATAATCATCCAATAGTGATCATAATTTTCTTGATTTGTCTTATGATATTTGTGAGATTCTCAAGTTCTCTCTTTCGAGATGATGAAAGTTCAGGCTCATCCATTTCGAGCTAAGTAATAGCCTTACTATCACCATCACAATTCATCTTTTGTAATTATGACTAAGTAATAAAAGTAGAATGATATAGCAGATCATCGATATAAAAATACTAGGTAGGGATCTGCTATATTGAATATGATTAACAAAGCATGGGATTAATTTACCTCGATGAGGATTATAATTCATAGCGTAAAATCGCCGATCGCATCCGAGTTAGAAAATCTGACGAAGGCCTTTTCCAAATCAAAGGAACCCATCGAACTAACAAATAACCAAACCAACACATGTCAAATTTTGATATTCAAATTATAAAAGAAACTTTAAACTTAAAGATCTCTCCAAAATATTAAGAATCAATAAAAACATAAAGGTCAATATATTCATTACTTCAAACAAAAAAAACAAAAACAAAAAAAAACCACTTCATAATACTATTTAGGTTTTCGTCTTATTCATGATTGCATTAACATACAATCGGTTATACTTTCACAACTATCAGTTATAGCTTAACAACGTAAAACAATATTGGATCTCTTATTATAACTAAATTAATAAAGCATGGGATGAGATGAGATGATCAACTTATCTTGATTAAAACGTAGTGCAAGTTGGAGACGTCGCGAGAACAAAGACAAGACAACGTCGGTTAGAGATTTTAACTGAGATTTCAATTTGTTCGGAAAGTGATTAGATGGCTAGGTTTTTTCTCGGCGGCTAGGGTTTCGTACAAGGGTTTCGTACTCAGACGGATAGGGTTCGTGCTGATAACGTGTTGTGAATAAGAGAAGACAATAGAGAATTGTGTTGTATATTATTCCATGAGAAGTACAGAGTATATATAGGGATACAATAGAGGAAGTAGGGTTTAGGGTTATTCTAGAACATGGGCCTCTAATGGGCATCAACTAAATGAGTTTATAACATTAAAGACAATTTTTAGAGTTGTTGACTTGTTGTTTTCGAGACAAGTTGGATTTTAGGAAATGTCGAATCGATTTTTATTTTTTAATTGGCTCCTATATGTTTAATTGAGATTTTTAATCTTCTGTTTTTCGGTTCTCATTCAGTTGGTCGGTTTTGGTTCGACCTGATACCTATTAGGTTTCATTTTAGGAAACTAGAGCCTTCTCCGCCCAACGGGCGGATTTTGAAATAAATCGTTTAAGTTTTATGTGAATTTTTTTATATTGGTATTCGAATCATTTGTATCTATATATTTGTTGAATTGATTTTACTCATAATGAATTCTCTCTTATATGTTGTATTTTGTTTGTTATATTAAAATTTGAAGCTCCGGTGTCATTCCAGTGATAGAAAAAAATCGGACTGGTTTTTAATTATGGTTGTAATTACTATAGAACTAATGATTTTTTTTGTGCTCGAATGAAACGAAGGGGAAACTTTTCTTGATGTAGACCCATTAGACAATGCATTCATGGTGTTAGCTTTTTTATTTTCAAGGTAGTGCATGCAGTGTTTAAGAATTCGATGGTGTCATATTTTTTAACATTTAATCTCTGTTTTACTCATATGTTAGTTCTCTTTTTCTCCCTATCTCTTATTCGGTTTATGTTTTCTTGGTACAGAGAGAGAGAGCAAGAAACATTTTTTCTCATAAAAGACTACACTGATAAGAATGTTCTTGAAATTTTTTTACATCATTTCACACACATACATATATAGATATACTACTGCTACTTGACACACCGACTTACATCCAGGGGCGAATCTATTGACAAAAATAGGGTGTCAACTGACCCCATAGAAATTATAAAATATTCTTAATTGCAAGTAAAATTTGAAAAATTTAGTAGTTTAATTGGTAAATTGTGGTGTATTCCTCTATGTCTATGTTCGATATTCATATATCTATATTTGGTTTAGTTATGGCCCCAATAAAAAACGTTTCTAGATTCGCCACTGCTTACATCCATGCTTCTACATCCTAGAGTCTCTTACACAAGTCACCCTACTCACTCATTTGGAACTCTCATTCCTTGATTCAGTCTTCTTAGACTCATAACAACCCTAACTCACCTTTACTACTTAGCAAATCTACTTAGACTTGGACAAACTAAACATACTTCCACTTGGACCTAATTCAACTGCATCCCATTACACAAAAGCACTCCGGCGGCCTCTTACCCTCCGCAAGTTTTCCAGATTTTTGTTTGTTCAGAAAAGAGCTCAACATTAGCCATAACCATTGAATCATCAACCAAAGAAAAATTCAACTATCGAGATTGAGCAATTGTTAAACCGATTGTTAAACCTTATGCCCATGGAGCTGGATTAATCATAGAGAACGGAATTAATAAAGCTAAAGAATGGTACACACCACATACCATAGTCGTGCTCCATTTGGCCTTAGAGTTCGTCAGCCAAAATTACTATTACATTTGACCTAAATTTTTACAAACACACAAAATATGTCGAATTGACATATTTTGTTTGTCACATAAAATCCACATAATAATTCATTCCTCCAACACAAAATACAAAATACATATATTTTACAAAAATACTATCATCGTATGAAGAATATTAGAATACAAATAAATTCAGATTTTTTCATTTAAGTTTCTATATAACTTCACGAAAACTGACAACGACCCAAAAGAATAATGCAAAAGCTTCACGTAAATATAAAAAATATAATCTTCACCAAACACAAAACAATTGTTGATTGTTCTTTAAATTTCATAATTAATAAATAGTCACCACACACTATTCTTGCTTCACAAATCCAACGTAACGTAAAAACAAGAAAACAGAGGAATGGACTCTGTTTCTTCTTCTTCCTCCTCCTTCTTCTACACAATCCCTCTCTGTCACTGTCACTCTCTTCTTCGCTGCCGATCTCCCTCTCCTCCGTATCAACTCCGCCGTCGTCGAAGACCTTGATAGCCGTCGTCAAAACACTCTTCCACCAACCAAACCTAAGAAGCTCCACCCGAAATATCATCATCTCCCACAAAACTCCGACCAGAAATGAATTTCGCAACAGCTCTCTTCACCACATTAGAAGAAGTAATCAACACGTTTATCGATCCACCGTCACGTCCATCAGTCGATCCAAAACACGTCATCTCCTCAAACTTCGCTCCCGTAATCTCCGAACTCCCTCCAACAAACTGCGAAATCCTCCACGGCATTTTACCACCGTGTCTTAATGGTGCATACATCCGTAACGGACCAAAACCCACAGTTCCTACCTCAACATTCATTTGAAGGCAAAAGTTTTATACCCTGGCCTTCTCCAGGATAGACTCATCTTCATCAATCATGTGATATGTCTTGCTCAAGATAGTGTTATTGAAGTAAGGGTTCTGATCAAAGAAAAACTCAAGCTTGAAGCCTTTTGGTTCCTCAACCCTATTCCACTTGATATCTTTAAGATACTTGGGAGCACCTTCATCTCGGTCAGCTATCTAGAATCATGGAAACAAATATATCAATATAACGATAATCACCTTTACATAAACCAAAAGAATAATAATATCCTAATTACGAACCTCCTCAGGGGTAATTTCATTGTTCTTCAATGCAATAAGCCAGAAATCTGGTACTCCTTTCTCTGCAGGGAATTTTTTTTTTCAAATCATTTAAAACACGATTGGAAACATTACTTCAGTGTAAGTAATTGAAATTGAAAACATACCTTTAACAGCTTTCTCTTCTTCTTCTGTTTTTACTTCTTCCGGTGCACCTTCAACTTGATTACTTGAACCACACCATTCACAATCTCATATCCCTGTATGCGTTTCAACATCGTTAATAAGCCAAAAAAACCATGTAACCAGCTTTGGATTGGACATCGTTGAAGAAGACGGAGCATTGACCATTGTTGTTCTGGGCCATAGCTGGTGAAAGTGAAGAGGCAGGTGAAGAAGGTTTGAGTGGTGTGTATTTGACGATGGCAGTTATATATATATATAGAGGAGCGGTTGGCGATGGCGATCATGGCGCCATAAAGGCCATGGAGGGTCGTGCGTTAGGGGAGATGAAAGTGTCAATTGAAAGCTCGGAATGTGAATCGTGTTTATGGTTACGATTGTTCATGATTTCGCCGTTTTGAATTTGGGTTCGTCGAGGCGTCGCGGACGGAGAGAAGATGACGACTATAATTTTCGGGCCTGGTAATGAAATGATTTTTTGTTGGGCTTTATTAGCTTGTTTTAAGAAATCTATTCTCTAAAAAACGAAAACGGTGCGTTTAATGAAATCAATTAAAATCAGGATCTTGTTGACGTATTTGGGCTGCAAATGGGCTCCACAAATCGAGATTGTAATGTGAAAATATTGTTGAAAATATCTGTATTAACGGGAAAATAATTAGTGAGGTTTTATGTAATTAGTTGGTGAGGTGGCAGTTTGATTAGCTGAGAAAATTCAAACTTTTGGCTGATGTGGATGCTCTAAGAGCTCTCCAAATCTTCCCCTTTTATAGAAAGGAGATTCCCTACTTTGGGTCAAAGTTTGAGAACCATTAGGTTTTTACCAGTACCTCTTTAATCGGTTCGTTTTTTCGGTTCAGTTATTTACGCCCACCCTACGCCGCAGACTATGTTCTCGTTCTGATTTTAAAAATGAAATACCAACACAAAACTCAACTGGTGGAGATGATCTGTCATGATTGGCCAAGAATAATTGGAATTTAGCTACTAACACAACACTACTGCAATCACTTAGTTACTATTGATTATTGATGCAATTTAAAATACGCGTATTAATTTTCAGGCTCCTCATATAAAACAGGGTACATACGAGAAAGCAAGTGAAAAGCAAGCATCAAAACTTAAAAACAGAGTACCTCTAATATTGTCTCCTGTGTTATCTCTTTGACCAAAAATGGAGGCAACAAGAATGGGTTTTGGTCCTAAAATTATCACTCACCTTCACAAGTTCCCTCTTTGTCTTAAGACCAACCTCTCTCTCTTTCCTCTTTGTTTTCTTCAAAACCACACTATTTCATGGAAACCCACAAAACAGAGTTCCTTATCTGTAAAGGCTACTAGTGAGAATCTTGAGAATACTCGTCCCTTGACGCATTTTCCTCCATCTTTTTGGGGAGATCACTTCCTCTCTATTCCCGTTGACCACTCGGTAAGTATACCTTTTATTACTAGTCGCCTTGTTGCAAAACATGATTATCTAAATGGTAGTTAATAGTTATATTGTGTATATGTGTAGGAATTTGATGCTCTTGCAAAAGAGATTGATGCGATCTTGAAACCTAAAGCAAGAGACATGCTCTTGCCTTCTCATTGTGGCGAAAAGGAGAGGATTCGTATGATCCATTTGCTAGTAAGCCTTGGAATATCACATCATTTTGAGACCGAGTGTTGGAACTTGTTTTTTGACAATGGCGTTGGCCAATATTCCGGTGGCTTTTTCGAACAATTTAGTTGTCGGAATGACCGGAACTTGGAATCGTTGGATTCATTGTAATGAGCACTATGAGATAGTGTATTCATTTGTCAAAAAACGGCGTTCGTTTGAAGGAGAAATGTTGGTCCAAAGTCGATGACTTGGAAAGCTTATTAAGTATATAAAGTGGAGAACTCATAACAAGGTTTAAAATCTTGTGTACACTTTGGTGTATTCTAGAGAAGAGATATTCGGGCCGGAATTTGATGATGGGCTTCGGAGTTGTGCAAATGGACCTAGGATCCAAAAGACTTAGTCTTTTTGTCTAGATTCCTTTTGACTAAAAATATTGACTAAGTCAATATAAATCTCTTTTAGTTAAATGAGTGTTAATGTCACAATTAAGCTAAGGAAAAATCAGTTTTGGTTTTGTCTCTAAGGTAAAAGCTTATTTGGTCAAATGTTATTATGTTGAGGACTTAATTCTCTTTGACTCCCTTTATTGCTCCAACCCTAGTAAAGGTTGAGGTGTTGGCTATATAATCAAGCTATGTTCTTTCTCATGAGATACTAACAAGATTGAAACATATCAAAGTTCTAAAAACAATTCCCTCATGATCTCTTCTTTTCTTGAGTCTGAGAGTACACGCAGAATTTTGGTTCAATGGGTTCTGTTCTTCGGTGATGGAAGACAGAAACAATGCAGTTGTATCCTGGGAATCTTATCGCTATGAAACCGTCACACTACGGGGCGTTTAAAGATTTAAGGAAAGAGATTCGTCTCGCCTCTGCAATTCCTTTTCATCTTTGTAATTTGGTATTGTAATTCTGAATTTGTTCTTAAATTATCTTATTATATATCAGTTGCCCTATTGTAGAAATTCGGCTCCTACAATCTTAAATCTTTAAATTTCGTATAGTGTAATTACAATCTTAAATCTTTAAATTTTCGTTATTTTACTAACGAAAACTGATTATTTGTTAAGGTTTTTTTTAAGAACAGTTATTGAACATAAGTGGACTTTGGTGATAATCTTTCTGATAATCGGAATATATTCATCCCTTTCATGTCTGGTTCATGAGAATCGACTTGGTGGATTTTTCCATAATTTTACTGGCTTGCTTAGGTCAAAGGCGTGTTGATTCTTTTGATTGGTTCAAATCGGTTAAAGTCTCGGTTTATTGATTGATTTGTTAAATTAATTTTTGCACAGGTTATAAGTAAATGTTGGTTGTTTTGGTATTATTGTTAATTGTTAGCAAATATTATAACACGTCTCTCTCAATTTTTGACCTTCCATGCCATGCATTCGTATATAATATTGTAAGCCTAAGTGCTTTTGCTTGGTCTGGTTTATATCCGTTTAAGTCTTTGGTTAGACTTTGAATGCTTACATTATGTCGTTAGATTCAATATAATTAAATACTAAATTCTGAATTTATTTATTCAGATTTTTTTTTTATATATTGGATTTATGTATTTGGTTTTATACTAATTCGTTTTGTTTTTGTTAAACAGATTCGGTTTAAGTATGACTAACGATAACCAATTTGATGTTTAAGACAAGGATATAACGATGGAGATAATCGTTGGCGGTGAAATCGGGTCAAGTGAGTCGACACCTCAAATTAAGTTTGAGAGTGGTCTGCCACTTGTGAACCCGTTGGTGCCTAGCGCTTTAAGCGTAGGACTGATGCCAAGAAAGACTTCTAAGTCTATGGCGTAAATTTTAAGAAATTCGCATTAGCGAAATTTCAAGGGAAGTCTCAAGTGATTTTGACCAAAGAGAACCTATGTGATGTGGTCTCTAAAGTCAATATTGTTGAGAGCAACCTGATGAAATGGTGGTATACCATTACTCACATATGCATGGATAAGGATATGTTTAAGACATATCAAAGATGCAAGAGTGAGAAGCGGCGGTTAATGAGTAACGCCATATGAATTTTGGAAAAGTATAACAAAATTAAATATCTTGTGAATACACTATGTGTATTAGAGAAAAGTAAATCCAAAATCGAATAGAGCCAAGCCAAACCGGACTTGGTTTGAGATTAAATTTTGGTTTTGAATTTGGTCATTGAATTTATTTTTTTAACTAAATTCAAATCAAAATTATGATTAACTTTATAATTAAAATTATCATAAATCTCCACTATAATTTGATACTTCTAACGTATGCAAATTGATGGTGTGGGATGATGAGATTTGACTTTGATTTCTAAAATCAATGAAAAAACCGTTTGTGTCCTTATGGATATAAGATACGTTGCTTCTTTGACTTTCCTATAGGAGGAAAAACATTCATCGATAAAAGAAACATATTGAGATAAAATCATCTCGGAAAAAACTATAAGAAATAGTTTGTAGTCTTAAAAAGATGAAAATGCGTTGTTGGAGGAATATGGGTTAATCCAGAAAATGTGGGGGAAAGCGTCGCTTACCACAAATTATATCCTCAGTAGAATATCACACGAGGTCATTGGTAAAACACCATATGGACTTTGGAAAGGTGTTGTAGTTTCGTACAAATACCTAAAAGTGTGGGGGGTGCCTGGATTAAAGTCGCACCACCTCCTAGAAAGGTCACAATTGGACTTAAATTAGTGGATCACTCAAACTATGCACTTGTTAAGTGGCAAGTTTGATATGAAGGACTGATTAATATGTATAATGGTAAATTTTGTCATATGAAAAATTGACATAAAACCATTAGACACTTGATCTCAAATTGAGTAATCATGATGATTACATCAAGTCAAGTGACAACCTAGAGGATCCTTACTGTGACGCCCGTAAACCATTTTTTGGTAAAATGGAGGGGCTGTCGATCGACACACCTGTGGTCTGTCGATCGACCGGGCTCTTAAGGGCTGTCGATCGACATACCTAGTGGTTGTCGATCGACAGGTGCTCGAATTGGCTGGTTTTCTGGTTCGATTTAAGTCGTTCAATTGGACCGGGCCGGTTTGGGTAAACCCTAGGGCTTCGTAATTAAGAGTTTTTGGCCGCATTTGAGCGAACCAAAGTCCCAAAAATCAGAAACAGAGAGTTTGAGAGGAGTTTCTCTTGTTCCTGATAGTTTGTGATTAGGGTTTCGTTCTTGATCGATTTGAGGTGGAATTTCGTGGTGGTTGTTGCTGAATTCGTGTCTAGCCTCAATTCTACCAGAATCTAACCAAAAATCTAAGGTGAGTGCGTGACCATGGCTTCTGGGCCGGTGGATTCGTTAGGGTTGTATGGTGGTAGGTTAAAACTGGTTGATTGTGATGATTGATGTTGTTTCTGTGTGTTTTGTGGTGTATGGATTGTTGGATTGTGTTTGTTGTGCAGGTTTCGTGTTATCGCAGAGGAGGAATCGATCCGAGAGGATAATTGATCGATCTCCTATGAATCTGCGACGACCTGTCGATCGACAGCCCTAGGGTGTGTCGATCGACAGGGTCACACGAGGCTGTCGATCGACACCTAGAGGTTGTGTCGATCGACAGGTGATCGAGGAGCTGTCGATCGACACCTAGAGGTTGTGTCGATCGACAGGGTCCTGTTGAGCTGTCGATCGACAGGCACCGTGGGTGTGTCGATCGACAGGTGTGAACAGGGCTGTCGATCGACACCTAGTGGTAGTGTCGATCGACAGGCTGCCTGTTGGGCTGTGGTTGAGCCGTGTTGTTGTGTTTGTTTTGTGTATTGTTTGATGCGTGTTTGCCTGAGCGGATCCATCGCGTCTGTGTGCGCAGTCATAGATGGGAGGACCGTCTCACTGGGTATTTGTGATAATACTCACGCATCTCTTTTAACCATGTGGTGCAGGTAAAGGCAAATTGTGATCGTGGAATCATGGCAACGAAGAGGGAGATGATCTAGGGTCTCGGTTTTCATGCTGTGTGGTTTATTGTATTTCTTTTATTGTTTTAGAACCTGGTTAGGTTGCTGGATTGATTGGAATTTGTTGTTGAACTGGTTAGTAATTTAATGGAATTTGCATGTTTGGTTTTAGTGTGTTATCCGCTGGTTGCTTGTTTGTGTGGCTTGGTTGTGGAGGACAAGCATTTATGGGAATGCTAGTCTGAGACTAAGAGCTTATTGTTTTTAAAAAAAAAAAAAAAAACGGGTCGGGTCGTTTCAGTTTGGTATCAGAGCCCTTACGGTTTTAGGACGGGCTAGAACTGCTAGGATTGAAATTTGGTAAATTGCAATTCTGTGAGTTTGGGGGTTCTAGATCATCTTCCTTCGAGCCTTCAAAGAGATTCCACGGTAAGTGTTGATTGTTGTGTTTGAGTCTTTCTAGTCCTTAGCTGGTCTGCGTGTGAGTGCAGTGAGATGGCTAGAGGAGCTAGAGGGCGTGGTCGTGGGGGCCGAGGCCGAGGGCGTGGACTCGTTGAGGAGCCAGTCGTGAGCGAGGTTCAGAGTTCCGCGCATGGGCCTGCGGCAGGTCAGCAGTCGGTGCATGATGGACAGACTGCCAGTGTGACTGCCAGTGTGGGGGCCAGTGTGGGTCCTGTAGGGGCTGGTTTGGGTCCTGTTGAGGCTGGTGGTGCTGGTGGTGTTGGTCCAGCTGTGGGTGCGGTTGCGGCCGCGGGTGTAGCCCAAGCTAGAGATGACCGTTTGGCTGACCTGCTGACACAGTTGTTGGAGCGGTTACCGGGTGCGGTGCCAGTGCAGGCTCCAGTGGTGCCACGTGTGGCAGAGGTGCAGCCGAGGGCTGCGGTTGCTGAGGAGGTTCCGTCATATATCCGTATGATGGAGCAGATGCAGAGGATCGGTACGGGTTCTTTTGCGGGTAGTGTGAAGCCTGAGGAGGCTGATGAGTGGCGGATGCGAGTGGAGCGGAACTTTCGTTCGATTAGGTGTCCCGAGGGATACAAGGTTGATTTGGCGGTCCATTATTTGGACGGTGATGCACATCTCTGGTGGAGGAGTGTAGCGGCTAGGTGGGCCGGGACTGCGATGGCGTGGTCAGATTTTGTGACGGAGTTCAACTCCAAGTTCTTTCCTCAGGAGGCGTTGGATCGTTTAGAGGCGAGGTTCTTGGACTTGACTCAGGGCACGAGGTCGGTGCGGGAGTATGACGTGGAGTTTAACAGACTCCTGGGTTATGCTGGTAGGAGCTTTGAGGATGAGCAGGCTCAGGTTCGGAGGTTCTTGCGAGGACTTCGACCGGATTTGCGGACTCGGTGCAGAGGCATCAGGTTCGCGAGCAGAGTGGAGTTGGTAGAGGTGGCTGCACAGATCGAGGAGGATCTGAGGGAGCAGGCTGCGATTGTAGTTCCAGCTGTTCAGCCTCGGAGGCCTCAGCAGCAGCATGTGCAGCAGTCAGGTCCTGGCAAAGGCGGCAAGCCGGCGCAAGGACATAAGAGGAAGTGGGAAGGTGCTTCGGGATCAGGCCAAAGTGGCCGAGGCTGTTACATTTGTGGGAGTCTAGACCACCAGAGGGCGAGTTGCCCGAAGCGGAGTGAGGTTCGAGGAGTTCGGACGTGCTATCAGTGTGGGGAGTCGGGGCACATCAGACCGAACTGTCCGAAGTTGCAGCCGTTGGCAGTGGCAGTGGTCCAGCCAGTAGCTCAGTATGGGCCGGTGCAGCCTTTGGATCAGATCGCGGCGATGGAGCGTCCGCCGGCTATTGCAGCGCCGGGAGAACCGAGCTCTAGACCGATCACAGGTAACTTTCTAATTCAGACTTTGTAATTCGGTAGTGTAGAATGCTTAGTGCTTGTGTTAGATTGTTTGCCTGTGATAGAAAGTTAGGTTGCTTAGCACTTGGGAATTGTGTAGGGACCTTGTTCGTAGGTGGGTGTGAATCCCATGTGTTGTTTGATTCTGGAGCATCGAATTGCTTCATTACTCCGGATCATGCCGAGAGAAGTGGTATCTGGAGTGACGCTGGTGAGCGGACTGGACCGGTTATGGTTGCTGGAGGTGAATTTCTAGCTACGCATGGCCGGGCGAAGGAGGTGGATATTCTGGTAGCGGGAGAGTTGATGCCAGCTGACTTGGTGATTAGTCCGGTGGAACTGTACGATGTTATCCTTGGTATGGATTGGTTGAATCGGTACAGAGTCCATCTGGATTGTCATCGGGGTCGGGTGGTATTTGAACGTGAAGGTGGCAGGTTGGTTTATCAAGGAGTGAGACCGACTTCAGGTAGTCTTGTGATCTCCCTTGTTCAAGCTGAGGCGATGATTGAGAGGGGTTGCGAGGCTTACTTGGTCACGATTGTAATGCCGGAAGCTGTTGGTGGGGTTGCTGTGAGAGATATTCGGGTCGCTCGGGATTTCGAAGATGTCTTTCAGTCGTTGCAAGGATTACCGCCATCTCGGTCGGATCCTTTCACGATTGAGTTAGAACCCGGAACGACGCCGTTGTCTAAGGCGCCTTACCGAATGGCTCCAGCAGAGTTAGCAGAATTGAAGAAGCAGTTGGAGGACTTATTGGAGAAGGGGTTTATTCGACCAAGTACTTCACCGTGGGGAGCGCCGGTGTTGTTTGTGAAGAAGAAAGACGGTAGTTTCCGGTTGTGCATCGATTATCGAGGGCTAAACCGAGTCACTGTGAAGAACAAGTATCCTCTTCCGCGAATTGATGAGTTGTTAGATCAGTTGAGAGGGGCTACTTGGTTTTCTAAGATTGACTTGGCATCCGGTTACCACCAGATTCTGATCGACGAAGCAGATGTTCGGAAGACGGCTTTCAGGACCCGGTATGGGCATTTTGAGTTTGTAGTGATGCCATTCGGGTTAACGAATGCACCTGCGGCGTTTATGAGATTGATGAACGGAGTTTTCCGGGAGTATCTGGATGAGTTCGTAATCATTTTCATCGATGATATTCTGGTATATTCGAAGAGTCTGGAGGAACATGAGGTTCATTTGAGGAGAGTTCTGGAGAAGTTGCGGGAACAGAAGCTGTTTGCGAAGTTGAGTAAGTGCAGTTTCTGGCAGAGAGAGATGGGATTTTTAGGTCACATCGTTTCTGCAGAAGGGGTTTCTGTGGATCCGGCAAAGATTGAGTCTATCCGAGATTGGCCTAGGCCGAGGAATGCAACTGAGATCAGGAGTTTTCTTGGGTTGGCAGGCTATTATCGGAGATTCGTCAAGGGTTTTGCGAGTATGGCTCAGTCTATGACGAAGCTGACGGAAAAGGATGTTCCTTTTGTGTGGTCGGTTGAGTGTGAGTTGAGCTTCGCGAAGCTGAAGACGATGTTGACTAGTACACCAGTACTGGCGTTACCTGAACCGGGTGAGCCTTATGTGGTGTACACAGATGCTTCGGGAGTTGGCTTGGGTTGTGTGCTGATGCAGCAGGGTAAGGTGATTGCTTATGCTTCAAGGCAGTTGCGGAAGCACGAGGGCAATTATCCTGTACATGACTTAGAGCTGGCTGCAGTGATCTTCGCGTTGAAAATCTGGAGGTCTTACTTGTATGGTGGCAGAGTTCAGGTGTTCACTGATCATCATAATCTGAAGTACATTTTTACTCAGCAGAATTTAAATGTACGACAGAGGCGATGGTCGGAGTTGTTGGCTGATTATGACTTGGACATTGTTTACCATCCTGGTAAGGCTAACACTGTAGCAGATGCTCTTAGTCGGAGGAGGTACGATTCATCTCAGGAGCGGGATGTGGAGAATCTGGTGAGTGTGCTTAGTACTTTGAGGTTATGTGTTACTTCAGAGGAACCGTTGGGGTTAGCGGCGGCAGATCAGGCGGATCTTTTGAGCAGGATCCGAGTAGCTCAGGAGCAGGATCCGGTGTTGCTAGATCTCTCCAATGCTACTGGTTCCGAATATCAGGTTTCTGCTAACGGGACGATCTTAGTGCATGGACGAGTCTGTGTTCCAAAGGATGAGGACTTGAGGCAGGAAATTCTGAGAGAAGCTCATGCGAGTAAGTTTTCGATTCATCCGGGAGCGACTAAGATGTATAGGGATCTGAAGAGGTACTATCATTGGGTCGGGATAAAGAGAGATGTGGCAGATTGGGTTGCAGCTTGCAATGTGTGTCAGTTGGTGAAGGCTGAGCACCAAGTTCCTAGTGGCTTATTGCAGAGTCTACCCATTCCAGAGTGGAAGTGGGACATGATCACTATGGATTTCGTGGTAGGGTTGCCGGTTTCTCGGACCTACGACGCGATTTGGGTGATTGTGGATCGTCTGACTAAGTCAGCACATTTTCTGGCCATTAAGAAGACAGACGGAGCGGAGGTCTTGGCTAAGAAGTATGTGAAGGAAATTGTGAGGTTGCATGGAGTGCCAGCGAGTATTGTGTCGGATCGAGATCCGAGGTTTGCTTCAGTGTTCTGGAGAGCTTTTCAGGCTGAGATGGGCACTAAGGTGCACATGAGTACAGCTAATCATCCGCAGACGGATGGGCAGTCCGAAAGGACGATTCAGACACTGGAAGATCTGTTAAGGATGTGCGTGCTAGATTGGGGTGGTCATTGGGCGGATCACTTGAGTTTGGTGGAGTTCGCATATAACAACAGTTTTCAGGCGAGTATCGGAATGGCTCCTTTTGAGGCGTTGTATGGGAGGCCATGTCGTACTCCGCTATGTTTTACCCAAGTGGGGGAGAGGAGCATCCTTGGGGCCGATTTTGTTCAGGAGACGACGGAGAAGATCCGTGTTGTGAAGCTGAACATGAAAGAAGCTCAGGATCGGCAAAAGAGTTATGCCGATAGGAGTTTGCAGTCGGAGATCGAGTGTATCTCAAGATGGCGATGATGCGGGGTCTGAACAGGTCCATATCCGAGGATAACCTGAGTACGAGGTACATGGGTCCGTTCCGGGTTGTGGAGCGTGTGGGACCAGTTGCTTATCGGTTGGAGCTGCCTCCGATTATGGAGAAATTCCATGATGTGTTTCACGTTTCGAAACTCAGGAGATGCTTGCATGCTTCTGAGGAGGTAGCAGTGACGATTCCTGCGGATCTTCAGCCAAATCTGACTGTAGGGATGAGGCCGGTTAGGATTCTTGAGAGAAGTATCAAGGTTCTGCGCCGGAAGAGAGTGCCGTTGTTGAGAGTCTTGTGGGACTGTGAAGGTATTCAGGAGGAGACTTGGGAACCAGAGGCAAAGATGAAAACGAAGTTCAAGAAGTGGTTCGAGAAGCAAGCAGAAGAGTGAATTCGTTTTTCTTTGTGGTTCCCAGTTTCAGTTTTGGTGTTTTGATCACCGTGTGTGGTGAGGTTTTTGGTTGTGGATTTTTGTATTTTCATTAAAGTTGTAATGATTATGACATTTTTCCAGTGAATAAGAAAGTGTTTTTCTTATGTGTTTGACTTTGAGAGTCATGTGTTTGTGGTTAGAGAACCCCGAAATGGAAGTTTTATTGCGGATAGAACTTGCCGGTTTCGGTGGGGACTCTAGCGGTTTGTGTGTGTGTGTGTGAGAGAGAGTCTCGGAATAGAAGTTTTACGGTGGTTAGAACTGTCTAGTTCCGGGAGAGACTCTGCAGGGACATCCGAGGTGAGGGATGGTCCGGGTGATCTGTGATGATCACGATTGTGATGGTATTCCGGGAGGGGAATATCATGTGAGACCTTAGGAGGTAGTTCCGGCCAGAGGTGCATTATAGACGTTAGGAATTGATTGCATAGCTCAGAGTTAGACCTCGGTCTTTCTTGGAGATTAGTCTCCGGCAGATCTTGAGAGATGCGTCTCTCCGGGGGACAGTGGGTTCCCCGCATACCGATCGTTCGTCAGGACTGCGCGGACTGAGATCGTGAGGGTATGGGGATAGTTTGGGAGGTTGCGACCTCTGGCAGATCTCTGCATACCGAGAGCTTGATAGACTGTGTGTCTTGATGGATTGAGGTGTGTGGAGATGATTGAGTATCGAACACCGTCAGGACTGCGCGGACTGAGGTGGGTTGATACTAGACACCTAGAGCTGAGGGGTGACGATCCCAAAGCTAGATGGTGGTTATGAGCTATGGGCAATCAATGTCTGAGACGGGTCTATGTGCATAGGACGGTTGTGAACCTCGGGAAGGTCTGGGAGATGTAGTCTCCGGTGTTGCTGGCGGGTTAGGCCAGGGTAGATTGGTGGGTAGTGTTAGAGGATTCGAGGACGAATCCAGTTTTAGTGGGGGAGAATTGTGACGCCCGTAAACCATTTTTTGGTAAAATGGAGGGGCTGTCGATCGACACACCTGTGGTCTGTCGATCGACCGGGCTCTTAAGGGCTGTCGATCGACATACCTAGTGGTTGTCGATCGACAGGTGCTCGAATTGGCTGGTTTTCTGGTTCGATTTAAGTCGTTCAATTGGACCGGGCCGGTTTGGGTAAACCCTAGGGCTTCGTATTTAAGAGTTTTTGGCCGCATTTGAGCGAACCAAAGTCCCAAAAATCAGAAACAGAGAGTTTGAGAGGAGTTTCTCTTGTTCCTGATAGTTTGTGATTAGGGTTTCGTTCTTGATCGATTTGAGGTGGAATTTCGTGGTGGTTGTTGCTGAATTCGTGTCTAGCCTCAATTCTACCAGAATCTAACCAAAAATCTAAGGTGAGTGCGTGACCATGGCTTCTGGGCCGGTGGATTCGTTAGGGTTGTATGGTGGTAGGTTAAAACTGGTTGATTGTGATGATTGATGTTGTTTCTGTGTGTTTTGTGGTGTATGGATTGTTGGATTGTGTTTGTTGTGCAGGTTTCGTGTTATCGCAGAGGAGGAATCGATCCGAGAGGATAATTGATCGATCTCCTATGAATCTGCGACGACCTGTCGATCGACAGCCCTAGGGTGTGTCGATCGACAGGGTCACACGAGGCTGTCGATCGACACCTAGAGGTTGTGTCGATCGACAGGCACCGTGGGGGTGTCGATCGACAGGTGTGAACAGGGCTGTCGATCGACACCTAGTGGTAGTGTCGATCGACAGGCTGCCTGTTGGGCTGTGGTTGAGCCGTGTTGTTGTGTTTGTTTTGTGTATTGTTTGATGCGTGTTTGCCTGAGCGGATCCATCGCGTCTGTGTGCGCAGTCGTAGATGGGAGGACCGTCTCACTGGGTATTTGTGATAATACTCACGCATCTCTTTTAACCATGTGGTGCAGGTAAAGGCAAATTGTGATCGTGGAATCATGGCAACGAAGAGGGAGATGATCTAGGGTCTCGGTTTTCATGTTGTGTGGTTTATTGTATTTCTTTTATTGTTTTAGAACCTGGTTAGGTTGCTGGATTGATTGGAATTTGTTGTTGAACTGGTTAGTAATTTAATGGAATTTGCATGTTTGGTTTTAGTGTGTTATCCGCTGGTTGCTTGTTTGTGTGGCTTGGTTGTGGGGGATAAGCATTTATGGGAATGCTAGTCTGAGACTAAGAGCTTATTGTTTTAAAAAAAAAAAAAAAAAACGGGTCGGGTCGTTTCACTTACAGGTTGGTCTAGAGATCATGTGGTAAAATCATCACGAGGAATGGGTTTAAAGCCTATAACAGAACGTGACGCTTAATGGATACCCTACTTATGTCACTGGAAATCCCACGACATAGGTTCAAAGGGACAACAAAATAAAGCTGAGTAAGAGAAAAACACTGTCAGACAATGTATACACCCAGTTCCTAGGATGATAAACAGTGTTACCTGTGTGTGATAAGGCTAAGCATTGGCTTTTAATGATTCCATAACTTTGAGATATCAATGAAGTAATACAGGATGCTTTTGTGAAACAAAGTTGATGGCATATCACCTAGTGAGTGTGAAATGCGGCCGTTTCTAGGAGAATGAAAGTAAGGCTATATTCTCCAAGTTCACTCATGATTACCAGGAATGTTCAAGGCCAAAATGAACACAATAAAGAACCTAGTTCTGTGAGAGAATGAAGCTGTGATATAGTTGTTGTCTCGATTTACATCAAAGTCCAGGTGGTTCAAGACATCATGTTTACCTCCTGGTCGAGTAAACCCGACAGCTATTGATAATGACTAGTTCAAGGCTGAAAAGCTACTAGCCCAGATACAGTGGATTTTTCGCTCGTACTCTCAAAAGTTGTTTTTTCGAGTCTTGTCGTGTCGGTCAAGTCTGTCGAGTCGTCCAGTGTTTAAAGTCATTTCTATTCATGTGGGGGATTGTTGGAACTTGTTTTTTGACAATGGCGTTGGCCAATATTCCGGTGGCTTTTTCGAACAATTTAGTTGTCGGAATGACCGGAACTTGGAATCGTTGGATTCATTGTAATGAGCACTATGAGATAGTGTATTCATTTGTCAAAAAACGGCGTTCGTTTGAATGAGAAATGTTGGTCCAAAGTCGATGACTTGGAAAGCTTATTAAGTATATAAAGTGGAGAACTCATAACATGGTTTAAAATCTTGTGTACACTTTGGTGTATTCTAGAGAAGAGATATTCGGGCCGGAATTTGATGATGGGCTTCGGAGTTGTGCAAATGGACCTAGGATCCAAAAGACTTAGTCTTTTTGTCTAGATTCCTTTTGACTAAAAATATTGACTAAGTCAATATAAATCTCTTCTAGTTAAATGAGTGTTAATGTCACAATTAAGCTAAGGAAAAATCAGTTTTGGTTTTGTCTCTAAGGTAAAAGCTTATTTGGTCAAATGTTATTATGTGGAGGACTTAATTCTCTTTGACTCCCTTTATTGCTCCAACCCTAGTAAAGGTTGAGGTGTTGGCTATATAATCAAGCTATGTTCTTTCTCATGAGATACTAACAAGATTGAAACATATCAAAGTTCTAAAAACAATTCCCTCATGATCTCTTCTTTTCTTGAGTCTGAGAGTACACGCAGAATTTTGGTTCGATGGGTTCTGTTCTTCGGTGATGGAAGACAGAAACAATGCAGTTGTATCCTGGGAATCTTATCGCTATGAAACCGTCACACTACGGGGCGTTTAAAGATTTAAGGAAAGAGATTCGTCTCGCCTCTGCAATTCCTTTTCATCTTTGTAATTTGGTATTGTAATTCTGAATTTGTTCTTAAATTATCTTATTATATATCAGTTGCCCTATTGTAGAAATTCGGGTCCTACACCGAGGTCGAAGAGATCCTTAGCAAAGCTTTTGAAAATTTGGACGAGATAATAACAAAGGAAGATGATTTGGAAACAGTCTCCATCATGTTTGAGGTCTTTCGACTATACGGTCACCATATCTCTTGCGGTAAGATTTATAGGAGTTATATATTTTTTTATCACAAGAATTCGTTAATGTTTTAACATGATATACATGTATGACTATTTCATAACAGATGTATTCAATGGATTCAAAGGTGATGACGAAAAGTTCAAGGAAAGTCTAGGAGATGATGCTAGGGGAATGCTACAATTGTATGAAGCAGCGCATCTCGGGACACCTTCCGAAGTTATAACTGAAAGAGAGGTTTTTGAAGCATCATGTTGGAAAAGGAAGGTATTCCAACACGCAGAACAAAGCAGAGATGGGCTCTTATTGAATTAGAAAGCCCAATTATGAGAGAGATTGAAAGCCCACATAACATGAAACTTTGGGTTTCGTGGTGGTAGATTAAATAACACTAGACGATGACAAGAATACTCACGCGCCTAGGGTTCTATTGTGAGAGGCACACATGTGTGTGTGGCGTCGTCCACCAGAGAGGAGATCACATAAAAAAAGATCTGCCTCTTGGTGTTTGAATCCATGTTTTTGAAAAGAGTGGTGTGTATCCATATAGCGATTGTAGGTTGCTTCTTTTTCTAATAGATTGATTCTGGATTAGGTCCGGGGATGTAGGAAATGAACCTCATGAAAAACTCTATGTGTTCTTCACAAACATACAAATCTAGCCACAAAACCGCTTTTTCAATTGGTATCAGAGCGGGACTCAATAGAGATTCATTCTTATTTTCGGGTATGATCCTCGACTCGGTGTTGGTGGTTGAGATTGAAGAGCAAAGTATGAGATTATGTTTCAGTCATGTTTCGCGTTAACGAAGAAGAAGCTTGAGTTAATGGTTGCCTCGAGAGAAGGCAAGAGAAGATTCAGAAGAAGAGAAAAATCAGAAGAAAAGAAGAGAAGAAAATAAAAAATGGAACCACTGCAACAAGCCATATTGCGGGCTGTTTTCCCGGTGGATCCGAACAAACCAAAAGTTGATATTGGTATGGTTGCAAAGATAACGAAGTCATCTTTCCACAAGAGAAAACGGAACTCAATTCGGAGGTAAATTGTGAAAGTTATGAGTGTTTACTTATACCCAAATATGTAGAAAAACCTGCAATTTGAAACATGTAGTGAACGAGAAGCTAACTTCAAAGATGTATTCCCGCCGACTCATGTAGACCCAGGTCACGAACAAGGTGTCCCTGGAAAGATCTCACTACAAGGAAGAGATTTAAAGTGGCGGTTTATCAATCAAGGTTAAACTCCATCTGCATGCAAATCGTGGTGAAAGTTGTCCAAATATCATCTGAAGCAGAAACTATAGGAGAGGCTGGAACACAAAAGGGAATGTTGGAACATGACCGGGAACATAAATAGGCTTGATTAGCTTGAGAGTTTTTGAATGAATGTGCCAACCAAGCAGAGGAAGATTAATGTGTCGATGCATCTCCAACAAATCCCGATGAAGAGCCTAAGAAGTGAGTATGAAGAATGTGATGATGCGACCAGAGAGGAGGAGTTGAATGTTGAATCTAGAGAGTGTGAAGATGAGCTTGGATGCACACATTCCATCAAAAAGGGGGAGAATGAAAGAGAGGTTTTTGAAGCATCATGCTAGAAAAACAAGGAAGGTGTTCCAACACGCAGAACAAAGGAAGGTGTTCCAACACGCAGAACAAAGCAGAGATGGGCTCTTATTGAATTAGAAAGCTCAATTATGAGAGAGATTGAAAGCCCACATAACATGAAACTTAGGGTTTCGTGGTGGTAGATTAAATAAGACTAGACGGTGACAAGAATACTCATGCGCCTAGGGTTCTATTGTGAGAGGCACACATGTGTGTGTGGCGTCGTCCACCACAGACGAGATCACATAAAAAAAGATCTGCCTCTTGGTGTTTGAATCCATGTTTTTGAAAAGAGTGGTGTGTATCCATATAGCGATTGTAGGTTGCTTATTTTTCTAATGGATTGATTATGGACTAGGTCCCGGGGATGTAGGAAACGAACCTCGTGAAAAAACTCTATGTGTTCTTTATTTTATGCTCATACACACACAAACATACAAATCTAGCCACAAAACCGTTTTTTCAATAATGGGCGAAGCCATAAGTTTCACAGCGCATCACTTGGAGTCGTTGGCCGGCCATGGAATGAGCCTACATCTTTCTAAGCACATAAAAAATGCATTGTACAGACTTCGATATCATAACATAGAGTTACTAGCTACAAGAGAATATATCGCATTTTACGACCAAGAAGAAGGCCACAACGAGACATTACTCAACTTTGCCGAGATCAACTTCAACTTTGGCCAGCTTCATTACATCCAAGAGCTAAAAACTCTTTTTCTTTTTCTTTTTGTCACAATACTTGTTATTTTTTTTTAACACTGCATTTTTATTATTATTCTATTACAAATTATGAGAACTGTTACATCGACGATTCTACAATGGATATGCCTTCCATCTTCATTCACGCCAGACGATTTTACCTTGCCCCACGCTGAAGATCTTATGCAAGCTTGTCTCCATCAATCTGCAAATTTAATAATAAATCGTATCTTCTGGGATTCGAACCCCAGACCTTCTGGTGTAGAAGCTTCAAAGCCCTTGGTCAACCACTGGGCCAAAGGAGCTTCCACCAATACTTGTTATCTAGGTTTCATTTTTTGGTTGTCTTCTTCTTAGTTATCAATAACTAGATTAAGACCCGCATAATAAATTGAGAGTTTATATAGGTATGGTCCGTATTGCTATATTCTAAGTTAAACCTCGTTTTTTTAATTTAGAAACTATTTTTGTTAACCGCAAGTACAAAAATTAGATATTGGTTCAAATCATGTATAAATCCGAAAATAATCTTCTTAAATGAAAGAAAATATTCCAAAAGCATATTCAAAATCTTATAAACTTTAAAACTGAGTCTAATTGATAAATAAACATCAATCTATTTTACATTATAATCTTATATATATTTTATTTTTCTTACTTTTTTATTTCGTGTTTTCCATTTCTTTAAAACCAATATTTTTCTTATTTTTTTTATCATTTGACTTATTTTCAAAATAAATAACTAATAATAAGAAATTTTTAATATTAATTCTTATTAAAAATAATAAGATTTCCAATTACAAATATGGTGTTGCTAAATAGTCACAAAAAGTAAGAAAACATATGTTTATATTAGTTTTTTTTACATTATAAATCTTACATTTTTATATTTCTAAAAAATTCAGTTATTTTTTGATTTAATAGTTTCTAATTTTTATAAATGGAATTATACCTTTTAAAACAAGAAATATTTTTTAAAAAAAATAATTGACACATGTCTAAATATAATTAATTAGTTAACACATGTGTCATGATTTGATGAGTTACGATTTGGTGTGCATCCAACTTTATACAATAAGATATGTCCTTAGGATTTTAAC
Organism: Arabis alpina; assembly: GCA_900128785.1. Lineage (NCBI taxonomy): Eukaryota > Viridiplantae > Streptophyta > Magnoliopsida > Brassicales > Brassicaceae > Arabis > Arabis alpina. Next base: position 9,126,732 of record LT669790.1, on the reverse strand, counting down.
CTATTCATCATATATATCCTAACTATTTTATATTACGAACCCGTTTAATTGGTTCTAGTTGGGTTTGGGAGATGTAAATGTTCACTTGATTTATGTTAAAACTAAATTGACAATGGTAAAGTTAATTGTACTTTTTCTAGAATTCTCTTGAGCTTTGTGCAGATGGTGGAAAGACTTAGATCTTGCATCAAAGCTTCCTTACATCAGGGATAGAATTGTGGAGTGCTATGTGGCTGCGTTAGCAATATATTTCGAGCCACAGTATTCGCTTGGGAGAATTATTGTGGCTAAACTTACTATGGTCGTGGTTGTTACTGATGACACTTGTGATGCATATGCAACTTTTCCTGAAGTTAAAACCCTCATTGATTACTTTAAAAGATAGTACATGCATGTAGATTCATTAACTTTTGGCATCTCGTAAAGTCTTATGTATTACATATTTAATTTAACATGTATGAAAAAATGGACAGGTGGGATGTTGCACTACAAGAAAACACAGAATTTGTGACGCCAAGTTGTGACGATTTTTTCCATCACATAATTTTGTGACGCTTTTGCAACGAGTTTGTAACACATTTGTGACGCCTAAAAACACCGTCACTAAATCGTCGCAAATGTGCGACGGAAACAGATTGTCGTGAAAGCGTCACAGTTTTGTGACACGTTTGCAACGACAATTCCGGTGTCGCAAATTAGCTACGGATTTGTAACTCTTTCGGTGCGTCGCAAAAACTGTCGGCCTGAAAAAAGTGGTTGGCAACGTGTTTAATTTGATTTTTATAATCAACCTAACTGTCATCCAACACGTGCCCAACTCCCACCTAACTTCCACCTAACTTTCAGCTGGCGTCGCAAATCCGTCACAAATTCGTCACAAATTTGTGACGAATTTTCTGGCGTCGCAAATCTGTGACAAAATATTCAGCCTATAAATAGAGGCAGTCCCTCTCTCAAATTTCTCACAATTCAGAAGAGAAAAAACGGGGGAAAAAAAAAGAAGAGGAAAAAAATTGGGGAGAAAAAAAAATTTATCCGGGAGGGAAAAATATTTGAGAGCAAAAAGAGAAAAAAATACTCGGGAGGAAAAAAAATTGGAAAGAAAAAATAATGTGGCATTCGTCACGAGAATGGATGTACAACCGGATCGATCCACGCACCAACAATATATCAACGGACTATTTGGATGGAGTGCAACAATTCATCGATTTTGCGAGTAACCAGGACTTCGCCTTGAGGAATAATGGTAAGTTTATATGTCCTTGTTCTAAATGCAAAAACGCAAGTAGAATAAGACCCGCTCGACTTGTGTCGGACCATTTGCTTAGTAAAGGGTTTATGCCCGGATATTATGTATGGTCTGAACATGGAGAGGATTATAATGTTGGTGGGGCAGGATCTAGTAGCCATTATGAAAATGTAGATTTTAGTAATGAACAATATTTTAATACGGGTAATGAACAATTCGATTATGGTACCGAGGGGGATATTTATGCTGGTATGGTCAATGATGCATTTCATGGTACTACACCATTTAATGCTTATCATGATCATGATCAAGAACATGGTCAGAGTGGTAATGACCATGTTAATGAAGAACCTACCTATGAGGCGAAACAATTCTACGACTTGCTAGAAGCTGCAAATACCCCGCTGTATGATGGATGTCAGGAAGGTCATTCACAATTATCATTAGCCGCGCGGTTCATGAGCCACAAGACAGACCATAATCAGTCTGAAAATTGCATGGATGATTGGGCGCAAACGTTTTCTGAGTATTTACCACAACCTAATCAGGCCACTGGTTCATATTACGAGACGGAAACGTTGATGCGAAAGCTAGGATTGCCGTATCATACATATGATGTATGTATAGATAACTGTATGCTCTTCTGGAAAGAAGATGAGGAGTTGGAGCATTGTAAATTTTGCGAAAAACCGAGATATAAAGAGAGTGAAGGACGAACAAAAATACCGTTCAGCAAGATGTGGTACCTACCCATTGGGGACAAATTGAAGAGGATGTACCAATCTGAGAAGACTGCATCATGGATGAGATGGCATGTTGAGCACGAGTCAGAAGACGGAGTTATGTGTCATCCATCTGACGGTGCGGAGTGGAAAAATTTCAATGAAATGTATCCGAGTTTTGCAGAGGAAAAGCGAAATGTTTACCTAGGATTGTGTACAGACGGGTTTAATCCATTTGGGATGTCAAAAAACCATTCGTTGTGGCCAGTGATCATGACACCTTACAACTTACCCCCTGATATGGCGATGAAGAGTGAGTATTTGTTTCTCACAATTTTGAATTCTGGTCCAAATCATCCACGTGCGAGTCTAGATGTGTTTCTCCAACCCCTGATCGAGGAGCTAAAAGATTTATGGATTAACGGAGTTGAGGCGTATGATATTTCTTTAAATCAAAATTTCAACCTTAAAGCTGTTCTGTTATGGACGATTAGCGATTTTCCAGCGTATGGTATGTTGTCTGGATGGACTACGCATGGAAAATTATCTTGTCCAATTTGTATGTGTGATACAAATGCTTTTCAGTTGCCGTCTGGTAGGAAGCCTTGTTGGTTCGACTGCCACAGATGTTTTTTGCCTACCGACCATCCTTTGCGGAAAAATAAAGTCAATTTCATAAAAGGAAAAAGCGCAGTAAACGACAACCCACCAGACTCGTTGAGTGGAGAAGAAGTTTTGAGGTACGTACGGAATGCCAAGGCACCTAAAACTTCTGATTGTGGTGGAAATGGACATAAAACAAAACCGGACGGATATGGAGATTGGCATAACTGGCATAAAGAAAGCATTTTTTGGGAGCTACCGTATTGGATTCATTTGAATCTACGACATTGTCTTGACTTGATGCATATTGAGAAAAACTTTTTCGATAACATCATGTACACTATTATGAATATTAAGGACAAATCTAAAGATAACATCAAGTCAAGAATAGATGTTGCAAGATATTGCGCTCGAAAAGAATTGCATGTCGATGCTCGGGGCAACGCACCATTTCCGATTTGGAGATTGACTGCGAAAGCAAAAGATGCGTTACTACATTGGGTGAAGAATGAAGTGAAATTCCCAGATGGCTATGTTGCAGATTTAGCTAGTACAGCAGACATCAATAACGGAAAGTTCTCAGGAATGAAGAGCCATGACTGTCACGTCTTTATGGAGAGATTACTTCCATTCGTATTTGCAGAACTTCTCCCTCGTACCGTGCACCAAGCAATATCAGGTACATCTTTATACAATTCATGTTTATGTTGATATTTTTAAACCTTATATAAATTAATAACTAATAAAAACAAATATTCGTAGGAATTGGAGCATTCTTTCGGGACCTTAGCAGTCGCACATTGGATACAAGCCGCGTCCAACTTCTAAAGTCGAACATTGTCATGCTTTTGTGTAATTTAGAAAAAATCTTTCTGCCTTCTTTCTTTGATGTGATGGAGCATCTTCCAATCCACTTGCCTTACGAAGCAGAGCTTGGAGGTCCTGTACAATATCGGTGGATGTATCCGTTCGAAAGGTTTTTTAAACATTTGAAAGGAAAAGCGAAGAACAAAAGATATCCAGCGGGATCAATTGTTCAATCCTATATGAATGATGAGATATCTTACTTTTCACAATACTACTTTGGATCACATGTTCCTACAGCTATAAGAAGAAGGTAAATTGACGTGATCATATAGAAATATCTTTGTTATTTAATATATATATATATACTATGTTTATTTTAATGTTAAATAACAAATTGTCCAGGACAAGTCGGTATGACGAAGGTGAAGCACCAAAATATCCAATTGACGTACCGGATATATTTACGGCTGTAGGTCGGCCAAGTGGGAAATGTGAAGAATTCTGGTTAGGCGCCGACGATTATCATCGTGCACATTCATATATTCTACGAAATTGTGAATACTTTCGGCCCTATGAAAAGTTAGTCAAACTACATATTACGTAATATACTCTAATTTTATTACTATAGCAATTTATTCAACCTCATGTTTTTTTGAATTAATCACAGACTTTTGGAAACGCAAATCCGAGATGAAGACCCTGACCTAACAGATGAGGAGGTGATGGCAAAAAGAGATGCAGATTTTCGTTCATGGATCCGCCAATACGTATGTACACTATTAAGCTGTAAATTTGTCAATTGTAATTTGTCAGTTCTTAATTAACACATATTTTGTTTTTCTAGGTACATTTCACTAAGGATGAACAATATTTTCCTCCTTGGGTTTTTAATGTTGTTGAAGGCCCTGAAAATCAAGTTCGAACTTGGCCCATGTATTATACGAGAGGGTATTTGTTTCACACGGAAAGTCATGGAGAGAGGAAAAAAACTATGAATTATGGGGTTGTTGTCCGAGGCGAACAATATTCTGACGCAAGTAAAGAAGACGACTTTCATGGCAAAGTGCAAAAGATCATGGAGTTCCAATACCCTGGAATTTTTCAGTTAAGAGTAACACTTTTTTATTGTAAATGGTTCGACCCTACGATCGGAAAAGGCACCCGCAAAAGCAAGGGAGGTATTGTGGATGTGTTGGTTAAAGGCCGATATCAAAACAATATTAATGAACCTTTTATTTTAGGTATGAATTGTTCATTTATTAAATCTTCTAGATTTATAGACATATATGGTTTCAAAATATTTTGAAAGTTCTTATCTAAATACTATACTAATGGCAGGGTCTCAAGCCGATCAAGTTTGTTATCTTCCATATCCAGCTACTAAACGTCTTCTGAAACCATGGCTTACAGTACTACAAGTTAATCCGAGGAATCGTGTACAAGGCAAATTTCGTACCAAAGACTTGGTTATTTTGCAACAAACAAACGATGATACTGTGACGGAAATTGTGGATGAAATAGACGTACCTACCTTGGTGGAAGGAAACAACCCAATTCAAACAATTGATTTTGAAATTGAAGACAATGAACAAGAAGATGAATTTCTCTGTAATTTATCGTCTTCGGAGGAAGATAACGATGAAGATCGTGATGGTGGCCAAGATGATGATGATTTTGAATAATTTGATTTCAATTTATAATATCATTAATCTATAATGTTTTGGCCCAAATAAATTGCACTTAATAAGATTAATTAATTAATTAATATTGTCCATATTTATATTCAGCTCTAAGTATATATATTGTGATAGATCTGAACACTTGACGAATAATACAAACTATCCTACTGGCAAAACATTGGCGATGATGTATGAGAGGTCATGGGTTCGAACCCTACCATGTGCATATAAACGTTTACAATTTTGCATTTATTACACTTGCAATATCAGTTTTTAATAACAGTAAAACGAGAAGGATACACATAAATCACTTTGGCGTGGTGGCATAAAACAATACATTTGACTTAGGCGACTCGGGTTTGACCTCCTCCTGCGGAAATATTTTTCCTTTTTTAAAAAACAGGTTTTGCAACGACTTTGTGACGCCTTTGTGACGGACACCTAACTTTGCGACGGAATTGTAACGAATTTCAAACTTTATTTCGAAAAATAAACCGTCGCAAAGACGTCACAAATTTGCGACGCTTGTGTTACGGATTAGTGACATCTCACCTAACTTTGTGACGGAATTGTAACGCATTTGTAACGCGTATAGTTTTCCAAAGTTACTAAAATAGTATTTAAGGGCAATGGCGGTATTTTTAGAAGGGAAACTTATAGAAACGAGTATATACAGTGCAATTAGCACTTACAAATTTGAAAATGACAAATTTCTTACTATTTGGCCCAAATCATTAAATTTATCCATAAATGTATGTGATTACACATTATAATCCATGAAAATGAAATATTTTTTCCAAAATCAAAATTTTTAGTTCAAATAACTCTTTTTCTTAATCAATACAAGAGAAATATATGAAGTGTAGTTTAGTAAGGTGTATGTACTCCAATTTAGCGTTATAAAGTTTGTGGTTTAGGGTATAGAGCAGTGACAAAAAAAGCGTCGCAAAACAGTCACAAATTTGTGTCTCATTTGTGACGCATTTGTGACGCGCCGACAAAATGTGTGACGATTTTGCAACTCCAATTTTGATTTTGTCATAATTATGAACCTATTCAAGTAGAAGAATGTATATATTGGAAGTTCCACTTTTGCAATATCACGAATTACATTGTAATTAACATTCTAACCTATAAAAGTTCAAAATTTTTGAATTTTAATTTAAACCCCAAACATCAACATAAAGTGTATGGAATTGTTAAAGTTTGTATATATAAGAATTAGTGTTACTTTTAAAGGAAATAACTTGAATTGTGTAATTGAAATAGAATTTTTGATAGAAAGGCATATGAAGGTTAGTTTGATCATCATATTGGCATACAATTTGCATCATAAGTTTTAGGGTATAGGGTTTGATGTTGTGACCCATATATTCGTGACAAAGTCGTTACAAAATTGTGACGCTTTCGTGACGGATATCATGTTTTGGGTTTAAAAATTGGTTGGGCCACATGCGATGAATCATTGGGCTTAACTTGGCCCATGTATTTTGTGACGAAAATGTCACCGATTTGTGACGGATATCATGTTTTGGGTTTGAAAACTTGTTGGGCCGAAGGCGATGAATCATTGGGCTTAACTTGGCCCATGTTTTTTGTGACGGAATTGTAACGAATTTGTGACGCCCGTGGAAACAAAAACCCAAAACTCGTAACCCTAATTCATTTCACGCTTAAACCTAATTTTTTCATTCTCTCTCACCGAAAAGGCGATTCGCGCCGTTCACCTCCGATCGATTCGATCTTCTCCGACCTTTAACTTCCTTCGATTCTCTCCTTCTTCAATCTCTCCTCAATAGTTCTTTCCTTTGATTTCTCTCTCTATTCTCCGTTGATTCAGTTTCGATCTTCTCTATCTCCTGCGAAACCTAATCTCTGTCTCTTCGTTTCTTTCCTCAGATTACATGCCTCCGAAATCGAAACCTAAACCTAGTGGTAAGGGTCCTGCGGCTACCAAGCCTAGTGTCGCCGCGAAGGCTACTGTCGCGGCGAACACAAGAGGCGGTAAATCAACCGCCGGTGGTCGCGGAAGACAAACCGTCAGAGGTGGTGGTGTTCGTGTTCGCGGAGGTCTATCCAAAACCGGTGGACGCGGTGGTGGACCGAAGGATTTAGCCGGTTCAAACCCTAACACCACTCGCGGTGTCCCTTCGACTTCACGCCGTCGTGTTGTTCAAGGTGGAGGAAGTCCAAGCGTCCCTGGGGTCACAGGCGTTGCCTCTGGTGGAGGGAGTCAAAGCGTCGCTGCAGGCTTCACAAACCCTCCGTCTGGTGGAGGAATTCCAGTAGTCCCTGGCCCCACAGGTGCTGACTCTGGTGGATCCTCCATCAGGTCTGATAGGTTTAGGACACCGGTTCGTGAACTCCAGCCTCGAACTGCTGAGAATTCGTCAGGCGGACGAAATTTCGAAATCGATGGTCCAAGCGGTCAACGTCGAAGCTTATCGGCGTCCTCTGAACGCACCGCTTCCGGTTCTGTTTCCAGAACAAGTCTTCCGGCTCAGTATCCTCAAGCCAGACAACAAAGGCAGTCCCTCAACCTCAACGATCTTCCTGTTTCTCGTCTGGAAGTTCCGGTGCACCGCCAAGGAAACCTTCGAGCTGTTGAGATAGTGGAAGAAGAACAAGATGAAGAAGAAGAAGAACAACAACAACAACAACAACAACAACAAGAAGAAGAAGACTACTACGCTGAATTTGCCGAGCAAGACCCTCCATCAGAGGAAGAGGACGAGGTTGATGCTCCGTTCGTTGAAGCTCAGGTTGTGGATGGCAACCTGAATGAAGCTCCCCAGCAGAATGTACAGTATGCCCAGAACCTGGTCTACCTCCTCGGACTGCCTGGGCGTGAAAACTTGCTCCGTTTGTCTCCGATCCCAATCCCAAACATCCACACCATATGGTAACACTTCTGAACTCTATCTTCTTAATTTTAACACTTATGTTTGTTAACATATACATATGTGTATATGTTCATATTAGGATGTGTTATGACATGGACTGTGTTGGTTAGATAGGGTTTAGAGTCTTTTACAATGGATTTATGTAATATAGACATTGCTTTATTATGATTCCTTACACAGTAAACTGATTTTGTTAAATTGTTATGTGTTTCATCCTCTGATTTAGGTTTGATAGGGACAACGGTGTGTTGGCTAAGGTGATTTGCAACATTATGAGGCGGAAGTTCGATGGACCGTGGTATAACTGGTCCGCTACCCCTGTTGAAGCACGAGAACTCATGTTCGAAACCTTTGCGGTAATGTTTTAGATTAATGCTTTGTTTGTAATCAAGTTTCTTAGTCATTATACCATACTAACAACTTTGTTTAATGTAGGGGAAGTACAACTGGGAAATAGGCATTACTGGACTTGTGAGGGAAAATTTCTTTGCGATTGCGTCAAGGAGAATGCGAGGAATCGTTAGCCAGGCTAGACGCGGTCCCGGCAGGCCTACATGGATCAAAGAGACTGTCTGGGATGAAATGCAACTGTTTTGGGCAACTCCTGAGGCGCAGGAAAAGAGTGAGACGGCTTCCAACTGCCGCAGATCCACTCGTGGAGGTCTAGGAATCGCAAAGCACAATTCTGGCCAGAAATCCTTCTTGCGACGTCAACAAGAAATGGTGAGTGATATCTTTGTTCTCTTACTTTAGCATTCTTCAAATGTTTAACATGATTCCTTTCTATTGCAGGAAGTGGAGTTAGGTCGTCCTGTCTCATGGGGAGAGGTGTTTCTGCGGACACACACGAACAAAGATGGAACATTTGTCGACTGCAAATCCAAACAAGTTGCAGACGCTTATGAGAAGGAGCTTGCAGAAGCTGTGTCTGACGCAGATGCCTCTGCCATTTCAGAGATTTCAACTCAGAGGACCCTCTCCATTGACCAAAAGAATGAAATATTCCTCAAGGTAATTTGCTTTCTCAATGCTTAATTACTTTTACCTTCTGTGTTAATCAATTTGGTTGCTTGACTAGGGAATTACTAAGTACTAACATCTAGTTTTTTGGCTTCTGCATCAGTGTACAGTCACTGATCACAAGGGCAGTCCTTTTGGACTTGGTGACCTGCCTCGGCTGCAAGGGAAAAGAAAGAGGCAAGAGTCCTATGCAAGCTCCTCTACGCCTGATCTCTCTGCCATGCAAGAGAAGCTTGATGCAGCTCACCGTCTGCTTGAGGCTCAGGAAGCTGCTAATGCGCGGTGGGATGAGGAACAACGCAAGCGAGATGAAGAGCAACGCATGCGCGATGAGGAGCACCGCAAGGGTCAAGAGCAGCTCGCTAAAATGACGAAGCTCCTTACATACCTCAAGAAGTCTGATTCCCGCATTGCAGCTTTTATGGATGAAGAACAGCCAACCACCGAAGACCCACCTGCAGCCACTCCAACCACTGCTGATCAACCTCCTTCTAATCCCTAAGTGCTTCTACTCTAAGAACTTGTTATTTTTTTGTATTGCTAGTATTTTTGCAACTAAGCTTCCATAACTTTAACTTATTTCGGTTGTATTTAAGTATTTATGTTTTCAGAATGATTTCAATGTCTTTTGTATAAAGCAAAACCAATTTCAATTTAGACCATAATAGGCTGATTAGGAAAAGTAGCAAAATATTCAACTGTTACATTTCCGTCACAGATTAGCGACGAATTTGCGACGATTTTGTTACGATTTTGCTACGCTACGTAACATAAATACGAAATTACAAACGATTTTCGTAGTAGATTCGTCACTAATTTGCCACGACTTTGCTACTGTACATGGCGTCACACTTCTACGACACATATAGGTCGTTACAAATTCGTCACAAAATTACGATGACATCTATTGTCGCAGTTCCATCGCTAATTTACGACTCCAAACTTCGTCACTAATAAGTCACTCATTTACGACTGTACAATAACGTTACACATTCGTCACAAATTTACGACAAATCCAGTCGTCGCAACCGAGTCGTACAGTTACCACGAATTAAATAGTCACAAATCCGTTGCTAATTTACGACAACCTATTATCGTTACAAGTGCGTCACAAATTTACGACGCTACAAAAGCGTTGCACAAGCGTGACAAATTTGCAACGCTAATACTGTCGTCATACTGTCGTCACAAATTTGTGACGATTTTGCAACGCTTTAAATTTGCGACGATACTTTTGCGACGCATTAATTTCGTCGCATAGTCGTCGCAAATTCGACTTTTGCGACGGATTTGCGACGCTTTTGGGCGTAGCAAATCCTGTGTTTTCTTGTAGTGTTGGTGCCATTGACGAACTACCAAGCTATCTGAAAATTGCCTTAAAAAGTGTAATAGAAACTATGGAAGACATCGAAAGAGAAATGAAGCCACGAGGAAGATCCTCTAGTTTGCAACACACGGTTGAAGAGGTAACGTATTGCATATTTATGATGAATTCCTCCAACTTTATTGGAAATTGAAAAAAACTATTAAAATTAGAGTTTAAATTAATGGTTTGACTTGAAATGGTAGATTAAGAGCTTGGGGAGAGCATACGTAAAGATATCGAAATGGGCACGCGCAGGTCATGTGCCAACCTTTGAGGAGTACATGAAGGTTGGGCTGGTCAGTTCAGAAATGAATGACTTTGCATGTTACAGCTATATCGCGATGGTGTAAGGAATATATTATAATATTTCCTTTTCCAATTATGTGGTCTTATAGTTTCCGTTTTCTATTAGAATAATGTTATTCCATAATATATTTGGTAACCAGATAAATGGAAATAATGGAGTTAATTCCTAATTAATCCTACTTTGATGGACGGTTGAGATTAACTTAAAGGAAACCCTAATGAGGAATTAGGTCCTCTCTCCGCCTATAAATATATGCCTTTACTCCATCATAAAGGCATCCCAATTCACAACACCTAAAAGAAGTTTATAGGCAAGGGGAGAGAAACCTAACTCCTATCTCAGAGATCAGGCTTTCCGTCTTCCTCTACAATGGTTGGAGGTAATCCGATAAACCTCCTCATAGATTCTATTATGTGATTAACCTAGATGTTTAAAGATCTTAGGGTTCATGTAAAATTATGCTTACATGTGGTTTCAGAGCTTAGGTTGCAAAACATCTGTTTAATCCATTAAGAGTAATAGATCTATGTGAAAATCGTATGTGCAAAATTAGGGTTTTTCTGCAAATTGAAAATTTTCGTAGATCTGCTTCTGTGCAAAATTCGGGTTTTCTGAAAATTGAAATTTTTTGTTCTGTGCAAAATTAGGGTTTTTCTGCAAATTGAAAATTTTCTGAGATCTGATTCTGTGCGAAATTCGTGCGGCTGAAAGTTTATGTTTCCACAATTATTGTTTCGTGCGAATTTCGTTCTCTGTGAAATTAGAGTTTTTTCACAAATTATTTTATGGAGATCTGTTTCGTGCATAATCCGTGCGAATTTTATTATGAACATATTCTGTGCATAATTCATACAGAAACGTTCTGTGCATAACTGGTGCAGATTCGTTTTGAAAATTTCGTACAGATTGTTCTGTGCATAATTCGTGCAGTAACAATTTGTACATAAAATTTAAATAAACAATTTGTGCATAATTCGTGCCGAACATATGTTTCATAAAAGTGCAAAATTAGGGTTTGGATATCACCACAGTGAATTCATCCCATAATGATTTGCATATTTGATCAATTCATGTAGTAATTAGTTACCCACAGGTAGACTAGAAATCTGAATTTTGATTAATAACTTATGGAGTGCTTGTATATGTGAAGATTTAGGATATCCACAGATAACTAAGTCTAAATAATTCAATACTTCACTCAATAATGCTTTCCTGAATCTATGGCTTTTCTTGAGAATCTGGTGATTACCCACAGGAACACCTTAGTTTCATGTCATATGCATTCATTTACTTGTGTTGATTATGTTTTAGAAGCCTAATTAGGACTTGTCGTATCTCTAAATTGCAGCTTTTCCTGCTAACTTGTCATCCATGGTCTCTGCTGTTCCAATCCTCACTGGAACCAACTTCTCAGAATGGAAAGAGAAAGTTGAGTTCACTTTAGGAGTACTTGATTTGGATTTGGCACTTCGTGAAAACGAGCAAAGTCCACTTACTGATAAAAGTACTGAGGATGAAAAGGCTCTCCATAAAGCTTGGGAGAAAGCCAACAGATTGAGCATCATGTTCTTAAGGATGACTATAGCTAGCAACATTAAGACTTCCCTTCCGGCAGCAGACAAAGCTAATGCTTATCTGGCAGCTATAGAAGAACGGTTTAAGACTGCAGACAAATCCCTTGCAGGGAAACTTATGGCAGATCTTACAACCATGAAGCATGATGGCGCAAGGTCTATGCATGAACATTGCATTGAAATGACCAACCTTGCGGCTAAGCTGAAGAATTTGGGAATGAGCGTGGACGATTCTTTTCTCGTTCAGTTTATCCTAAATTCACTACCTACTCAATTCGGACCATTTCAAATCAATTATAATGCAATTGATGAGAGATGGACCTCTAATGAATTGGCCAATAAATTGGTTCAAGAGGAGGCTAGGCTTGGTCGTGAAGGTATTAAGTTTGCCCATTATGTCCAAGGAGCTGGACTTAAAGCTGGGAAAAGGCATCAAGTGAGCCATAAAAGAGCACCACCCAGAATGAATGATGCTGACCAAGAGAAGAAAAAGGCAAAGAAAGATGACCGATGCAACTTTTGCAAAAAGTCTGGACACTTTCAGAAGGATTGTCATAAAAGAAAAGAATGGTTCGAAAAGAAAGGTAACCTTATGGGTTCAGTAAGCTTTTTTGAAACTAATCTTACTCATGTTTCTTCTAACACTTGGTGGATTGATAGCGGTGCTAATGTACATGTTACGAATTCCTTGCAGGGATTCCTTACGACCCAGAGTATAAATCCAAGTGAAAACTACTTATTTATGGGAAACCGAGACAAAGCGCCAGTTGAAGCTATTGGCACTTATCGTCTCATTTTGGATAGTGGATTTAGTTTGGATTTATTTCAGACTCTTTATGTTCCATCTATTTCCCGTAATTTAGTTTCAGTAAGCAAACTTGATTTAGCTGGTTTTAAATCCTCTCAAGGAGATGGTTGTTTTAATTTATTCCTAAACTCTAATCGAATTGGTTCTGGAATATTAGTTGATGGTCTTTATCGTTTAAATTTGGCTGATCAACATTTTGAAACACATCTCACCCTGCAAGCTAAACGAGGACTTAAGCGTAAAACATGTGCGGATGAATCGTATTTTTTGTGGCATAAAAGACTAGGACACATTTCTAGTGAAAGAATTAAAAGGTTGGTAAAAGATGGAGTCATTCCGAATCTTGATTTTACTAATCATAAAGAGTGTATAGATTGCATTAAAGGTAAGCAAACTAAACACACTAAAAGAGGAGCCACAAGAAGTACACAGCTTCTTGAAATCATACATACAGATATTTGTGGACCTTTTGACGTTCCAACTTTTGGAGGTGAAAAGTACTTCATTACCTTTATTGATGATTATTCACGTTATTGTTATCTCTATCTATTGCATGCAAAGTCTCAATCTGTGGATGCTGTCCAAGCGTTCATTACTGAAGCAGAGAGACAATTAGATAGAAAGGTGAAAATCATTAGGTCAGATAGAGGTGGTGAATTTTATGGCAGGTATGATGAAACAGGACAACATCCTGGACCTTTTGCCAAACTTCTCCAGAAATTAGGAATCGTAGCTCAGTACACAACGCCTGGTTCTCCATGGCAGAATGGTGTAGCTGAAAGGCGTAATCGAACGTATATGGGAATGGTTAGATCCATGATGAGTCATGCTAACTTACCTATATCCTTGTGGATGGATGCATTACGTACTGCAGTCTATATCTTGAACAGGGTTCCTAGCAAAGCAGTTCCTAAGACTCCTTTTGAACTATGGAAAGGCTGGAAACCTAGTCTGTCACATCTCCAAGTTTGGGGTTGTCCAGCTGAAGCAAGAATATATAACCCACATGAAAAGAAATTAGATTTCAGAACGATCAGTGGTTTCTTTATCGGTTACCCTGAGAAGTCTAAAAGATATAGATTTAATTGTCCAACCCATACTACGAGAATAGTAGAAACCAGTAATGCCCGATTCTATGAGAATGGCGAGATCAGTGGGAGTGATAAAATTCAAGATGTGGACATTCATGAAATCAGGGTTGATGTTCTCTTACCTTTGATTCTGAATGTTACTGGAGATCCTCCTGTTGTTGAATTGTTAGACAACGAGGAAAATTCATATAATGATCATCCATTCCACAATGATAATATCGCCACTAATGATGATGAATCTGTAGTTCAAGAGGAACCAGCATTAAGAAGATCTACTCGAGAGAGAAAATCTGTTATTTCCGATGACTACTTGGTTTATTTATTAGAATCTGGAGAAGGGAATATTAGAGATCCGGTTTCTTATTCACAAGCCATGAAAGATGTTAATTCTGATAAATGGAAAGATGCATCAAAGGATGAAATGGAATCGATGGCTAAGAATGAAGTTTGGGACATTGTTCCATTGCCTGAAGGACACAAAGCAGTCGGGAGTAAGTGGATCTTTAAGATCAAACTCGACTGTACTGGCAATGTTGAACGATATAAAGCTAGACTTGTAGCCAAAGGTTTTAATCAAAAAGAAGGCATCGATTACAGTGAGACTTTCTCACCTGTGTCTAGGAAAGACTCACTCAGAATTATCTTGGCATTAGTAGCTCAGTATGATCTCGAGTTACATCAAATGGATGTGAAAACTGCCTTTCTTAATGGAGACTTATAAGAAGAAGTCTATATGCGTCAACCTGAAGGCTTCATTATCGAAGGTCAGGAAGACATGGTCTGCAAACTAAAGAAATCAATCTATGGACTGAAACAAGCTTCGAGGCAATGGTATCTAAAGTTTGATGAAACCGTTACAAAATTTGGTTTCAAAGAAAACATTGTCAATCCATGCATATACCTCAAGATCAGTGGGAGTAAGTTCATATTTTTGGTGTTGTATGTTGATGATATCTTATTGGCCTGTAGTGATCTTGGTCTATTACATGAGACTAAGAACTACCTCTCAGAGAATTTTGACATGAAAGATATGGGTGAGGCATCCTATGTGATAGGAATTGAAATATTTTGTGACAGGTCACTTGGAATTTTAGGGTTGTCTCAGAAAGCATATATAGATAAAATTCTTGAGAGATTTGGCATGATGAAATGTTCTTCTAGCATTGTTCCTATGCAGAAATGTGACAAGCTTGATCTTAAGCAATGTCCGCAGAATGAAATGGAACGTAATGAGATGCAAAATTATCCTTATGCATCACTTGTGGGAAGTTTGATGTATGCTCAAGTTTGTACTAGACCTGATATCAGCCACGCAGTTGGCATGCTGGGAAGATTTCAGAGTAACCCAGGACTCACTCATTGGCAAGCTGCAAAGAAGGTTTTGAGATACCTAAAGGGAACAAGAAACTACATGCTCACATATCGAAAATCAACACATCCACAGATGGTTGGATTTTCAGACTCAGATTTTGCTGGATGTCATGATTCTAGGCATTGCACTCTTGGCTATGTGTATCTCCTTGGCGGAGGTGCCATTTCATGGAAAAGCCAAAAGTCGCAGTTGATTTACACTTCCACTATGGAGGCTGAGTATGTGGCATGTTATGAGGCTTCAATTCAAGGAACATGGTTGCGGAATTTCGTGTCAGAGTTTGGGGCTTTGAGTTTTGTTGACCAGCCTTTAACTCTTTATTGTGACAATCAAGCCGCAGTGTTCTTCTCTAAGCATGATAGGATATCTACGGGAGCCAAGCATATGGACCTTAAATATCTATCACTTAAGCAAGATGTCAAAAGAGGAAAGTTTGTCATAGAAAATATAGGCACTGAGGTTATGGTTGCAGACATATTTACGAAAGCTTTACCTCCTAAGATTTTCCATAAGCATGCTGCAAGTATGGGTCTTGAGGATAGCTCTTAATTACGTTGTTTGATTATGTTAGCCCATTTTGACATTTATTTGAGATCTTTTATGACTTTTACATCTTTTATATATTCTGTTTTCCAATGTGCACACACATTATTGGTTATTGGATTTATGATAACAGAATGCGTCTTTATTTAAAGACATTAAAGGGACCATTACGATAACTCCTACTTATGTTTATGGTCTAGCTATGATGTTAGTCAATGCAGTAGTACATGGAAGGGATCATGTTGCAGAATGATGTGCGACCGCCATGACTCTCATTGATTACTAGATTAGTGAAGACACTTATGATGACCAAAATGAAATACAGTGAATAACATATTATGCCGGCCTTATGATTCTTATTAGAAAACATTAATGGATCTTACTTACGACCAAGTGGGAGACTGTAAGGAATATATTATAATATTTCCTTTTCCAATTATGTGGTCTTATAGTTTCCGTTTTCTATTAGAATAATGTTATTCCATAATATATTTGGTAACCAGATAAATGGAAATAATGGAGTTAATTCCTAATTAATCCTACTTTGATGGACGGTTGAGATTAACTTAAAGGAAACCCTAATGAGGAATTAGGTCCTCTCTCCGCCTATAAATATATGCCTTTACTCCATCATAAAGGCATCCCAATTCACAACACCTAAAAGAAGTTTATAGGCAAGGGGAGAGAAACTTAACTCCTATCTCAGAGATCAGGCTTTCCGTCTTCCTCTACAATGGCTGGAGGTAATCCGATAAACCTCCTCATAGATTCTATTATGTGATTAACCTAGATGTTTAAAGATCTTAGGGTTCATGTAAAATTATGCTTACAGATGGAAGATTATGAGGACAAGCAAACATACGAGTGGTTCGATTCCGAACCCAAAATCTTCCAAGCTTTGAGTTTTATGTTTCGTATTGGAAACGACATAGCCACATTCGAGGTATGAATGAGGATGAATTTCAAGTGTCACATTTGCTTTTTTGTATCACTACAAATGAAATTCTAAGGCTTTTTATGAATGAGCAGAAAGAGATTAGTAGAGGAGAAGTTGCAAATGGGGTTAATTGTTACATGCACAGAGCAACATTGTGTGACCAAAGAAGAAGCGGTTCGAGAACTGAACAAGATTTATAGAGATAACTACAAGATAATGATCGAAGAGTTCTTGACGACCAAGGATGTGCCTCGTCAAATTTTGGTGCGATGCCTAAACATTGGACGCATGATCGATATGTTTTGCAGGGAGTGTGATGAATTCACAAATCCACAAGGAAATCTCAAAGACCACATTATCTCTCTCTTTCTCCATCCAATTCCGCTTTGACCACAAGCGTTATTCTCAATTTCATTTACTTTGAAGACTGGGTTTTATGATTTGGAGTTTAGGTTTGAGTGAGTTACGAGAACAGACAGTTTTTAAAAGTTATATGAGAAATATATTCCATATAACTTAGGTTTAGGGTTACTGATCAGTGTTTTTGGTTTTTATTTGCGAAAATTATACTTTTTCTGTTTCAAAATAATTGTCGTTTTAAGATTAAAATTTTGTTTCAAATTAGTTTTCGTTTTCAGTTTTCAATGTAAATTTTATCTTTAAATACCGAATTTAACTTCAATTCTTATGAAGAATATCAAGTGTCAACTTCGTTTTTCAAGGGTATAATAGATTTTTTTTAATGTGCGTAAAACAACATAGAATGACAACTATTTTGAAACGGACGGAGTATTATGACACTCACCAAGAGCAAGTTATAGCTTACTATATGAGAGCCCGCGCATACGCGCGGGTTTGTTTTATATACAATATTTTGCTCAGTTTTTATGATATGTTAAAAGTGTGAATAAATATATTTCAGTATGCTGTTTGTTTTTCTTTAACGTTGTTTTATTTTGTTTTCTACATTTTCAAAAGATTAAACTTAGTTTAACTAAAGAAGTAGTGGTTTGTATTGAAACAATACAAAAGACCAAAGATGAAAACCCTGTTTAAGCATTGTTTTAATTTAATTCAAGCTAAAAACTTATTAGAAAGTTGTGATATTTTTATATGATAAATATGGCTAAGTATATTATGTTCTTTACATGTTTTTGTTGTTATGCTTGTTTTGGTCCATGTCACGTCCTAAAGCACTATTCTAAAATAATCATTTTCTTATGCAATTTTACACATATTGATTACCGTTATTTCTAAAACTCTATTACCACAAGATCGTCAAAGAGTAACTATAACCGAAACCAAAAAACATGCTAAAAAAGTTCCAAAGGCGCATCTCTAATCCTTAATCAGTAATATTGTTTGTTATAGTTTCAAATGAACCATTTGAACCATTTTAAATTTCTAACACACATAGCCATATAATCCAATTGAAAAGAAAAGTAATAAATTAACCATCTTGAAGAATTTGTGTCAAATTTTGGATATTTAGAAACAAAAGTAAAAAACCTAACTCTTGTAAAGCTCCTCCCCATTCCGTTAGGCTCTACAAAATCAAAATTTTGTTCATTGTAGAGAAAGAATAATATTTGATTTCCTCCACTGAATAATATTCGATTTCCTCCACTGAATCATAAGTAGAGGTCAACCTTAAGAGAGAATTTCTCTAAAATAAGTCAAATTTTTGAAAAACTTATCTTAGGTTTTTTTCCATCTGTAGGAAAAATAAAATTAAACCTACAAAATAAATATGATTCATGTTCGAAAAGAAGAAGCATATCGAACTCGCTTGTTATATTAGTAGCTTCTTATTTTGAGAAACTCATTTTCTTGGAGAAGTTGATCCCACATAGTTACTTAAAACTATAGATTTGAGAGAGAGGATGAATTTGTTCAGTTTCATATGATGCCTTAATACCAAAAACAAAACAAAAAAAAATGTCATACTCTTTGTCTCAGTTGTGGATTTCTCAAAAACACCAAAAACACTAAATTGTAATAGATTGCACGGATTCAAATACGATATTGTAATTATAAGTCGAGAAGATGAAAAGTCGAAAACAGTAGAATAATTTTCTTTAATTTTGCTTTAGTTTTTCTTTGCATACATATGAAGAGTGCTGGCCTCTTGTTATATATTAGATGTGTTTAATTGGAAAGAAAGTGTAGAAGAGAAAGCTTCATAAATACAAATTAAACTCTAAACAGAGAAATTCAAGAAAACAAAAAACAGAATAGTTTACAAACAAACAGAAAGCACTTCCATAAAAACAGAGTAATGCGATTTTTAGATAGGGAAAATTGGATTCTATACCCTAAACCTTGTTAAACATTGGAAAAGTATACCAAATTTTACAATATTGGAAAATTACCCTTAATATTGAACAAATTATCATATAAATATGTTGACAATTAAAAATTGTTTCGTGTAAATTATAAAATTAAGTTCAATATATTAACAACTCATATTTATTTTTTTAAACAAAAAAAAAAACTATATGGTTAACTAATCATATTTTTTTCAACTACAATTATGAATAAGTAAGTCGATTTATTTTACACAGTTGATTTATATTTTTCTTCGTTGATTTTTTGCTCTATTGATTTATTTAAACTACTGACTTTTTTTTTTTATGTTCGTCGACTTAATTTTCAGTTTGGTCGACTTATTTTCAACTATGGGTTTATATTTGTATTAATTGATTTTTTCCTTTGTCGACTTATATAACCATTGACTTATTTTTTTATGTGCATCGACTTAATCATCAGATTCGTCGATTTATTTTCAACTATGGATTTTATTTTTGTATTGGTTGACTTTTTCCTTTGTCGACTTATATAACCATTGACTTATTGTTTTTGAGTTTGTCGACTTAATTTTCAGATTTGTCGACATCTTTTCAACTATTGATTTATATTTGTATTGTTGACTTTTTTTTTTGTCGACTTATATAACCATTGACTTCTTGTTTTTATGTTCGTCGACTTAATTTCTTGTATTCATCGATTTATTTTACACTATCGCTTTATATTATGGTTCGTTGACTTTTTACTATGTCGACTTTTTAAGCCATTGACTTAATTAATATCTAAATTAATTAAACCGTAAATTATAAAATTAATTTTAATTATAATAAAAAATAAGTAATATTCGTAATTATTTTATAATAAAAGATAAATAAGTACTTTTATTTAAATTAATAGAGAATAGATTATATTTTAAGGTAATTATTAACTAGATTATTTACTAAATCAAAAGAAAATCTAGAAAGATATTTACAAAGATTATATTCCTTTATTAATGATGAACTAATGGTAAAAATATCATTTCAAACTAAAAATAGGGTAGTTTTCAAATGTTCATAAATTTGGTATAGTTTTCAAATTTTCAAACAAATTTAGGGAATTTATCAAAATTCCCCGTGTATTTCTTCTTATGATACAAGTATCTACGGTTGCATCTATTTGTGTATTTTAAAAAACAGACATTGGTAAAGGCTAATTCATCCTGCTGCATATATGCCAAATACAAGAAAATACAAAGTACACAAGTATCTAAAAGGACCATTTAATAGAAAATATGTAGATTTACGTATAATTTAGTAGGAGGAAATAAGAAGTGAAATCAGGGAATATTATTACACGTGGGAATGGGAAATGACGCATATGCACTCGTAGAATCTTCGAAAAGATTATTGTCAGAAGTGGAGAGAGTAAGAGTGTTGGGAAGATATTGTTAGGCACTCATGACACACGGTAGA
Organism: Arabis alpina; assembly: GCA_900128785.1. Lineage (NCBI taxonomy): Eukaryota > Viridiplantae > Streptophyta > Magnoliopsida > Brassicales > Brassicaceae > Arabis > Arabis alpina. Next base: position 9,105,990 of record LT669790.1, on the reverse strand, counting down.
TTAGTTTGGGTTTCGGCATAAAACTAATCAAGTGGTAAGAAAATTCGGATTTTTGTGGGTCTTGGAGATTAGTTTGGGTTTCGGCATAAAACTAATCAAGCAAAAACAAAAATCGCACATCGTCATGACTCATTATAGTAGGTATACCATACCGGCTGTGTAATTCGAAGAATATTACGAAGACCACGTTCTCCTTCTGATTTTAAGAATTGTATACAATTTAGAAACGTTGAATACGATGTGTTAACAGAACTAGTGGTCTACTAGAGATTTGTGGTGATTTTATATTGCATGTGTTTTTAAATTTTTCGAGCTCTCGTTTTAGGGATTTGCGTAAAGATTCTCCATGGATTTCTTCACGAGGTCGAGGTAGCCTCGCCCCTTTACGTTCCTATGTTTATTTTTATTGCAATGTCGTTAATCGTGTTGCCGTCGAGCTCGCCTCCGGTTGTAATCGTGAACCTACTGAATCTTTAATTTAATATAAGCTTTTGACCCCAAAAAAAAAGTCTTTTTAATTTTTTCACATCAATAATTTTCAACAAATATTAAATATGGACAATTCTTGATCATAAAAATATTATACGAAAACTACGGTATGTTGGTCGCTCTGATTGAAAAACTGTATACAACACTCCATTAGTGGAGATTATATATCTGCCATGATCCATAAAATTGTCAAATAATTGATAACATTGTATAATTAATCTAACAAAGATAACACATAATACTGTTAATTAAGTATTCGTCTTATTCATTCGAATCATGTTTTTTTTTTTTTTTTTTTTTTTTTTTGAAAAAGGGTTTTCAATTTAAATGCAAGATAACTATTACAAGGATATGATGGTGAGATCATATAGTTTGAGTTGAGAGAGTGTAACATAAAGATGCACAAAAGTAGACTTTTTAAGAGTTAGAGAAGATCTAGATAAGACTCTTTAGGAACTCCTAACATGGTTGATCGTGATTGCCACGGCTACCACGCCCCCTTTTACCTCGTCCTCTAACTTTGGTCCATTGCATCTCTTGAACTTTTTGCGTAGGTTTGATCGACCTTCCGCCTTTAGTTTTTTGAGAAGCAACTCCCATTTCGTAACCTGAATAATCTCCCGAGTCTAAGGCAGCCAAGAGATTGCTACCAAAGACATTCCCTTGCACAAGTTCATTAGCCAATGAATCCATAGAAGGGGTTGAGAGAGTTACCAAATTAGAAGGAATAGCAATTGATGATGTAGTGTCAGTGGCAATGGGAGGAGTGTTACAAGCTCCATTAGTGGCAGATGTAAACATAGTAGGGGCAGCCTTTGTCAAGGCCAATGTTTCATGGGAAAGGTTAGTATTACATAACTCAGTTGGGGAAGAGAAACCAAGTAAGCTAATATTGGCAGATGGTGTTGATGGTTCAACATCAGTGAGAGGACAAGAGGTTGTTTCCATAATAGCAACATGAGAAGCAGCGTCACAGGCTGGAGAAATAAGAACATGAGAGCCAAGAGCAGAGACTGGATCCACGGGAGCATCTAGATCACGAGAGCCAAAAGAGTGAGCCTTTGGTGTAGCACTAACAGTTTCATTAGGTTGACTTTGAAGGAGGCATCTAGATTCTTTATGGCCTAAGTGTCCACACCTATGACACTTAGAAGGAATCCAAGAGTACAAAACTTCTACCATTGAGAGGTTACCTTTTGAGTCCGTGGCTGCAATTCTCTGTGGAAAAGCCCTATCTAGTTCAACTTCCACCATTAGCTTTGCTTCACCTATTAGAGTTGGGTCTAACCTTGGCTTGTGGGTGGCCATTGGTTCCCCTAGACCAGAAGCTATCCAACTAATTCCCCAATCTGAGTAAAGACAAGCTGGTATATTTTTCAAAGTAACCCACACCGGAACAGTAGATATCTCTGGTAAAGCTAAAGAAGCAGTAGAAGACCAAGGAGCAACAAACATAAGGCAGTCATCAAAGTGCCATAACCCTCTCTCTAGAACCCAATCTCTAGTACCTTTATCCGGGATATGAAATAAATATGAGGATTCTCCTAGTTTACGAGCAAAAATCCTACACTTCTTACCCCATATTCGATTAGCTACTGCGTGAATGAGACCTCCAGAAGGAAGAGAGCAACGATAGAACTGCCCAATCACGTATTCTTTCTGATTCTCGAGTCCCTGCATCAATACATGATTAGGAATCTCAACCACAGGTGTTCCATCGTCCATATAAGTAGGCGAAGTTGTGCGATGGAGATTTCTGATTTTTGGGTCCATCTTTGCTGCCCAAGGAAACCGAAGTTGGCCATTCTCCTTCAATTCCGGTGGAAGAATGTCAGAAGTCGGATTAGCATTAATCCTAGATGTTGAGGTCACTAATGGTGGATCTTGAGGGATTGGGTCTTTTAACTCAATTGGAATCTTCAATGGTTTTCCCCAAGCACCTAATGAGGGAACAAAAGAAGACATAATCTCTGGCGTTGGAGAAGTGACCACATAATCAGAGTTAGTGTTTGACACGGAGCCTTCGATGATAGTGGCTTGTGGGGCTGGGATAGAGAGCAGCGAAGGTGGCTGAGTTGTAGGTGGCTCCGACGCCGTCAAGAGAGAGACGATGACGGAGTTATCAATGGTTTCTTCAAGAATTTGATTTTCCCGGCGAGGTGGATCATGTTCCTATTTTTCTTTTTCTTTTTTAAAGAGAGGTTAGAAGTTGAGAAATGATGCTGTTGGTATTTCCTTTCCCGATGTGCATAATTACCTGCGCTTATAGTTCTGTCGGTGCTTGAAACAATTTTGTATTCTCCATATTACTATATCTCAAGAATCAGTAATTTTCTTACATACTTTAAATTACATTCCATATTGAGTTACGTTTCAGTCTATTTAAACGGAGTAGAGCTGAGAAACCAAAGCAAACCATAAATACTACCACAAAACAGAGTAGAGACTTTCTTGTGACTATCTTTTTGTGAATTTCTTGAAACATGGAAGCATCAAGAATGTGTTTTGGTCCAAAAACTCTCTCTAACATTCAAAATGTCCCTCTCTGTCTTAAGGCCAACCGCTCTCTCTTTCCTCGTCGTTTCCTTCAAAACCATACTATCTCCTCCAAGAAACCTACAAAACACGAGTTGCTTTGTGTCAAGGCTGAGAGTAGTGGCGATCTCGAGAGTACTCGTCCATTAACGTACTTTTCTCAGTCTGTTTGGGGAGATCACTTCCTCTCTGTTCCTGTAGATGACTCGGTAAGTACACCTTACCCCGATGTGTTTCTTGATCAGTCTTGTCGCCGAAAAAGTTTTCTTTAATTACGCTACATTGTTATCATTGTAGGAATTTGAGGCACTTGAGAGAGAAATTGAGTCTGTGATGAAACCTAAAGTGAGAGACATGCTCATGTCTCCTCACAGTAGCGACAAGGAGAGGATTCGTCTTATCCATTTGCTTATCAGCCTCGCTATCGCTCATTACTATGAGAGCGAAATAGAAGAGATTCTACACCAAGCTTTCCAAAAGTTGGACGGCTTGATTTCGAAAGAAGATGATCTGGAAACAATTGCAATCATGTTTGAAGTTTTCAGAATATACGGACACAAGATGTCGTGCGGTACATTAAAAACTTTAGTGTGTTTCATCAGTCTTCTTGATTTTCCATCATTCTATATAACATCATATATGTGTTTGGTACAGATGCGTTTGAGAGATTCAAAGGTGAAGATGGAAACTTGAAGGACAGTCAAGCAAATGATGTTAGAGGAACGCTACAGTTGTATGAAGCAGCGCATCTCGGACTACCGTTTGAAGAGATAATGGACGAAGCGTTAACTTTCACGAGGCATCACTTGGAGTCGTTGACATGCCAGGAAATTAGCTCAAATCTCTTTAACCATATACAAAACACTTTGTATAGAGCTCGATATCATAGCATAGAGATATTGGTCGCACGACAGTACATCTCTTTCTACGAGCAGGAGGAAGGCCACAAAAAGATCCTCCTCAAGTTTGCAAAGCTCAATTTCAACTTTTGCCAAATGCATTACATCAAAGAGCTCAAAATTATCACCAAGTAATTACGTTTTTCCTTTTTTTTGGTATCTATATATATGTATGATTCTCAACATCAGCCTACTTGTTATGTAACTTAATTTATGGTTCCAGATGGTGGAAGGATCTAGATTTGGCACCTAAGCTACCTTATATAAGGGACCGAAATGTGGAAGTCTATCTTGGGGGGCTGGGAATATTTTTCGAGCCAAGGTATTCTCTTGGGAGAATTCATGCCGGTAAACTTACATTGGCCCTGACTCTTGTGGATGATACATGTGATGCCTATGCAACTCTTCCTGAAGTTGCAAGGCTTCATGATGCTTTCCAAAGGTATATATGTATGTAGAGTGTTATCTACACTCATGCATATACGTAAATCTCATGCATCTATGATTATCTACATGTGTTTTCAAGGTTCAATATATATAATTAACAAAGGAAACAATTTTCCAGGTGGGATCTTGGTGCCATGGAAGAATTACCAAGCTATATGAGAATCATCTACCAAACTGTGTTAGAAACTGTGGAAGATATTGATCAAGAAATGAGAGCTCGAGGAAAATTTGGTAGTTTGCAACCAACTATAGATGAGGTACAATAATAATCGAACTCAAGTAGCAAACAGAGTAGAAACCAATTATCTAATTGACAATGATTCTTGCAGACTAAGAGTCTGATGAAACTGTATCTAGAGATAGCAAAATGGGCACGTGCAGGTGAAGTGCCAAGCTTTGAGGATTACATGGAGAATGGCATCTTTGCATCTGCACTGGATGACTTGGCAGCCTATGATCTTGACAATACACTTAAGGATCTTAACTAGTGTTTTACAACTTTTAACCATGATCTTGCAGAACTCGGATCCATTACAAAAGTTTAAACTTTCTATTTATAAAATAAACAGAAAGAGGTAGCCAGAGGAGAGGTCGCGAATGGTGTGAACTGTTACATGAAGCAATATGGTGTCACGAGAGAAGAAGCCGGAGAAAAACTGAGTGAGATGGCTAAAGAGAATTATAAAATAATGTTAGAGGAGTTCATCACGTCGAAAGCTGTGCCACGGCAGATTCTAATGCGCGTTGTCAATATTGGACGCGTGATCAACTTGTACTACAAGGAAGGTGATGCATTTGGTGAACCGGATCAAAAGATGAAAGACCTTATAACCTCTTTGTTCCTCCGTCCATTTCCTCTTTGAACACTTGAAAACAAATCTATTAAGTAAATTTCCTACTTGTGATTTTGAATTTTTAAGATTCGTTTAATATGTATTTACATTTTCTCCAGAGCTCATGCGTATTAAAACACTAGTTAAGATCCTTAAGTGTTTAAGCCTCGCCACTGACACAGGGATTCAAATCCTTCATTAAGCGTTGTCTATCATTTGTCTACGACAAAATATAGAAAACAGCAAGAATATAAAGCTTGCCTCTTGAAAATCCCCAAGAAACCAAAACCTATAGCAAAAGAGAGAGTTTATAACTGAGGAATGAAGAAGTAGCCAAGACAGAGAGAATGTGAACTGAACGTGTGTGCAGTCCAGCCTCGGGATTTACTTTAAAACAGAGTGCGAAGGATAAGTGTCAAGAAACCTAATTGGTATAAAGGTTTTCTTATTGATTAAGATGTTAAGGCATAGCCTTATATACATAGTTGGTTTAACCTAATTACATATATGTGAATTACCAACTATATCATAAGTATTCTCTAATTACATTTCGGTCCATATCTCCCTCAATACCCCTCCTCAAGTTGGAGTATGGAGGTCACAAATACCCAACTTGCGCTTAAAGACATCAAACTCACGACCTCCTAGAGCTTTCGTAAATATATCCGCGAGCTGAGTAGATGTGGAGACATGAATAGGAGTGATGACACCACGAACAATCTCGTCCCTTATGAAATGACAATCGGTCTCGATGTGTTTTGTCCGCTCATGAATCACCGGATTCTTACTTAGATTTATAGCCGATTGATTATCGCAATATATAGGAATAACATACGAACAATCAACCCCAAGTGCTGTAAGAATTTCGCGCAACCAAAGCACCTCACTCACCGTATCTGCCATAGATCTATACTCGGCCTCTGTGGAGGACCTCGAAGCCACATTTTGTTTTCTTGTTTTCCAAGAAATAGGAGAACCCCCTAATTGTATGAACCAAGCCGTTAACGAATGTCTAGTTAACGGGCAACCAGCCCAATCAGAGTCCCACCAAACGGCCAAACGTAAATCCATATCAGCCCGTAAGAGAATACCTTGCCCGGGATTCCCTTTCAAGTAACGAACCACCCGTAGAGCCGCCTCCCAGTGATCCGGTTTTGGATCATGCATGAATTGAGATAGAACATGAATCGAGTAAGATAATTCGGGGCGAGTAACACCAACATAGATAAGTCGGCCGACCAACCTGCGGTAACGAGAAGGATTAGGAATGGAGTCCCCACTAGCTAGCGCCAAATGATGGTTTTGTTCAATTGGATGTGAAACCGGTTTAGAGCCAAGAAGACCCGCTTCGGTGATAATATCCAATGCATACTTCTGTTGGCATAAATACATTCCAATCGAACTTCGAGCAACCTCAATACCGAGAAAATATTTCAAAACTCCAAGATCTTTCATACGAAAACAATTACTAAGATAGAGTTTGAATGCGTTAATAACCGATAGAGAACTCCCAGTAATAATAAGGTCATCAACATAAACCAAAATATTCAAACGTGTATCACCCTCCTCAAATGTAAACGAAGAGAAATCTTTGACACATCTTTTAAATCCATAATCGGCAAGAGCCGTAGATAGTTTTTCAAACCAACACCGTGGGGCTTGGCGAAGACCATACAACGATTTTCGCAATCGACACACTTTTGTTTTATCCTCAGTTCGGAAACCCGGAGGTAACCGAATATACACTTCTTCGTCTAAGTCGCCATGCAAAAATGCATTATACACGTCCATTTGATGGACTTCTCAGTCACGAGCCACCGCAACCTCCAAAAAAGATCTAACCGTAGTCATCTTACATACGGGTGCAAATGTCTCATTATAATCCAAACCTTCTGTTTGATTATTACAAAGAACTACAAGTCGAGCTTTATACCGTTCTAACGTTCCATCAGCTCGATATTTTAATGTAAAAACCCATTTGCAACCTAAAGCTTTCTTCCCTGGAGGTAAAGTCTCGATCGTCCAAGTACCACTCTCGTCTAAAGCGTCTATTTCCCCACCAATAGCATTGCGCCAATTCTCATCAGCTTCTGCTTCAGCGAACGTTTTAGGAATAACGCCGGCCGTTATCGCTGCGAGGAAGGCCGTATGATGATCGGAGAACTTGGAACAATCAGTATATGCATCAATCGGGTACCATGTAGAATCCATAAAATCACTATCAGACCCATCTTGAGTTGTATTGTGAACGTAATAGAACTTGTATCTTCATGATCATAGGAGGGACTAGAATTCGGTGATGGTGGCAAAGAAGACTCAAGAACCGTAGCAGATGGAGAAGGATGCTCTGTAGCTGAACATGGAGACAATACCTCATCAACTAATGTCGTATCAGAAGTAGCTATAAGCGGAGACGGAGCATGATTAAGGTCAGACGGTAGAACATCAAAAATATCATCGTCCATGTCGTCAACAAACAGGAAAGAATTCATCGGAGGAGAAAAACCTGAAGAGGATGTGTTTTCGGCGAGAGCAAAAGGAAATTCAGTCTCGACAAAAATAACATCTCTAGATATGGAAATCACACCACTATCAAGATCATATACCTTCCAACCCTTCTTGCCAAATGGATAGCCAAGGAAAATCGATCGCTTACTCCGAGGGGCAAACTTATCTCCTCCATGTTTTTGGTTATGAACGTAACAATAACAACCAAAAACCCGTAGATGATTCATAGGAGGAAGACGATTATATAGCATCTCAAATGGTGTTTTACCATTAAGAATTGCAGAGGGAGTTCGGTTTATCAAATATCCTGCTGTCAGTATGCAAAAACTCCAAAAATCCACAGGTAAATGAGATTGGAATCGTAAAGCACGAGCCACATTTAATATATGTCGATGTTTCCGCTCAACACGACCGTTCTGTTGCGGAGTACCAACGCATGAAGTTTCATATATGATCCCTTTTTCTCTAAAGAAATCAGTAAGAGGTAAGAATTCGGTTCCATTGTCGCTACGAATCGTCTTAACTTTGATCATAAATTGCCGTTCAACAAGGGCTATGAAATTTCGTAGAGTAGATGCAGTTTCAGTTTTGTTGGGAAGCAAATAAATCCAGAGTGCTCGAGAGAAATCATCAATGATGGTAAGAAAATAACGTGAACCACAAATCGAAGTGGTGCGATATGGTCCCCATAAATCACAATGAACTAATTCAAAAATTGATGTTGTTTTATTAGTACTCAAAGGAAAAGAATCTCGCGATTGCTTCGCACGAATACAAATGTCGCAAAACTTAGAATCAAAACCACTACAACTACTATTGGAATCAGAAAATCTCAACATCTCCATCGCCTTAGAAGCCGGATGACCTAAACGACGGTGCCACACCTCAGCTGGTTGTTTCGCTAATGTATGTATCGTCGCCGTAGTCTCCACACTTCTAAAGAAATACAAGCCATTCCGCTCTTTACCTGCTCCAATCACCATCTGTGTGATGCGGTCCTGAACAACACACAATTTATCAGATAACTGGAAGATACAACCAATGTCTTTGGTTAACTGAGAAACGGATATGAGATGGCATTGTAAACCATCAACAAAGAAAACATTAATCAATTGAAGATGAGATCCAAGAGAAACTGAGCCTTGTTTAGTAGAAACCGTTAAACGACCATCAGGTAGCTTAATAAACATTGGGGCCATATCACACACATTCGTCAAAAACTCAATACTCCCAGTCATATGATTAGAAGCCCCAGTATCGATAATCCAAGATTCGAGAAAATACGTACCTGGAAATTTATCTCCATTTTTCGGACTGTTTTCATTGAGCATGCGAACCAGCGCCTTCCATTGATCAGTGCTTAAACCACTAAAACCAATCCGATCAGCATCTGTGATAACCGAGTTCACCGTTGCAGTTGGTGGAGTGGTCATAATCTGATTAATTCTCGCGGGTTCCGGTCGTGACACCGAACTAGAGACATGACGATCACCTAAAGAACTACTTCCAACATTCGCAACACCTTGTATTGTTGATGGAAGTTTTGATCGAGGTCGATCACCCCACCACCATGGATATCCCATCTTCCTAAAACAATTGTCCGTAAGATGTCCTTTTCGACCACAGCTCGTACATATAGCATTAGGATCCCGTAGCTCAGATTGTTGTCGAGGTCGTGACGGTGTTTGGACCGCAAAACTAACCCCATCAACACGCTCCTCAAAAATCCGGCTAGCCCTTCTAGATTCTTCATCTTGAGACACAACTTGATAAGCTTCATCAAGTGAAGGTAGAGGATCACGTGAGAGCAACGAAGATTTCACAGCTCCAAATACAGATTCATCAAGTCCCATAAGGAATTGATGTAACTTATCTTTCTCTCTCTCTTTAATTATTTCCTCCATCGTTTTAGCTCTCTGAAAATCGGCAAGGCTAGTCCATAGTTTAGTAAGTTTACCATAGTATGCTTCAACGGCGGACCCTTTTTTATGACAATTAGCTAATTCGGTCTTGAGACGTTGAACTCTCTGACCGTTCTTAACCGAAAAACGCTTTTGAATGTGCGTCCATAGGTCATGTGCTACGTCATGATGAGATAAGGAGCTGCTCAAATCAGGACTAATTGTCAATTTAATCCAAGATACCACCATTGCATTATTGGCCCACCAATCTTCAAGATCATCAGAACTTTCATCAGGCATAGAGATCGAACCGTCCACAAAACCAAACTTCTTCCGTGCTCGTAAAGCTAGACGGATATTCAGTGCCCATTCATCGTAGTTAGGGCCACGAAGTTGTGGTTGAGAGATCACGGATCCAGGGTTGTCACCGGAGGATAAGTCGTATGGATCAATACGTCTACGAGTTAGTGCAGACCGTATCGGAATTTGATTCGGAGATGAATCCGCCAGTGTTGTATTCTTCGTTTGGCTCGATTCGTCGGTCATGTTTGAGAACGACGTAATGTGATAGTATGAATCACAAGAAGAAAATCAAAGCCACGATCAAAGCTAGAAGAAATTTAGAGATGGAAAAGAGAAAAGAGGCAAAGGATCGAAAACCTAAAAAATTAGGTTATGCTCTGATACCATGTCAAGAAACCTAATTGGTATAAAGGTTTTCTTATTGATTAAGATGTTAAGGCATAGCCTTATATACATTGTTGGTTTAACCTAATTACATATATGTGAATTACCAACTATATCATAAGTATTCTCTAATTACATTTCGGTCCATATCTCCCTCAATAATAAGGTTTTGAAATAGAAATCGGACACAAAACAGAGTATTTCTACTAAAACAATACCTTAACCAAAGACAGAGTATTTATATATCAATATATAATACGTACTGTTATGGAAGCAGCAAAAATGGGTTTCGGACTCAAAACCCTAGCTCACGATCAGAGAGTGTCTCCCCATCTTAAGACCAACCTCCGTATCTACACGGACCAAAACCACAGTCGACTCTGCCCGTTAAGGTTCTTGTTGCATAAAAAGAATTGTGTTGCATCATACTATTGACTTGATTATGAAATGCAGTTTTGTCAATAAAAAAATATGATTCTTATTATAACACGTAACTTTGAGGAATTTAATGCATTTGAGAGAGTAGTAATGACCGACTGACTAAGTAACGTGACTGCTTGGATTCCCCATAAAAAAACTAAATTAAAAGATCGTCTGACAATTTTCACTGATCTTATTTGTATTAAAATCATCATTTGGAACGTCACCATAACCACATGGCAGCTGTGTCTGTATCTTACTTTATTTGGGCTCATTTTGTTTGAGATTGGTAGAAATCTTACTTTGTATGTAACTTTTAGTGACAGCGACCACACCAAAAAAAATGGAAGCAACAAGAATGGGTTTTGGTCCTAAAAACCTCCCTTGCCTGAGTTGCCTTCACAACATCCCTCTCTGTCTCAAGACCAACCTCTCTCTCTTTCCTGGGCGTTGGCTTCACAAGCACACTATTTCTCTGAACCCGGAAAAACAACACTATTTGGTTCGTGTTAGGGCTACTGTGAGTCAGGCTGCTGTGAGTAGTGATGATCTTGAGAGAACTCGTCCCTTGGCAAAATTTTCTCCCACCATTTGGGGTGATCAGTTCCTTTCTGTTCCCCTTGACCTCAATGTAAGTACATAGATAGATATAAGCACTTGGGGGGGAAAACGGTCAATTCCCCCATGAACTCATGAATTCCCGCTTTTTTATACACGAACTATTGAAACCCGCCAAAACCCACATAAACTACATTTATATTTGAATTTACCACATAATCTCTTAAAATTCAGTCAATTTACACAAAACCATACAAAACCGTAAACGGAGTTAGTAACCCGTTAACGGCTAGTGACGTATATAACATAGTGGCTCTGATTGGGATTTTGTAAAAAAAATTAGTTACTTAGTGAATAAAACGACGTCGTTTTATGACGTTGTTAATTTTTAATGACATATTTTGTCATTTGGTTCTGTTTTAGTACCCTCAAAACCACATTCAAGTTACAGGTTTTAGTACAATAAGACAACATAAAACGAAAACTTAATTGTAATCCTTGAATCCAAAATACATAAAATCATCATAGTAGATTAGAATTAACATCATATCCGCAACACAATCGTACTAAAAACAGCAAAATACGTCATTAAAAATGACATTGATCTTCCTGAAAATACATAATACGTCACTTCAACACCAACAACCGACGATGGATCAACCTGAAACAAAGACCAAATCATGAAACCAAGACATGTAACAAATCATAAAGAAGACTAAAATCAGGCTTACATTAAGATTAGTCTAAGACTTGGTTTTGCATGTGTTGACATGATCCTTCACCAAAATCATGTTGATTTTGTGGCACATTCTTCTTCTTTGATGGTCGTACATGGGCTCCCAACTTTGTGCACCTTCTTATGTTATGACCAACATCTCCAAAATTTCTACTCTAGCTTCTTCAGGAAACTGAAATTGATGCTCAATCTCATCTCTCTCATTCTGCATTTTCTCATTCTCCACTCTTTCATTCTGCATTCTCTCATTCTCATCTTGCATTCTTGCATTCTCATTATCAACTGTCTCACTATATCTATCAATAACAGGCTCCAGATATATATCAATTGACTTGGTCCAAATTGAAGCGTTACACATCTTCTGAAAGTTCCCATCACCATTTGTCATTCTTCTTCTGTCTTCTATTTCATCAAAAGGGACCTTGTAAGAAACTATGCCTCTTCACTGTAAAAAAAAAACAAATTGAAAACCAAGTTAAACTCTTTGACACATTTCATCGAACACTTGGTAGACATGTAATAATCTCACTCTATAGTCATGAAAATCGAACACAAATGGCAGTATAAACTTATAAATGACCGAAATACTAGACAAAAACTACAATACTTCGCAACCAAAACTTATACTCAACAAATCAAACTCGATTTACCTCATCTTCAACACTCAGAGAAACACGTATCTAGGAAGACACGTTTCTGAATTGATTTGATTCGAGACTCACAAAAAACTCTGATTTCTCTCTATATCTCAATCTTTCAATCTCTCAATCTTTCTATCTCTCAGTCTCTCTATCCCGGATGGCCTCAAATTTTCATTCTCAAACGATAAGAACGATAAGAATTCAAAAAAAAAAATGATAAGAACCCTAAATTTTGTTCCCAAATCTAAAACGAAACGACAACGTTTTGTTATTAAGTTACTCAAAAACAAATTGACTTCGGTTAACTCTAAACCAAATTGACCCCGTTTGCCACGTGTGTTCCATGTCAAAATCTGTTAACGGCAAATTGACTCAGTTGATGAATTTGTGTAAATTGACTGAATTTTAATAGATCATGTGGTAAACTCAAATATAAATGTAGTTCATGTGGGTTTTGACGGGTTTCAATAGTTCATGTATAAAAAAGCGAGAATTCATGAGTTCATGGGGGAATTGGCGGTTTTCCCAGCACTTGGGACCCAATGTGTTTCAAGATTTGTTGTCTCAGATGATAACATGATTCTTTATAAATTTATATGGTATATTTTGTAGGAATTTGATAATTTCTCAAGAGAGATAGAAGTGATGAAGCCAAAAGTGAGAGACATTCTCATGTCTTCGAAAAATGGCGACAATGAGAGGATTCGTCTCATCCATTTTCTTATGAACCTTGGAATCTCATATCATTTTGAGATCGAGATTGATGAGATCCTTAGCAAAGCTTTTGGGAATCTAGAGGACAAAATAGCTAAGGAAGATGATTTGGAAACAATATCCACCATGTTTGAGGTTTTCAGACTACGCGGTTACTATATGTCTTGCGGTAAGAATATCAGTTCTCTTGATTCAATATATATATACACTTGTATAATTTGGCTTTTGGCTTCGTTGTAGATGTATTCTCTAGATTCAAAGGTGAAGATGGGAAGTTCAAGGAAAGTCTAGCTGAGGACGTTAGAGGGATGCTACAGTTGTACGAAGCAGCGCATCTCGGGACACCATCTGAAGATATAATGGACTAAGCATTGATTTTCGCGCGGTATCACTTGGAGTCATTGACAAGCCATCATGCAGCAAGTGCTACTCCCCATCTCTCTACGCATATTCAAAACGCATTGTATAGAGCTCGATATCATAACTTGGAGATACTAGTCGCAAGAGAATATATCTCTTTCTACGGTCAAGAAGAAAATCACAACGAGGCACTGCTCAAATTTTCAAAGCTCAACTTCAACTATTGCCAACTACATTACATCCAAGAGCTAAAAGATCTAACCAAGTACGTTGTGGTAGTTCATTTCTTCATTATTGACATACATATATGGTATGTATATATATATATATATATATATATATTTCAGTCTTGTTTTAATTCAATAATGTTTACTGCAGATGGTGGAAGAAGCTAGACCTTGCACCTAAGCTACCTTACATCAGGGACAGAGTAGTTGAGGTCTTTTTCGGGGCACTCGCATTGTATTTCGAGCCACGGTATTCACTTGGGAGAACTATAGTCACTAAAGTTACCATGATTACGACTGTTATCAATGATACATGTGATGCATATGGCACTCTTCCTGAAGTTACAAGCCTTGTTGATTCTTTTCAAAGGTGTTGTCTTTAACTCCTAATTTGCTATTTTATTAATTAATGTTAGAAGTATGTAAATTGCATGCAAAAGTTATCCTCCAGGTGGGATCTTGGGGACATTGAAAAGCTACCAAGCTATTTAAGAATCGTCTTTCAAAGTGTGTTGGAAACTTTACAAGAGGTTGAACAAGAAATGAAACCACGAGGAAGATCACGCCTTGTGCAACTAATGGTAGATGAGGTAAGTCCTCCAAATTTTGGGGTAGCAGAGATGGTAGTAAAGTTTGTGTGTTTAAATAAAATGGTGCTTTGCATATAGACGAAGAACTTGGGGAGAGCCTACTTGGCTATCTCGAAATGGGCACGCGCAGGTCAAGTGCCAACCTTTGAAGAGTACATGAAGATTGGTTTGAGGACGTCAATGGATAAATTTGCAGCCTATAGCTTTATCGCGATGGAAGATTGTGATGATAATCAAACATGCGAGTGGTACAATTCAAAACCGAAAATGTTTGAAGCTTTGAATGGTGTGTTTCGTATTAGGAACGACATATTCACCTATGAGGTAATACATACAAAATCATGAAAATAAACAACCACATTAACTTAACAAGTGTAATTGATGAGCAGGGAGAAATGAGCAGAGGAGAAGTAGCTAATGGGCTGAATTGTTACATGAAGCAACATGGTATTACAAGAGAAGAAGCGATTAGAGAGATGAACAAGATTGGTAGTGATTATTACAAAATAATAATGGAGGAGTTCTTGACAACAACCGCCGTGCCACGCTCCATTCTGATGCGATGCCTCAACGTTTCTCGGCCCATTGATCAATTTTATAAGGAGAGCGATGAATTTACTGACCCTTATTTCGGAAAGCTCAAAGACGTGATGACTTCTTTGTTCATCCATCCAATTCCTCTTTGATATGGTGAAAACACTATTAATACTTTATCTTCTTCTTCTTCTTTCTTGCCCCCTCCCTAAACAACATAAGCCAAGAGCCATCTCTGTTTTTTGTAATTAAAGACCTCTATTTTGTAACCAATTAGCCTAAACGGCATGAACTGATGAACTTGCATTGAAACTTCACTCTTTTATTTTTCTTACATGAAAACTTTTTTGAAAAAAGATTATGTAATCAGTTATGAAACAAAACTAACTATAAACCCTGTTGGCAATAAAAGTATTTAATCCCCTCCGCCTCCACAATCGACACCACCTCCCCTTTTTACCAAATATCTTCTGATTCTCATTAATTGTATAATGTGGATATTTACACATATATATAGCATTGGTTAAGCAAAAGGAAACTAACCAATATACCGGTTTATATGAGATACATATTTACATTTCTCTATACAGTATATACTATAATAATCCTCCTCAAGATGAGACGAATATACTTATAAGACCCATCTTGCTGATAAGACGGCGGAAGTGTGTTGGATGGAGTGGTTTAGTAAAAGGATCAGCAAGTTGTAGCTCCGAGTCTATGAGAAGAAGTGTAAAGAGACCAGCAACAAGTCGTTCACGAATGCTATGCAGTCCTTTTCAATGTGCTTGGTGCGCTCGTAAAAAGCTGCATTCTTGGTGAGGTTGATAGCTGAGGTACTGTCACAGAAGAGAGGTCTTAGCCAGAATAATCCGCAGTTCAGCTAAAAAAATTGTCAACCAAATTAGCTCATCAGTGGCATAAGAAAGACTTCTGTATTCAGCCTCAGTAGTGGACTTGGAGAATACATCTTGTTTCTTGGATTTCCAAGAGATGAGTGAATCCCCAAGAAAGAAGCAGTGACATGATGTAGATTTCCGAGTATCCAAGCAGCCTACATAGTCTGCATCAGCATAAACTTTGAATTGGAGTTCAGATTTAGCTGAATAGAAGAGGCCTTGACCCACTGTTCCTTTGATGTACTGAAGAATCCGATTGAGAGCTTGTTGGTGAGTAGCTCGTGGAGCCTGAGAAAATTGGCTAAGCTTATTAATAGCAAAGGAAATGTCAGGTCTTGTTATCTGCAAATACATGAGCTTGCCAATAAGTTTCCTATAACGTTCCCCATCAACCAAGTCACCACCAGAATCTTGAGAATATTTGATATGAGGATCCATAGGAACACTGGACGGTCTGTATCCAAGAAGACAAGTTTCATCTAAAAGATCCAGAGCATACTTCCTCTGACAAACATGAATACCAGAAGAAGATCAAGCAACTTCCAGACCATGAAAACACTTGAGAATACCCAAATCACGAAGCTTAAAGTGAGCTTTCAACTGCTCCTTGAAAAGATTGACCTCTGTGTCATTGTTGCAGGCGATAATGATGTCATCAACACAACATACACCAAGACACAAAGAAACAGAGTAGAAGTAGTTTTGATGAAGCAAGTGTGATCAGAGTGTGTTTGAGTGAATCTCATAGATAAAAGAGTCGTGGAAAACTTCAAGAACCACTGTTTGGAAGCTTGTTTGAGACCGTAAAGTGACTTCTTGAGTTTGCAAACTGCATTAGGTGGTAAAGAGTCCTCATGCTTGGCAACATATCCTGGAGGGAGCTTCATATAGATCTCTTCATCAAGGTCTCCATTTAAAAAGGCATTTGAAAGGTCAAGTTGATGAAGAGAAAGGTTCTTGATAGCAGCAATAGCAAGAATTAACTTGACCGTGGTAAGCTTGACAACAGGAGAAAAAGTCTCATTATAATCAATACCTTCTTGTTCAGTGTAACCCTTGGCAACCAAGCGAGCTTTGTGACGTTCAAGAGAACTATCAGAGTGAAATTTGAGCTTGTATACCCACTTGCAACCAATAGGAACCTTATGAAGAGGTAATGAGATAATTTCCCAAGTCTGTGTACCTTCAAGAGCATCAATCTCTTTCTCCATAGCACCACACCATTCCAGAAATTTCTTTGCCTCAGTATAGGTAGAGGGTTCTTTGTGTTTATCAATGGAGACTAGAAAAGAGCAATGGATAGGGGAAAGTTTATCATAAGAGAGATATTGAGAAATTTCATGAAGGGTTTAGGATCCTGCTGAATGACAGTAGTAATCCTAAAGATAAGCAGGCTTTTTGATTCTCCTATGAGATGTTTGAACAGAAGGTTCAAGATCATCAAGTGTAGAATCTGCAGAAGGCAGAGTTTCTACAGATGGTGAAGAAGAAGGAGGTTCATCTCCACCAGGAACAGTTGGAATCATAGGAGTGAATAGGTCTAAAGCTAAGTCATGAAAGAAAGATGTCGAGTCCTGAGATAGTTAAGAACCAACAAAAGGAAAGAGCTCTTCATAGAAGATCACATGTCTTGAGACAGAAATGACATTTGTCTCAAGATCAAGGAGTATAGCCTTTGCATCCAGCTGGATAGCCAAGGAATAAACAGGCTCGAGCTCTGGGATCAAATTTGAGTCTGTGAGTAGGAGAAGTAGATACATAACAAAGACATCCAAAGGTTTTGAGTTGACTATATTCAGGAACCTTCTTTGTTAGTACTTCTAGAGGACTTTTATTGTCCAAAACAGGAGCAGGAGTACGGTTAATGAGGTGTATTGTGGTTAGAATGCAGTCACCCCAATAGGCCAAAGGAATGTGGGATTGAAAGAGGAGAGAACGAGCAGCATTAAGGATATGTTGGTGTTTGCGTTCAACAACAGAATTATGTTGAGGAGTGTCAGGACATGTTTTAAATGGCATAATGCCTTTGGATTTGTAAAAGGAGGTGAAGTTCAATTCTGCAGCATTGTCAGATCTAACCTTCTTAATTTTCCTATCAAACTGAGTTTCTATCATTTGAACAAAGTTTGGGAAAACTTGGAGGACATCTGACTTATGTTAGAAGGAGGGTCAATACCAACTGCAATGTTGGCCATAGCAGAGGGTTCATCAAATCTCTGTTTTGGCTTGAATCCAGTTGGAAATCCATGCTTCTTGTAGCATCGATCTACCACATGGCCAACTCTTCCACAAAAGGAACATTGAGGTCTGTCCTTTCTCTGATATCCACCATTAGAGGGATAAGTAGTACCAGACTGAGAATTTTTAGAAGAACCTTGAGATGACTGAGGAGGAATAGAAGAGTTAGAAATTACAAAAGCAGAAGGCTCAACATCACCAGAGAGAGAGAGTCTTGCAGATTTTTGACTATCCTCTTGATCCAAAAGATTATATACTTCGAAGAGAGATGGCAATGTCTTATTCATTAAAATTCTGCCTCTGATACTCCCATAATTGTCATTGAGTCCCATAAGGAAATCAATAACACGATTGGTTTCTCTTTCAGCAATAAGACCTTCTATAGTCCTTGGTGTAGTTTGAATACTAGCAAGTTCTTCCCATAGAGATTGAGTCTGAGTGTGATAAGAAGATAAATCTAGACTTCCTTGAAGAAAAGAATGAGCCTGGTGTCTAAGCTTGTACAATCTTGGTAGATTAGACTTGTGAAATCTAGTGTGCAAATCCTTCCAAATATCAGATGCATTCTTGAAGTAGAGAATACTAGTGTAGATCTTTTTGTTCACACTATTCAATAACCAAGATTTGATCATACTGTTACATCGAATCCATATCTTGCAATATGGATCATCATCATCAGGCTTAGCAATGGATCCGTCAAGGAAACCTATCTTATTTTTTGCTTCTAAACTCGTAGTCATAGCTATTAACCAAACTCCAAAATTTGTTCCATTAAGCAATTCAGCAACAAGAACTAATCCAGGATTATCAGAACTATGAAGATGATACGGACTATGAATATTATTCGGTGATAGAGATACCTCAAAACGATCGGAGGCAGAAGAAAAAGTCGAGCGACGAGAGTGATTTCGCTCTACGAACTATGAGTCAACACGAGCCAGAACTAAACCAGAACGACGAGTTTGACTCGCCGGAGATTGAGGAGATCCAGATTCAGGCGATGTTGTAGCTCGATTGTTGTTAACATACTTCGACTTGCAGTTTCGTTTTCCAGCCATTGAGCTCAAATTTGACTTTAATTTGAAGAGAGAAGATGAGATTTACATAGCTTGAACGAAAGAGAAGCTTCGTCGAATTAGAGATGAAGAAAAAACAATGATCGGAAAAGTGAAATCCGGTGAATCGGAGAAAGATTCCGGTGATCGGAAAAAACGGTTAGAGAGTTGTTGAACGAGAAAGATCGTTGGCTTCTGATACCATTTTACCAAATACTCCCTCCGTTCTTTTTTGTTTGATGTTTAAGGTTTCTACACACAAATTAAGAAATCAATTAATTTTCTATGTTTTCAAAACAAAACATGTTTAATCATCCATTCCAAAAAAATTCAACCAATAGAAAAACAATCTGCAGAATTTAAACAGTCAAAAACTCAAAATCACAATTAATTTTACATAGAAAATTGAAAAAATCAATCAAAACAAAACAGAAAAATCACTCTAAAACATCAAATAAAAAAGAACGGAGGGAGTATCTTCTGATTCTCATTAATTGTATAATGTGTATATTTACACATATATAGCATTGGTTAAGCAAAAGAAACTAACCAATGTACCGGTTTACATTTCTCTATACACTATATACTATAATACCCCTCCTTCACAACACCACCTCCACCACCACAACCACGGCCTCCAGCGTCACAACCACTGAAACCACCATAGATAACGGCTCCAGCAACTGATCTAGCCGTGCCAGCACTTGTCAGAATGACCAGATCTCTACCTTTGGTTCTATACTCAGGCGTCCGGAGCTGCAGTGGTGTTGGTGTTGGTGTTGGTGGAGGCGGTGTTGGACAAGGAAGCTTAGTACTGCGGGTGATGATGCAGCTTATGATGATGACCGCCACTGCAAAAACGGCACAGGCCACGAGTGCAACAGCCAAATTCGACAATTTCCTTAATTTCTACCCACTTTCCTTGAATCAAACTATTAACATGCTCCTTCCTACATAAGGGAAGACTCATTCTTACAAGTTGGACTAACACTACATTGGAGACTCATTCTTCAGCCTCATCCAGAAGACCAGAACAATCTTATATTATTTCTCAAGCAAAACTATGACTACTGAACAATTAATTCTCTTTTGACTATTCAATTGCCAATATTTATAGCAAAAGAGTTTACTTAGACTAAATGTATAAATATATATTCATAGACAAAGCCATTTTACACATATATAGTTTATAATTGAGCTAGTTTAAAGACAAGCAGAGCTTTTTTCTCATTATGAAAATTATTAAGACAAATGTCTATAATTTCATAATGCCTTCAGTTAGAAAAGAAAAGCAGTGTTTTATGGGTTCTCTGTTTCTTCACTGTTAGCCTAAGGCATACTAATGTCACTCTTGTGTCTGTCTAATTTCTTATGAACTTTAAACACAACCAAATTAGCAGTCTTTTTCCATGCAGGAAACTGTAAATGTCGTATACCGTTTAAATGCAAGATTTCGCAGATTGAGAAGTAAAAGAGCGTGTACCTTGAGCTTCTATAAGTAGATCCATATCAGTTGGTACATAATTCAATGGTGAGTGATAACCAACATATGAATCCCCCAAAGAGATTACCAAGACTTTATTAAAAAAAAAAGAGATTACCAAGAGCAACAATTGATTAAAACTCGAAGCCTTTAATCTCTCACATTCCCCACAATGAGAACAAGCGTAATCTTGACCATCACTTAGCAAGTGTACAAGGAAAAAATATACTCCCTCTGTCCCATTTTAGATTATTTTTAAAGTTTTTACACACAAATTAAGAAACCATTTAATTGTTCATCTTTTCAATATAGAACATCAATTCCAAAATGATTCAACCAATGAAAAAATAATCTGCATAATTCAAACAGTCAAAAACAACAAAAACACAATAAATCTTGTATAGAAAATTGAAAAAATCAACAAATTTGATACAAAAAAAATTTCGTAGAAGATCATCTAAAATGGGATGGAGAGAGTATGATAGTAGAATTATATGCTTGTCTCTTGGAAATTCCCAAGAAATCGAGACCGATACTCTTATCTTCGATCCGCATAAACCTATAGCAAAAGAGGTAGTTCATAACTAAAGGAGGATTCAAGAACTAGCCACGACAGTGAGGATAGGAACTGAACGTTGGCGCAAGTTAGCCTCGGGGTTTACTTTAAAAACAGAGTGCGAAAGATAAAAGGCTTTTGAAATAGAAATCAGACATAAAACAGAGTATTTTAACCAAAATATAGTAAATAGATTTGTATAGTTATGGACACAAAAAGAATGGGTTTCTGAACCAGAAAGCTAGCTCACGTTCAGAGAGTGCCAATCCGTCTTAAGAAAATCCTCCGTATGTATACAGACGAAAACCTCGGTCCACCCCGGTTGATTAAACAGGCCATGTGAACCAATTAACTAAATACTTTGATTGTTTAAATGATCTTCTGACATTTTTTCGGGAACCAAAGAAAAGATTCCTATGTTCATTTTTTTATTGTTATTCATTAAATTTCATGGCCGTTGACCACGAAGTTTCCTTGCTTACTTGAAAATAAGACCAGCAGATGTGAGAAAGCTTATAAAATAGAAACTCAACATAACAACGTAGTACTTCAACAAAGCAGCCAGGTCCATCATTCTTGACTGTGACAAAAAATGGAAGCAACAAGAATGGGTTTTGGACTCGGAACTTTATCTTATCTTCACAAAGTACATCTCTGTCTTAAGACCAATCTCTCTCTCTTTCCTTGCTCTTTGCTTCAAAACAATACTCTTTCCTTGGAAAACCCCGCAAAACATGACATGTTCGTCGTAAGCTCTACTAAGAGTAGCGATGAACTTGAGAGTAGTCGTCCTTTGACGCACTTTTCTCCCTCTCTTTGGGGAGATCACTTCCTCTCTGTTCCCTTCGACCGTGATGTAAGTGCATTTAACCGATCCATTTCACTTGTCTTGATGCACAAAACCTGATTCTTTACAAGCCATTTTGTATATTTTTAGGCATTTGATGAACTAGAAAGGGAGATTGAAATTATGAAGCCGCTCGTGAGCGACATGCTTATGTCTTCCCACATCAGTGACAAGGAGAAGATTCGTCTCATCCATTTGCTTATCAGCCTTGGGATCTCTTACCATTTTGATAAGGAGATTCAAGAGATCCTTAACCACACTTTCACAAATTTGGATGATATAATAGCCGGCGAAAATGATCTGGAAACAATCTCCATTATGTTTGAGGTCTTTAGACTATATGGTCATAAGATGTCTTGTGGTAAGAATATCAGTTTCTTTTATTTACAGACATGCATGCAGCAGATTCGTAACATGACATATGTATTTGATTAGTTATATATATAACTTGGCTATACGGTTTCATTGTAGATGCTTTTGATAGATTCAGAGGCATAGATGGAAGGTTCAAGGAGAGTCTAGCCAGAGATGTTAGAGGAATGCTACAACTGTTCGAAGTAGCGCATCTCGGGACACCCTCTGAAGATATGATGGACGAAGTGCTGAGTTTCACACGGAATCACTTGGAGTCTTTGGCAAGTCGTAATGCATCCAGTGATATTCCTCATCTCATCAAGCATATAAAAAACGCATTATATATACCTCGATATAGTAACACACCAGTACTAGTGGCAAGAGAATATATATCTTACTACGAAAAAGAAGAAGTTCGTGACGAGATCCTGCTCAAGTTTGCAAAGCTTAACTTCAACTTTTGCCAGCTTCATTACATCCAAGAGCTAAAAATTCTCACCAAGTAACGTACTCGTCTTCAATCTTGTTGACAACATCGGTCTTCTCGATCTCAATTTTCCCAATTCATTTTTTTTTTCATTGGTTGCAGATGGTGGAAGGACGTGGATCTTGCATCTAAGCTACCTTACATCAGGGATAGAATTGTCGAGTCCCATTTAGTGTCTATGGGACCGTACTTCGAGCCACATTATTCACTTGGGAGAGTTATAGTGGCTAAAATCAATATGATTGTAGTTGTGGTGGATGACACGTATGATGCATACGCTACTATTCCCGAAGCTAGAGCTCTTACTGAATGTGTGCAGAGGTACTATATATAAGTGTGTCTATTCATATATATGCCTCTTTCTTTCTCTGTTATATTTATCAAAATGTGAGGAAAAATCTTGGTATGACCAGGTGGAGTATTAATGCCAGTGATAAACTACCTGACTATTTGCGAATCGTCCTCGAAAAATTGTTTGAAACAATGGGAGAGATTGAACGAGAAATGAGATCAAAAGGAAGATCCTACAGCGTGAAACAAGTGATAGAGAAGGTAGTCTAGCTAAAGAATGGATCAGATAAACTTATGGAACTTGAAATCAATATTATATGTACGTATTCTTTAGTGGACTCTAAATAATGTTTCATGTCCAAACACAGACCAAGATCCTTGTGAAGGCGTATGAAGAGATCGCAAAGTGGGCACGGACGGGTCACATATCAACCTTTGATGAGTACATGAAGGTTGGGTTAATAACAGGCGCAATGGGTGATTATGTAGCGTTCAGCTTGATAGGTATGGAAGATATTAATGAGAAGGAAGCTTTCAACTGGCTCAATTCCAAACCCCTAATCATCAAGACTCTAAATGCTATGTTCCGTCTAGCAAATGACGTTGGAACCTACGAGGTACACCTCGAATAAAAGGTTTTTCTTTGGTTCTTGTGTTTCATTTTGTCCTCATGATTAAATGATATTTCCAGACCGAGATGGGAAGAGGAGAGGTTGCTAATGGGATCAATAGCTACATGAAACAACATGGAGTCACTAAAGAAGAGGCATCCAAAGAGTTCCGTAAAATGTATAGAGAGTACTACAAAGTGTTTATGGAGGAGTTCATGAACACTCATGATCATGTGCCTCGCCAGGTTCTTCTACGATGCCTCAACATTGCACGTATCTTCGATGTGTTCTACAGAGAGGGTGATGGATACTCTGAGCCCAAAGGCAAAACCGAGCACTTTATGACCTCCTTGTACCTCCACCCAATACCTCTTTAATCGACCCAACATCGATCCTAAGTTAGTTACTTTTATGTGATGAAGAATAATCATGAACATCTAAGAACTGATATTTAGGTTTAAAAGTTTATTTTATAGAATCACACAAAATTGAGCTACCACTGAGCAATTCTCTTTGACTCACTTGCCAACAATTATTTTTTATGCAAGAGAGAGTTTACTTAGACCAAATGCATAAGTATCTAAACACAGGCCATTGACATATTTAAAGTTTATAATTGAGCTTTATATATGTCAAAGCTTTTTCTCATTATGAAAAGAACATTATTAAATCAAATGTCTATATTTCCATTATGAATTCAGTTAGAAAAGAAATGTACTATTTTGTAGGTTCTCTGTTTCTTCACTGTTACTCTAAGGCATGACTAATGTCACTCTTGTGTCTATCTTGTTTTTAATGAACTTAACACCGCCAAACTAAGATGGTACAATTTCTCCATGACCTTGCATTTCTTGGGGAATCCCCACCGGCATTGTCAAGTTTCAGAACATCAAATACCTCTTCCCTTTAAGTTCTCTATAGTAACGTTATAAGCAGTCAATCTCCGGCTTCAGCTTCTGAAATATTCTCAAGATTAAGAATGAAATCTAACTTACTAGAAAACATAACCAGTTTTATAATAAGTAGATAGAGACTAAGGTTTTGGAACCTGAAGCGAAAGAGGTGCACGATCAACAAATCATTTCACGGGTAAGGTGTTGTTGTAGGGATTGTTTTAACCACTCTTTCCAGTTGGTAGTTCTGTTTCTTAACCCGATATTAGATCACGGAATGTTGGAACCAATATTTCGGTTAAACAAATGGGCCTTGTATTGGGCATTTGTCTTATCCAAATTTGGTAGAAAAGTGAATGAGAAAAGCCTTTTGGTTTAAGTGAGTGACATGTAAAATATCCCACATCTAAAGTTTGAGAATTTTTCAAGTGGTATATAAGGAGCCACAAATATACTTTTGTTCAAAACATAACAAAGGTTATATACCATGAGTGAGAGTTGGGAATCCCACACGACCGACCGGACCGAACCAAGCCGGTCCGAGCTCGGGCTTTGGCTCGGGCGTGGGTTTGGGATTGGGCTTTGGCTTTGGCTATGGCCAAAGGGCCGTTGCCAGCCCAATTAAATATCTTTTTGGACCATCTAAATGGGCTGAAAAAAGCCTTTCGTTTTTGGACCCAAAACGCTGCGTTTTTGGTTTCGGTAACCTCTGCTGTTTCGCTAAACCGGCGTCAGTTTTGAAAACCAACCGGAGATAACTTCTCTACGGTTTTAAAACCGCATCTCCGTCAGTTTTTATAAACGAAGTCGTTTTCTTCGTTGATACTTACGTTCTGAAACAAAAACACTCACAGAAACTCTCAAAAATTTCTCTCAGAAACACAACAACAATCTTCCTTTCGTTTACAGTAAGTTTCGAGAGTATCGTAGATATTAGTTCGTAAGAATCGTTTGTTCGAGTGTCTGCGAACACGATTAGTCTGTGGTTTTATCTTGTAACTCGGAATCTCATAAACCCGTCACACTGCGGGAGATTCTTAGAGTTAAGGAAAGAGATTTCGTCTCTCGACTCCACTTTCTGTCTGATCTCTTCCCTTAACGGTTTTCTTATCGCTATCTATCTCCAATCACGTAGTGTGCCAAGCTCAGGTCCTACACGGAATACTAAGTGATTCCGTATTTTCAATTTCTAAATTTGATGAAAACCCCCAAGAGAAAAGAAACTGGAATACTGTTATACAAAACGCAAGACGGTAGAACATATTGTATTATTCATACACAATTAGAAAACAAACTCACTTAGGATTTAGGAATGGAGCAAAGAGAAAAGGTCTTTGTCTTTGATTGATGTGAGCGAATCGGGTCAGTCATATCTTGAGGGTGAACGTGAATCATACGACCTGTGTGAACCGTGAGACCTCTGTGAACCTGAAACGTTTCTTGGAAGATGATACTGAGGCTTCTGTTGTTCCAATGGCTGCCGGAGATGATGATATTGAGGCTGCTGTTGTTCCATTGGCTGCCGGAGATTCCTGCAGTTCGAGACCGCGACCTGTAGGTTTTGAGACATGGAGCTTAACTCTGGAAGACGCTGCAGATTCTGACAGTCATTGATTGTCAGGGTTCTTAGGGGATTTAGACCATACGAAGGCTCCTTTGAGAGCTGAAGAGAGAGCAGAGATGTGCAGTGATCGAGTTCAAGCTTGTCGAGGTTGCCGAAATGGCCTAAAGGAAATGTAACGAGAGTGTCACAGCTGCTTTTTATGCTTAGCGTTTGAAGATTCCCATAGCTGTACTCGTTGTGGTCTGGCTGGAAATCTAAGCGACCGCATTTATGGATGTGAAGAGAGATCAGAGAAGGAAGAAAGGTCGGTAGATTACCGGATAGCTCTGGACATCTCAGTATGAAGAGTTTCTTCAGAGAAGGAAATAAATCTCCTCTTGTGACTTTTATGTCTAACCAGTCTTCCCAATCCGGAAGGTTATCAAATCGCAGCGTTTCAAGCGATCTAAATGGCTGTTGGTCTCTATCACGCAGTGATAGATTGCTGAAGTAGAACCCCGGACCTATGCTTCTAAGCCCTGCCATTCCTGAAATGTAGAGTTCTTTGAGACCTGGTAGTTGACCAAGAGATGGCAAGGAGGAACAGTTTTGACACTCGCTGAGGCGTATGCACTCGATTCTGGAGAATGAAGGATCACTCAACCAATCTGGAAACATTCTTCCGTTGTATCTCTCAATGGCGAGTTTCTCTATATGACGATGTGGGCGTAACTTCTTGAAGACTTCAGCTTCGTTTTGCGTCCTGTGAGGATTTGTGCTGCGCTCTGAGATATTAGATCCAGTTCGCCAGACAAAATCTATCTCCTTGAGATTTTTCTTGCTGTTTAAATTTGCTCCTGCAGCATCAGCGACATCCACAACTCGTTGTAGCTCGACTATTCTAAGTTTTCCATGTAGTTCATGAAGCTCTCCAAGTTCACAAATCCTCGCCCCTTCGCTAGCACTCACGAAAAAAGTTGTAAGAGTCTGGAGACTCTTCAATCTACCAAATCTCCGCGGCATTTGTTTTAGCTTTGTCCCAATCAAATCAAGATACCGCAGATTGATGAGGTTGAAGATGTCTGTAGGTAGCTCCTTCAGACTGGAACAGTAAGCCAAAAGAAGTGTCTGGAGGTTATACATATGACAAAGGGATTTTGGAAGCTTCTCGAGTTCAGTGCGAGAGAGATCCAAAAACCGAGTGTGGCTCAAGTTCCTGAAAAAATCTGGGGGCAGCCTTGCAATCTTGTAATGTGACAAAGACAAAACACGCAAGCGGGTAAGCGTTGGAAGTAAGTTCTCCCTGACCATTGTATCTAAGCAGCATGACCGTGAAGAATTTGTGAGGCTGAGTGGTAGAAAAGTTCTGAGAAACTTGACCTCACGAAGAACTTCAAACTCCATAGGCTCACCATAATTATCTCGCAGGTAGGATAAATATCTGGTCCTTTCTGAGATCTGAAGTTTGCAGCCACCATCAAATTTGGAGCTGAACTCTCCTGAGGCAAACTGAGAAAGCTCATTGATAAAATCATGCATTATATATCTCGTCTTGCTCTTTTGAAAAAGCGACCTTGTAACTAGTTCAGAAAAGTACTCATCCCCAAGCTCTTCTATATCCTTACTGCTTCTCGTCTGTTGTAAGAACCCCTCTGCCATCCACAAAAGAACTACCTTTTCCTTCTCAAACGCATGCCCTTTGGGGAATATCGAACAATAGGCAAAACATCGTTTCAAGTGAGCTGGAAGATAGTAATAGCTTACCCGTAAAACAGGAAGTAGATTGCTCTTATCAGCTGGAAGATCCCAAATCCTGCTGCTTAGAACTCTCTCCCATTCTACGACTTTACCTTCAAACCGTAAAACACCGCCAAGTGTTTTCACAGCCAAAGGCAGGCCATGGCACTTGTGCACTATCCTTTCCGCAAGATCTCCAATTTCTTGATCTAGGCACGGATCTTGATTATTAGGAAATACAGTTTTCATAAACAGCGACCAGCAATCTCCATCAGATAATGGCTGAAGGTTGTGTACATGGACAGAACACATAATGGATGCGACGCGTTGGCTTCGTGTTGTCACAATAATCCGGCTCCCTGGAGCAGCAGAAATGAAGGGCTGACGTAGAAGATCCCAATCCGCAAAATTTTCATTCCACAGATCATCTAGAACAAGCAGAAACGGTAAGCCTATTAACCTCTCCTTCAATTTTACTTGAAGTACATCCAGGTCGGTGAATTCGCAAGGCCGGGAAGTAACGGATTCATAAACCTTTTTGGTGATCTTAAAAACGTCAAAATCCTCTGAGACATGAGCCCAGACTCTTGTTACAAAATGACTCTGAACACGCTGATCATTGTATAGGAGTTGTGAAAGTGTGGTCTTGCCAACCCCACCAATTCCAACAATAGCTACAACGGTTGTCCCACTATCGTCTCCATTCCCAGGAATCAAGAGTCGCATAATCTCATCTTTATCATCATCTCTACCAAACACTTCAGATTCATCCACAAGAGATGTCGTTGGTAACCTTTGTTTGGGTATCATTGCAGTTATCTCTTTCAACCCCAAGACATTTCTTTGCGAGGCTAAACGCTCGAGCCTTATCATGACCTTCTCAAGCCTGGTCTCCAAATGGTCACTGCTCCCGTCAAGAAAATCTCCGAGGGACATTATGCCACCACGAAGCTGTCTCAGCCTGTTTGAAGAAGAAGATTCAGCTCCTATATTGAGACGCAGAGCTTCTGTAGCAATATCATCAAGAGCATCCTCAGCATGGTAAACAACATCTCTCAGCTCGTTGACCCATTTCTCCACCACCACGTTTGTAATCTGCTTCTCCTCCGCATCAATCAGCACCGCACTTATTGTCAACAACGCAGTGTTCAGCCTCTCTAGTACATTCTCGTTCAGCTCCCGCCTCTTGAAGAAGTTCTTGAAAGGGGCAGACATCAGCGTCTGGAAGAGAGCTTGTAAGAAAGCTGAGAGAACCATCTCTCCTCCAATCATCTCGTCTGTCTTTGCACACACACAGACCTCTTGAAATACGACAAACAGAGACAATATTAAGAAATTGGAGATTAATTTCTCAGGAGCCTATCTACATGTCAATTCACCAGAGCAACACAAAAAAATTCAAATACTAAGAATTTACAAGGCAAGTGGTCATCATAGTTTGGTAGGAAAAGTAAGAGAAACTAACCTTAATTAAACTGTATTACGACCACAAAGTTGATGGTGTTGACTTGATAAACACACAGAACACACCATGAATCATGCCACCCAAGTAAAATCTACAATCACCAACTGAAACTACCCCGAAAATGATTGGAAGCTTGCCCGCATTTTCGTGGAGAAACTTGAAGATAGCCTGAAAAGGAAGAAACAATTATGGTGAATAAGTCAAAATCATTTACTTAGAGATGACAATTTAATAATAGGTAAAAGGCGACTTCAAACAAATAAACAAAGGGTCATCTTCCACAAACGAACAATATTTTAAATTCAAGAATGATTCTCTTGTGAGCTGGCACGAAAAGTCTTTAAATTGTTTTGATCTACCATCACAGACAAAGTCAATTCTACAAGCTAACAAACAAACCAACAAAAAGAAAAATAAGCAAATCATGTGTTATATCAATATAGGGGGGAAAATGCAAAAAAAAAACCAAAGAATCTTTCAATCGACAAAAAAACCCTAAAAAAATTTGTGCTGATAATTAAACTCCATCGTTTTAATTTAACGCAAATTAAACCCTAAAAACAAATATTGTTCAATCATTAACGAATTTAGAGGTTTAATTCAGGGGTTTACGTTCATTAAACAACCATTACCAACAAATCTATTCATATTCAAATTAATATACTTTAAAATCCACTCATAATAAAAAGTTAAGAAACCACAAACCTAGATACTTAGCATTTTTTTTGCTAGTCATTGCCATTACGACGATGACGATGAAAGAACAAACGATTATGATGGAGACAAAGTAATGGACGTTGAAGAGAATCGCCGTTGTTGTTTGATACATGCTGGTAAGTTTTTCATTGACGCTGGAAATTATATCGACACCTTTTGAGTGATGTAGTCACCTTAACGACGCCTTTCTTTTCCGGCGACACCTCCACCATCGTTGTTTTGTCTTATTACTTGTTTTGGTTAATGTCATTTAACTCTGACGCAGCCGCAATCGCAGAGGTGAGCCAAAAACATTCTAATTCTAAATAAAAAAATTGAACACAAAATTGTATAATTAAACAAATCTTTGATAAATCTTTAAACGTAATTTGCTTTTGAAATGAATTTGAAGTTGTTAGTGCACTTCTTCGTCTCGTCGCCATATATCTTTTAAATATGCTAATGATTTAACATAATTTGTTGTTAGGGTTTAATTTGCATTAAATAAAAAGGTTAGAGTTTAATTTGCCTTAAATTAAAACGTTGGGGTTTAATTATCAGCACAAGATTCCTTAGAGTTTTTTTGTCGAACGAAAGATTCCTTCAGATTTTTTTTTGCTTTCCCCAATATTGGAGTCTTCCTAAACATTTAGTTAGACCTTTAAATGCTTTTGTCTTCTATAGGGTCAAGGCGTGAAGGGTCTACAGTGCATTTTTGGAGCTCGATTGGCTCAGAACCCAGATTAGACATGTAGATTTAAAGGACAAAACATCATGAACCAAAATAATAAACACAATTTTAATACAAATTTTATCTTTGTGGGTATGTTGTCATAGGTTGGAATGCAGAATTGAAATGACATCAATACCATCTGTCAAATCCTTAACGGATAATTTAAATTTTAAATCAATTAGAGAAGATAGAAATTGAGATTGTGTAATATATAAGAAAACTTACATCATGTGGTACTTATTGGTTGAACCGACATATTGGCAGGACCATTTCTTCTCCGAACCTTCTTGTGAACATAGAACATTGGAATAGTATGCAGCCAAACCCTTTTTGGCTTCCTCGTCTGATCTCAAATGCTGCACAGATATCCTAAAATTCAGACACCACGCCAAACATAAGAGGACAAGGAAGAAGAAAACCGAAAAGAAGACGAAGAAGAAAGAAAAATTCTCCATTGATAGATCTTTGGAAACAAGGAAAAGGAAAAAGACAACACAAGAGATAGATAAAACTTCATACTGCAACAAAAAAAGAGAAAAAGCAGGTCAGATTCACCTTATTCCCCCTTGTTTTGTCTTCTTTTTCTTGAATGTGACTTGCTGAATGATCCATAACCACTGCAAATATTGTGACAATAGTTTTAGAGAATTGGAGATAAAAAAATCATAATCCTGAATCATCAATGTTTAAGCAAAATGTCTGTAAACTTGTGAACAAGCCGAATCTCGTGATCAAATGGAACAAGAGAATCTCCAGAATCCTGATATTATTGTCACTTGCTGCAGGCTAGCATAAAGAGCTGCAAGTCAACAACCCTCCTTGGCTCCAACAATTTACAAGAGCAAAGATGGCGAACGCATATTTATCAAATTGCGCGAACGTGATGATTGAGCGGATTAATACTTCTAAAGAATTGGTAGAAGTATGTAAGGGAAAGTCCTCCAGTGCATTGCTGAAGAGATTGAAGGCCGCTTTGGTGACTGCGAATCCAGTGCTTACGGATGCTGAGCAAAAAGCAGAACATGTTCGAGAAGTAAGACATTGGCTTACAGGAATCAAAGATGCTTTCTTCCAGGCAGAAGATATTCTTGATGAGTTACTAACAGAAGCTTTGAGAAGAAGAGCAGTAGCTGAAGCGGGAGGCTTAGGAGGACTATTCCAGAATCTCATGGCTGGTCGTGAAGCCATCCAGAGAAAGATAGAACCAAATATGGAAAAAGTAGTTAGACTACTGGAAAATCATGTGAAACACATTGAAGTTATTGGATTGAAAGATTATAGTGAGACTCGAGAACCACAATGGAGACAAGCGTCACGGTCAAGACCTGATAATCTTCCACAAGGCGTGGTCGGGCGAGCAGAAGATAAGCTAGCACTAGTCAATTTGCTGACTTGTGATGATGAAATAGGGGTTGGGAAACCAGCTGTGATCTCCATCGTGGGTATGCCAGGGGTTGGAAAAACTACCTTGACAGAGATAGTTTTTAATGACAACAGTGTAACCGAACATTTTGATGATAAAATGTGGATCTCTGCTGGGATGAACTTCAATGTTTTCACCGTTACAAAAGCCGTTCTGCAGGAGATCACTTCAAGTGCAGTTAATACTGAGGATCTACCTTCACTTCAAGTCCAGCTGAAGAAAACTCTATCAGGGAAGAAATTTTTACTCGTTCTGGATGATTTTTGGTCTGAAAGTAATACAGAATGGGAAAGTTTCCAGGTCGCCTTTACTGATTCAAAGGAAGGAAGCAAGATTGTTCTGACCACACGAAGTGAAATCGTCTCCACAGTTGCACAGGCTGAAAAGGTGTATCGAATGAAGCTGATGACTAATGAAGAATGCTGGGAGCTGATCTCTAGAACTGCTTTTGGAAATATATCAGTGGGTTCTATCGACCAAGAACTAGTAGGAATTGGCAAAAGGATTGCAGAAAAGTGTAAGGGCTTGCCGTTAGCTGCAAGAGCCATCGCACCTCATCTCCGGTCAAAGCCAAATCCTGATAATTGGTATGCTATATCAAAGAATTTCTCGACCTACACCAACAGTATCCTTCCAGTTCTCAAACTAAGCTATGACTCTCTCCCTCCTCAACTTAAGCGATGCTTTGCCCTCTGCTCAATATTCCCCAAAGGTTATGTGTTCGAGAGGGAGGAATTGGTGCTTCTATGGATGGCAATAGACCTCTTATACCAACCAAGGAGCAACAAAAGATTGGAGGAGATTGGTTACAATTACCTTGATGACTTAGTTGCTCGATCTTTTTTCCTGAGAGACATCACCATGACAAGCTACGTGATGCATGATCTCATGAATGATTTGGCTAAAGCTGTTTCAGGAGATTTTTGTTTCAGACAGGAAGATGACAATATTCCGGAGATACCAAGCGTAGCTCGACATTTTTCATTTTCTAGAAGCCAATGTGATGCTTCAGTGGCTTTCAGATCCATCTGTGGAGCTGAGTTTCTGAGAACCATTCTTCCGTTCAACGTGCCAACAGGCCTTGAATCTCTCCAACTAACAGAGAAAGATTTGAAGCCTTTGCTTCATGCATTGACCCGCCTAAGAATTCTTAGCTTGTCTCATTATCAGATAACCCACTTGCCTAAATCATTAAAGAGTTTGAAGCAGTTACGGTATCTAGATCTGTCAAGCACCAAGATAAAAGAGCTCCCAGAGTTTGTGTGTACCCTCTGTAATTTGCAGACACTGCTATTGTCAAATTGCAGTGACCTCACAAGCCTCCCATCAAGCATGGCCGAACTCATCAATTTGCGCCTCCTCGATCTCGTTGACACTCCCTTGATAGAGATGCCAACAGGAATAAGAAAGCTGAAAAGCTTGCAGAAGTTATCCAATTTTGTTACAGCAAGGCTTAGCGGTGCCGGATTGCATGAGCTCAAAGATCTTTCTCATCTCCAAGGGACACTTCGCATCTCTGAGCTACATAACGTATCATTTGCCTCAGAAGCAAAAGACGCTGGTTTGAAAAGGAAGCCACTCCTTGATGGGTTAATCCTCAAGTGGGCTGCGAAAGCTTCTAGCTTCGTCCCAGGTAGTTTTAATGCATTGGCCTGTGACCAAAAAGAGGTCCTGAAGATGCTAGAACCTCATCCACACTTGAAAACGCTCTGCATTGAGTCTTATCAGGGCGCAGGATTTCCTAAGTGGTTGGGTGATTCTTCATTCTCCGGTATTGCATCGGTCACTCTCAGTAGCTGCAACCTCTGCATATCACTGCCTCCATTGGGGCAGTTGCCTTCACTCAAGTACCTTTGCATTGAAAAATTCAACATTCTCCAGAAGGTTGGTCTAGACTTCTTCGGTGAGAACAACTCTGGCTTTGTACCATTTCAATCCTTGGAAACTCTAAAGTTCTACGCCATGCCAAGATGGGAAGAATGGATTTGTCCGGAACTAGAAGGTGGGATCTTTCCTTGCCTCCAAAAACTCATCATACAAAGATGCCCCAGCTTAAAGAATGATTTTCCAGAAGGACTCCCTTCTTCAACTGAAGTCACCATCTCTGATTGCCCCTTAAAAGAACATTCCTCCACAAGGAGTCTTTCAGATATTCCAGAAAGTCCAGCCAGCATTCCCTCTATGAGAAACAGTGGACTGTCTTCCCCTACAGTGAATCCAAACATGGAAGCCAGTACAAGTACTCAACAAGGTTTAGCTACAAGTAGTCAAAGTAATGACGACACTGACATAACTTCGATTTCAAGCCAGTCATCTTTCCAAAAGGACCGTCCACTATCACAAACAGAACTTTTGGAACGATATGAAAGATCACATCAGAATATCGAAGACCCAGCTGTGATCTCGGCAAGATACTCATATAACTCCGATATACATAGCTCGTTGTTAAGTCCATACATCTCACGATCATCAGTTCTTCAAGACCCTATAAACGAAGGCCCTGAAAGTATTATCTACAAGTCCCAGCAATCTCCAAAGCTATCTATTCAGAGTCCACTTTCAAGCGATGCAGACAAACAAAGGTACGAAAATGACGAACCAGACATGGAATTTCTAAAAGTTACAGAGATCTCTCACCTCATGGAGCTACCTCAGAATCTACAATCACTCCACATTCAAAGCCTTGACGGTCTAACTTCCTTACCAGAGAGTTTATCAGAAAGCTACCAAAATCTCCAAGAACTCATCATCGTCTCATGTCAATCTCTCCAATCCTTCCCTGGAAGCCACCCACCACCAACACTGAAAACCCTATACATCAAAGACTGCAACAATCTAGATTTCGCAGAGAGCTTACAACCAACACGAAGCTACTCACAACTAGAACACCTCTTCATCGGAAGTAGCTGCTGCAACAACCTCCTCTACTTCCCTCTCTCACTCTTCCCAAAGCTGAAAAGCCTCTCCATTCGTGACTGCGAAAGCTTCAAAACATTCTCAATACACGCAGGACTCGGAGACGATAGAATCGCACTTGAATCCCTAGAAATCAGAGATTGCCCTAATCTACAAACTTTCCCACAAGGAGGATTACCAACACCGAAACTCTCCTCGATGTTACTCTCAAACTGTAACAATCTCAGATCCTTACCAGAGAAACTCTTCGGACTCAGTTCTTTATCGTCACTGTTCATAATCAAATGCCCTTTGATTGATACGATTCCTGGAGGTGGGTTTCCAAGTAATCTACGAACGCTTTGTATCAACTTCTGTAACAAGCTAACTCCTCGTGTTCAATGGGGATTACGAGATCTGGAGAATCTACGGAATTTGGAGATTGAAGGTGGTAACGAAGATGTTGAATCGTTTCCTGAAGAAGGGTTGCTTCCAAAAAGTGTTTTTTCTTTGAGGATAAGCTGTTTTGAGAATCTTAGGGTTTTGGATCGTAAAGGGTTTCGAGATACAAAAGGTCTTGAGACGATGGAGATCAATGGTTGTGATAAGCTACTGATTGATGAAGAAGATCTTCCTTCTTCTTTGTCTTGTTTGAGTATAAGTTCTTGTTCTTTGTTGACAGAATCAGAAACAGAGTTCTTTAAGGTGTTGAAGATTCCACATGTGGAAATCGATGGCGAGATCTTCTCTTGAGGATACACAAGTAACACCATACTAAGACCTTACTTGATACACACGACATTGTAATTCACACACTTGACATTATACTTTGTTACACTATTCAATGTAACACTCTTGATTCTAAACCTTGAAGAAAAAAGGAGAGGAAAAAGTAAAATATTTTGTGAAAAAGCCAAGAAAATTCAAAAGCAAAATGTTCCAAAAATCCCTTACGAGAGAAAGATGATGAAACAAATGGAAGTATCTCAAGTGGAAAAAGAAAAGAGCCTAATCAAGAACTCCAAATTCAGAAGTAGGATCATGGTGTTTCCAGCTACTAAGATAAATGGATATAACTGTTCTAAAACGGAAAAAGATGTCGAAAACGGGGAAAGAAAGAATAAAAGTTAACGAAGGAAATGGTATGTTTGCAAATCATCTCTCTTCTCCGAAAGCCAGCTAGTCTCTCTTCTAGTTTGTCGATGGTGGTCGAGTGATTCTTGGCCTCACTGGTGTCTTTGATGGACTTACCCTAAAACCGAAATGAAAAATGGAGCCAAAATGTTGATTCAGTTTAGATATTCGAAAAAAGAATCTTTAATACATTGCATCAATGAGATTTTACCTAATCGGTTGGGATCCAACAGCTATCCCGCTGCAGTTGAGCGCCCTAAGCGCACTATCTGCCTGTTCGTTCGAAAAGAAAAACAACCAAGTATAAGTTTTTGATATACTTTCAATGTATGAAGCCACATTGGAGAAAAATTATCCTTTTGTGAATAGCTGAAGGTCTCACCAGAGCAAACTCTACAAAAGCTATGCGAGTTGAATGCAATTGATCGCCAAGAAGCCTCAGCCGAGTTACCTGCGTATGTATATTAGAAAACAACTTAAGCATCACTCCTTACAAGACAATTTCACATTAGAGAGAGAGAGATCAAGTAGGTGTAGCTTCTGTTCTGACCTCGCCACATGCGGATTCAAAGAAGTTTCTCACATCAGCTTGAGAAACCTGCAGTCGTCGAAAAAAGTCCTTAATTTGGGAGATACTACCAAAACAAATATAATAAAGTTTGTGTAGATTGGTCAGTGTTTTACCTTTTTGTCAATGTTTGTGCAATAGATTGTCCTTGAACACATCTCCCTCTCATCCTCTGACTGAATTAACCCCAAACATAGTATGTATCAAAGTTTATTCAAAACTTAAACCAGATTTGATTAATGGAATATTTTCTTCTTACCCTGGGAAGAAATGTAGGATTCACTGGAAGAATAGCAGTTTTGGATGGTAAGACCCTCACCGGGTAGTAGCCGAGCATTGTTCCACCAAGGCTTAATGCTTCCCGTGCGCCCTCTGTAGAAACAAATTTACTATGAAAACGGCTACTATGTGTCAAAACACTAACAAGGAAATGTTTTGTTAAAAGCATTTTCAAGAATCCAGCTGCTAAACTTACGGTCATCAGCAAACTCAACAAACGCAAATCGAAGAACTGAATGTGGATCGCCACAAATCCGACAATCAACAACCTTCACAAAAGAATAAATCAATGTTACTTCACAAACAATCATATACCACCCTAAAGACCACATAAAAACATAATCTGATATAGGGATTTAAAAGGTCAATCTAACTTGCATAGGCTCAATATATATAACCAGCAATTAAAACTTAAAAAATAATCTTACTTGTCCACAGTTACTAAACAAGGCAGCAAGACCTTCCTCAGTCACCTAAATCACAAAGCACATTTATGTGTTACATTAATACAAATTTAACTCCAATTCTTACCTTAAAAGAGACTAAAACAAACTTACACTCTGATCAATGTCAGAAACATAAACTGTTCTTCTAATACTATCTTCTCTTTGAGCCTTAGAAATTCTTCCAGTTAACCTCTTCCTCCCTTGGCTATAGTTGTTTCTTCTCTGTATTCACAAACAAAAATCAACAGAAACAACCCCATTTTAATCAAATTTCACATTGCAATCATTATAAGATTTTAAATGATCTGATCATATAAAATTATTAGCTATAACCAAACCAAATTATCTAATCACATAATAAAGTTTACCTTCCGGTTAGAGTCATCCTTCTTGCAATCAGGATCAAACTCTTCACCAGATTGCTTCTTCATGGTCGGAAAATCATCATCAGCAGACAGAATCTGATTGTTCTTCTTAGGATTGTAATAAGAAGGGAAAAACTCCTTAGCCAAAGGATTCAGTTTCTTAAACATGGCAACAAGCTTCTTCATATCAAGCTCGGATTCTGGTTTAAGCTCCGGTTCAGTTTCGGGTTTAATAACCGTGATCGAGCTCTTCTCAATTCCATCACGGATCATCTTTTCACCATCGCTAATTTCATGAACATCTTCCACAACAACAACAACATCAGTGTGCATCTCAGTGACTTCTGCCATTGGATCACAACAAAACAGAACAAAACTTTCTCCTTTTTTTTCGTTAAAAATCAAAACTTTAACAAATGATGATCAAGAAAATTTGATTAAATCCAAAAATGTGACATTCTTAATTGAAACCCATTTAAGAAAATTCCACAAATTAACGCAAACAAATCACGAAAGTGCTTGATCTCGTGTTGTATATGTATATATGATAAACAAACGTTGAGTGAAAGAAAATGTATTTTGGTTATGAGTTTGTGATTAGAGAAAGCTTGATCTGTGGTGTTTTGGTTATGGAGGTGAGTATGAAGAAGAATGATGAGGTTACTTTGCTTCCGTTTTGGCCGCTCTCTATTTTGGCCTTTTCACTAAACTTTCATTATATTTATTTATTCTTGTTGAAATTTTTTGTGGGTTTATTTGATAGATAATCGAATTTTTGGCAAAGTTTAGTAAAAGAAATACGATAACAAAATAATAATTGGGAATTTTGGGCATGTGATTTAAATAAAATGTGTTATTTTACACACTATCATCCCATAAATAAGAGAGATTACAAATTTTGTGTTATTGTGTGTGTCATGATGAAAAAACTAATTTATTGACGATTTTAACAACTTCGTTTTGCAACTTTTATGACTATCAACTATAGATTCTTTTATTTAATTTGATGTAATTAGAGACAAGTTAAATTCGATAGGTTTATCGTATTAGGAATCATATAAAGTGCAATATCGACCACACTTTAATTTTTATTCCATTTTCTGATTATATTCTTCTTCTTTTTCCTTTTATAGTTCCATTTTTGTTCTTTTACAATTTGTTTTTTAAAACAATTTTTGTCTCGTAGACTCGTTAAATAAGTTTGTTGCCTGATGGTACTGCTGCATAAATCTTTGGAGTTGTTAGGATTTTATCTATTTTCTATATTTTTGTATGAAATTCGTTTTTCTCGTTTTTCTCCAATATTTTTTTAAAAAAAAAACTTTATATTTCACTCTGAAATCTCGGCGATTTTGGATTGTTGAGAAAAAAGTTCGAAACAATATCTGATTATTCAACAACAGAATCCACCGTCTTCGTCGAAATTGGAATAAAGTGATTATATAAATGTTTTAGGTAGTTTTGATCCCAAAAACCTCATTTTCTTCAAGTAATTACTTCCGTTCATTACAAATTTGTCGGTTGAATAAATGAGTAATACATCTAAGACTATTTACCTATACATCATAAGTTTCTTTGTTGTTCAGTAGATTAAACGCATTCTCGGTTGAAAAAATCATATAAGGAATATTTTTGTCCACCCATACACTCAAATTGTTTTCTTTGTCATCAACAAACTTTCATTGATTCAAGAGTTGCAATTACATAATCCATTTAATGACATAAGATAAAGCATTACAACGAGCTTGCTCAGCTAATTGATTCGCTTCTATGTTAACAGTTCTTTTGACCTGAAAGAGAAGCCACACACGCTAGAAATACTCATAATATCATGTAAATGAATTGCATATTGATTATGAGTCCACTCGTGGCTGATATATAACCTGTAAATCTCCATGAAACCTCCCCTTCCAAGTGCTTCGACCTCTGCCTCCATGGAAGAATGTGTTGGATTAGTGGATCATGAACTTTGAAGTACTCTCATGCTAGACGGGTCATGCAAAATCCATCCAATACCAACTTTGCCATGTCGAGAAACCCATGATTCATCAACAAAACAACAATAAGTACATTCACCCTGGATAGTTCGGTATAAAGAATCTGGAATGCAACTATTTGATTAGGCTACTTTGTTTGCAGTGTACTCTTCATGAAATACCAAATCTTGGTGTTTATATTCTTGAGCCTCCACCCACAACTTAAAATCCAGAATAACCTAGTGATGACATCCGGTATAGGCCATCTATTTCCTTTGAACACCAACTCATTCTAAATTTCCCACCTTCGCAAGCGTATAAAATGAAAGACCACCCATACCACTACAAGAATAACTATTTTTAACATCATTTAATTTTTAATTTAGCATCACTTTTAAAATGATACTAGAATTATAATATCACTTGTAAAAGTGATGTTGAACATTTGGTACGGGGACACAAGACAAACCTAGAAAGCTAGTTTTATGCAAGTCATCTCCAGGCTTTCAAACGCATCCATCCAAGCAATTGGTAAGACTTTGCCGGTGACTCTTTTCCTCTCGCTTCGTAAAAAGAAAACTCCAAAACATAATGTCTTCGTAAATTTTCTTCTGAAATCTCAAAAATTAGCATCAATTTTTAAAAGGAATATTTGCCAAATTGCCATGTTTTGAAAATCATTTTGTCCCAATGCCCATTCTACCATATTTTAAGTCCCATTAACCTCCCTTTTAGTTGAAACTCTAATTTACCCTTTGACTTTAATTAAAAATTGTTTTCGAAATTGTTTTTCAAATTCATTAAATAATAGAAAATAACTTATTTACAAACAATAAAAATAGATATGGGTTATATAATAAGATTGAATATTTTTTTGAAGAATATCGTAAATAAGGAAATATAATATATTTTTTTGTTGAAAAAAACGTAATATAAATATTTTAATTAATATATATATATATATATATATATATATATATATATCTATTTACCCTTTAAATTTAATTAAAAATAATTTTTCAATTTGTTTTCCAAATTCATTAAATAATAGAAAATAATTTCTTTACAAAAAATAAAATTAGATATGGGTTATAGAATATATTGAATATTTATTTGTAAAATATAGTAAATAAAGAAATGTAATATATATATTTTTTGGTTGATTAAAAACGTAATAGATATATTTTTAATTAATAATAAAAATTTGTTAAAATATTCTTTTTTTAAATAAGGAAACGTTATAATTATATTTTGTCTAAATAAGGAAAGAAAATATTAAGATTCTAGATTAAGGGAATTTAATAAAAGTATAGTAAGCACTCCAATATGTATTTTATATTATTTTTTTGCAGATTATATATAATAATTAGAAACCAAATTAGTCATATAATTCTATAATTAAAAAATGTAACATATATTTTAAAAAAAATTATTAGACAATTGTTTTAAAAAAAAATATTAAATAAGGAAACGTAATTATTGTATTTTT
This sequence comes from Arabis alpina, assembly GCA_900128785.1. Taxonomy (NCBI): domain Eukaryota; kingdom Viridiplantae; phylum Streptophyta; class Magnoliopsida; order Brassicales; family Brassicaceae; genus Arabis; species Arabis alpina. The sequence goes on along the minus strand of LT669790.1, from coordinate 9,064,448 downwards.
TCTAAATAAGGAAAGAAAATATTTAGATCCTAGATTTAGGGAATTTAATAAGGATTTAATAACTAACCCGTAGAAAACACATTTTACAATCTTCGGTAGATGTTTGATGATGTGGTGGAATTTATATTCTAACGCTGGTAGATTATAATAAAAACGGCAGAATGCGTAATCTACCGTCGTAGAAAATAGTACACATCGTGGAACACACATTCTACAAACCGAAGAACATATAACACCTCGCAGAACACAGAATCTACGCTTGGTGGATAACAGTGTAGTTAGCAGAACCAAAAGTCAACAGTTCCGTAGACGTAGAACGTGGATTCTGGAGCCGTAGAAACAGATTATAACATTACTTTTGAACATAATTTTTAACCTATAAAAATATTTAAAAATATAGAAATGACTATTATTTAGATGTTTATAATTTTAAGATTTTTTAAAAAATTTAAAACATTTTATTTCTATTTATTTATTTTTGGGTTAAGGGCACTTTAAACCAAAATTGGTCAAAAAATGAAATGGGCATTGGGACAAATACATTTTCAATGTGGGGCAATTTGCCAAATCCCCCTTTTTAAAATGACACAATAATTTGGATTTAACATCATTTTTCTTAAATGTTACTAATAATAGGTTTAGCATCATTTTGAGAAATGATGTTAAATATGATTATATTTATTAGCATTAGTTATACAAAAGTGACACAAGATTTACTTTTTTAACATCAGTTTATAAAAGTGATGCTAAAACTCCCCGTCTTTTTTATCTTAGTAGTATCATTTTAGTAATTGATGTCAACAAAAATTGATGTTAAGTGCTATATTTTTAGTAGTATACACTCAAATTATATTCTAATTTTTTTATCATTACACAAATTAAAGCTACGTATATTTAATACTGAATTTCAATTTAGCAATAAAAGTCAACAAGAATATCTTACAAATACAAATGAAGAATTACCTTTATATAGTGTAAATAGTAACAAAAATCTATATTTATATACGTATATATGTATTATTATTTTTATTTGGATTTTTTTTCGCGTATCCTGTTTTGCACCGTACTATCACCATTTGATTTGATACATCACACAACAATGGTATGGAATGATCTATTTCGAAAGATATTATATTTCATCATATAAACCAATATTCAAGTAAGTTGGTAAATAAGATGCGTTCGATTGGTGAAGAGATACGCAAAATAAACTACAACTTAGTAGTTACACGGCTGGATTTTTACAAGAGATGCTTGTAAATTTACGAGCAACCTATATTTATTTTATTTTATTTTGGTATAATATGTATAACATTACGATTTATGTTCTGTTTTTATTTGTTTTTGTTATGTTATACTAATATTATACATACACGGACACAAACAAAGTTTACTTGCCTTGATGACACGAGTTCCTTCCGACCATAATTTTTGATGTTTACAGTTTTTTTTTTTTTTTTGAAAAAATGATGTTTACAGTTACACTTTCAAATACACGAGTTTGAGGTAATAAAATATTCAATCCTCCTTCGCAAAGACTAATAATCGTTACATTTTGGCTCTTAGAGTGTCTGTCTATGAGTTTGTTGTAGTTAATTTTTGGCTACAAATATTGCCAAAACATACAGCATCTTAAGATTCTTAACTAACAAATAAACTCAGACAGAAATGAACAAAATACAATCGTCCCACGGCCCCACCCCATATTATCCAGAAGTTTTAGGCCCATCGGAAACTCAATATGGAAATTATTAATGTTGGGTTTTAATATTTGGACCCGACTTTAAATGGACCTACGTTTCTGTATTATTACCACAACAATGTCGTGTGTGTTTTCCAACCACATCAACGTATCAAATATCTTGATTATCAACTGGGGATGGAGTAGATAAAATATAAAAGATGAATTCATTTTATAATGAAAATGATAAAGGACCAATAAACTTGTTCGGTTTTTTGTATGAATTTGTTTTGTCACATATATATTGGTTCCATATCATTCACATGTGTGTATTAGGTTTATACAATCATGTTCCACCGCTATTTTAAAAATAAAATAAAATGAAAACAGATTCTCGAATTATCTGAAGACTTCTAGAATATGCCAAATCAACCAACGTACCAAACTTTGTTTCGAGACTTCAAGCTAACAAAATTGGAATTGAGTTCTTTCGTTTTCTATTTCTCTTGCAAATCAAGTTTCTAAGAAACTTCCTTCACCGTTAATATTCTATGAAAACATCTTTTTATAGCAAAAGAAAAATTGACTACAAATGGTAGGTAAAACACACTATATATATATATATATATATACTTATATCTTGACAGACCAAATAAACAGACTATAACAACGTGACCTATCTTTTTCATTGATTACATGTGTTTGCTTTTAACGAATTACATGGAAATATATCATACGGCTTTTGCGTAAACGTGTCTCTTCGACCAAACTTCAAACTAATACTCCCTCCGTTCCTAATTAATGAATTTTTTACAAAAAAATTTTGTTCCAAAATAATAGAGTTTTTACAGTTTTCTATGCACTTTTACAAATTCCAAAACAAATACTGAAATACTATTGGTTAAACTTTATTGAAAACTGTAAATCGTAGAAATCAATGCGTTTTCTTAATAACCGTGCATTACCTTAAACATCTATTAATTAGGAACGGAGGGAGTAAAATTAGTACATAAACACCGTGAGAATGAACCACTATTACAAAATGGGTAATGATAAACAAAAAAAGTCCCACATGCAACCCGAAGTAGATTTAACGATGATTGGTACACCTATTTTTTCCAAATCTAAAATAAATAATATTCAAAACAACGATATTTTTGTTGATTAGTACTACACTACTACTACTACATAATAGTACACTATATAACGTGGGATAATATAAATAGAAGGGGCCAAAAAATATTATAGGATTCCGTTAGCAAATAATTAAAGCAATCAGAAGTTTCAAGTCATTCAGTGCGGTCGGTTAAAGCACTTTTTTGTTGATTGACCGTTATAAAACGCGTCAACACAAAATCACTCCTTGCCACGTGTCGGTCATTATTCTTGGTGAGACCGACACGTTTTCTCCAACGTGTCGTATTCTGTCGGAAGCCTATCAACGGTATTGTAGATTTGGGGGCAGTTTTCAACCGTTGGAGAATCTGCCGTCTTTATACTCTCTTTTTTTTCCATTTTTATTTACCGTTTTGATAATTACTCCTTCTGTTCCTTAATATAATATAGGATGTTTTAGCAAAAAAAACACAAAAGTTAAGAAAACCATTTTCTAAAAAATATAATCATTTAGTATATAATATAAAAACAATTCAACCAATTAAATTAAAAAAAACTGCATAATACTATTGATCACACGGTATCCAATAAAGATAAAAAGTACATAGTATTATCAAACATCATATATTGTGAAACAAAAATAAACTTTCAAAACATCTAATACAGTAAAAACTCCATAAAGTAATATTCGATAAAGTTATAAATTCGATAAAATAATAAATTTTACCGGTCCCTGGTCGGGCCAGTGCAAAATATGACACAATTCAATAAAATTATAAGATAATAATTTTTTTCAAATCTCTATGTAAATATATAGTCTCAATAATATCATAAAGTAATATTCTATCATTTAAAAAATCCAAAACATAGCTAAGAAAAAAAAAAACGTGAAAGGAGTACTTATAAATTTTTTTTACAAATACAATATGAAAAACAAAAGAAAAAGAATGGAAAACATACAAAATTGTTTGTAAAATAAAAAGTTTAAAAGAAAACTTCATATTTTATATAAAAGAAAATTTTAAAAGATTTATAAGTATTTTTACAAGAAAATCTTATAAAGTAATAACTCTCTAAAGTAATAAATTTTGGTGGTCCCAACATTATTACTTTATACTTCCTCCGTTATTTTCTTATTGATGTTTTGGAGTGATTTTTTTGTTTTGTTTAGATTGATGTTTTCAATTTTTATGTAAAATTAATTGTGATTTTGAGTTTTTGACTGTTTAAATTCTGCAGTTTGTTTTTTTATTGGTTGACTTTTTTGGAATTGATGATAAAACATGTTTTGTTTTGAAAAAATTAAAAATTGAATGATTTCTTAATTTGTGTGTAGAAACCTTAAACATCAAACAAAAAAAGAACGGAGGGAGTAGAGTTTTTATTGTATATAGGAACGGAGAGAGTATAAAAATAGCAAAATGATATTAGTATTTACGTAGCAAATTACAATACATATTTTCCTTATTTTGGGGTCTAAAATACCTTCTTTTGTCCACTTTTTCGGTTTACGTGCTAAAGTGATGTTACTGGTCTAAATCAGGATATAATACACTTTCGATAAACTTACTAGTTAATATTGTCCAAATTTACCAGAAATAGTCAACTAATAGAGTCTAAACAAAAGAGTTCCTTTAAAACAAGCTTTATTGTAGGATTTGTAGGCGTGTAAGATTAGATTAACCCACATGTAACACACACAAGGGAAGAAAAACAAACCCATTACTAATCGAAGATTAATATTAAGTAGACAGATTATCGAATTTGAAAAGGACATTTATTCTTTCTTTTTTCCTTTCATTTGGAATCTTAAAGTAAGTAGATATTCAACGACATGCATTGATTGGACAAGACGATCGAATACAAATAATTAAAATATGAAGAAAGGATATGGTCATATGGAGGGAGTGGGACAGAAAGAGAGATTTAATTGGAAGAGAGCTATAAAAATGAAAGGAGTGCATGTATCAATGGAAGTGAGGTAGTGAATGTCTCTATCTCTTATTTTACGCCCTTTCTTTAATCGTAACTTATTTTGTCCTCTCCCTATGAGAAATGTCGAAACAATGTGGAGGTTATGTTCGTTTCTTTTTATTAATAAATAGGAACATATAAAACTATATTGTAGTAATTAATAAAGTATCTAGTACAAATTAAGTTTTGATTCTTCTGAATAACTCCCCAATTAAAAAAAAAAAATCTTTTAACTTGTTTGATAGTATATAATAAAATCTACCCACCAATGGGTTTTGTTTAATGATTTGTAGTTTGTTTTTGCTAACTACTTTTACCATATATATTATATACTTATTTCGTAAGAATGAATAACATGGATTATATAATATTAGAGTTGAAATACTTACATTTTAGAGTAACTCCTAACGTACAAATAATGATATCATCATATGGTTTGTTTTTTTTCTTTCTCAAAAAATAATTATGTCATCATATGGTTTGTTTTCGACAGAAAAAAATAAACGCGCCTAAGATATATAGAAGAAAGTAAAACCTATATAAACATACAACCGCACTCGAAAAATGGTCGATGTCTCATGTCGATACGATTCTAAAGATTTAACCGTTGGACTCAAAGTTTATAGAAACAATATAATAAAACAACCCAAAAAATATCTAACATATTGTCGTTTGATGTGAATAAAGTAATAAACAAAGGTCTAGAATCTAGATATTTATTCACTTGTTTGAATCAACGTTTAAAGATGTAGGGGCATTGAAGCAACAATGTAATCAGGACCTAAGCCCAAACCCACCCCACTGTCTTACGTTTAAAAAGGAAAAGCAGGAAGAAACCAAAGAAAAAGGAAATAAAATATCTTACGACTTCTTTTGGTAATTTGGAAGGATAAAATATAATTAAATTTAGTATGTATGGTTACAATAGCCAAATTTATTTGTTTAGAAACTAAAATATATGGATTTCTTGTCCTTTTTAATGTTTAATAAGCATAGAATACATAATATTGGGTTAAAAGTGGGTTTACTTTTAAACTTTGTATCAGGAAGAGATACCACGCCCTCCAATTGTCTCTGTAAAAATATAATTAAAACGTATATATCATATCAAAAGCAGTCTTTAATTATTCGGAAAAGTGTGATTAAGTACACCGAATCAAAGATTACAAAGATCAAAAGGGAAAATAAGAAGAAAAAAAATATAAAGATAAGGCTCCGCTAAATACTATATTAGGTCAAACAAAGGGAATATTACATATAAGTATAACTATAAAAGCCATTCTTGGTTAGGTACGAATAAACGAACGACAGATAAGCTCTTCGAGAAGAAAGATCTTAATTTTGTCCCAAACTATATATTGTAATTTAATATCAAGACATTCTTTTATAGATAGTTCTTAATGGAAGAGACTTTAAGCGAACACCTATCCAATGAAAAGCAAGAGCGTCAATTAGATTAAAAACTTCGACTTAAAGAAACAAAACAAACCAGGTTTTTTGGGATCTATAAAGTAGAATGGATCTAAATTTGTGTATTTTCTAGGCCATCATTGGTTTTTGATTTCAAAACTCCTGGGACTAATTTAACTAATTACAACTGTTCGTGATTTATCATGGCAATGTTGCTTGAAATTTACTTACTATAATTGACACCTTTTTTTTATCAAAGTTCGCTCAACATTTAGGTGCCAATTGTGTCAAAAAAAAAAAAATTTAGGTGCCAATTTCGCTCAATATTAGACAATATATATATATATATATATATATGAATAAGTGAATCCATGAAACGTTTTTCAGTATTCAATGTCAATTTCCATCCAAACACATAAACAACTAACGCTTTAAACGAATTTACGTTCTATCAAATAGAAAATCGATGTGCGGTAAGACTCAACATATCCATTCATCTATCATGCTTGTTTTTAGGTATATTTGTTATGATAGCATATGTTAGGGATGCTAATCGAATCAAATTTATGAGTAATGTGAGTTACGTGACATACGCGGAAATTATATTGTTAGTCCATCTAATAACTCATAATCCTCTCTCTCGTTCAAAACAACCGTTTTCTATCATTTTTTCGACCGAGCATAGGTCGTATTTTTACATCTAATTTCTTTCATTTAGCTTAAAGCTTTCAATAATTTTTATGGTGTATTGTGTATCTCTCACTATATAATGCATATGTTTATGTAATAATTTGTTTTCTAACATTTTTTAATGATATGCATATAAATGTTTATCTATTAATAAAACAAGATGTTAATATATATATATATATATATCATTCTAAATTCAATAATTAAATATATATATATATATATATATCTATATATAAATAGAAAACCGATATAAGAAGATTTAAAAATCAGATAAAATTTGTAATTTTATCATTTTTGTTATTATTATTATTATTATTATTAGTGACATCTAGTGGACCTGCACAAAATCCGCGTGGTACATAAATAATGCCTCGTCGCTCGGCAATAGCTAGTGACTGGTCGTATTAAAAGAAAAATATATTAAATAAAATAGTAGTTAGGCATAAAATATTCGTTTATATAATAAAATAAGAAAAACATAAGCTAATTAAGCAAGCAAACCCAACACCATGAATTAATTTATGTTAGTTACTAATTCTTATGTTGTTTTGTGAAGCTGGAACGTGAACGCGGTTTCGGGTGCGATAGCTCACCACGCATATCTTTGAAACGACTACTATTTGACGGTGGGAATTTATTTTCCAATTATAAATGATTTAGTGATTGATAATAATAAGTATTGAACCAAGGGAAATTAGGGGATATAACAAAAAAAAAATTATAATTGATTCAATAGTCAAAAATACTGTTCATTTTCAAATTGAATGTATAATATGTATTATTGACGATTTTACCCTTCTGTTAGTGTATTCTGTTCTATTTACTTCTACATAGTATAGAATAGTAAATAATAAGTTCAAGGTTTATAATTATTTTTAAAAGTTTATAATTTTTAGTTTTGGGTTAACCGCTTTAGTTTTATGGTGTAGGGTTTAGTATACAATTTCAAACCCATATTTTTTTTTTTTACTTTATATTTTTTTTTTCTCTTTTTCATATATTATTTGCTTAAATTGTATCTTTTGATGATTTTTAATTTTAATATTTGGATTTGGGTTAACTATTTTAGTTTAGGGTTTAGTTTTAAAATTTAGGGTTTATTATACAACTTCAAAATTGTCATCCTTTCAAAATCTTGTTAAAATGCTACTAATATAATATCATTTACTTAAAATATCAATTATGTTTGGGTTAACTATGCTATGTTATGGTTTTAGTTTTTAGGGCTTAGGATTACCTATAATCAAAACCCTTTTTAAATATACTTTTGAAATTCTCCCATAAATTGTTTTAGAGTCATAATTTAAAATTTTGGATTTGGATTAACCGTTTTATATTTAGGGTTTAAATTAACTATTTTATATTTAAGTTTTAAAGTTTATTAAGATGAAATATATAGGTGGTGTACTTCAGATCTGTTTTGCATTAGTTACTATATAACTAGTTATGTTATACAAATAGTAGCTATCCTATTTTGTTTGCTCACAATCATATAGTACAACATATTACACTGTATAATAAGGGAATGTGGTTCTTCTAGGTGCACGTATGCATGCAGGTTAAAACCGTAAAACCAACCATGTCATTTGTTAGTTTGCAAATTAAATTTATAACATGGTTAGTATACTAATTATAATTCAAAACTTGGCTACTCACCTAATTGACCCTTGAACCAAACTATTACTAAAAAAATTACTAGGATCAGCCAATAAGAAGGACAGATGGTAATTCAGTGTATTACATTATTCAGATAATATTGTATTAAAATAAATTATTATATTAAAACGTATAAAATAATTACACTAAGAGAGTTTAAAACTAAACCATAAACCCTAAACCCTAAATCCCTTAATTCGACGACAAAAAAAAAATCCCTTAATTCCCTTAATTCATACTACTAGACGTCACAACTTTGTTTTTGTAAATTTACCCAAATTTAAATTATGATATTAACGGTCCCAAGCCAAATACTTGATTGGGTTGGCATCAAGGCGGGCCTCTGGGTGTGAACACATGCCAAAACAAGAAGCGAGATAAAGAAGGAGAGAGAGAGTTAAGTAAATGACATAAAATTTGCATCTATAGACAAACACTCAGAATGAAATAAGAAAGAGTCAAAAAATGCAGAACTTTTTATTAGGAAGAATAGAACTGCTAAAATCAAAAATTGAAAAAAAGGCAAAACTATGGACATAGTTGAGTTTCTTTTTGTTGTGTAGTAAAAAGAATTTTAGAAATGACCGTATAATTTCAATTCCAAAATTAGAAAAGTACGTATGATAGTAGTTTTGATTAGAACGGTGTATAGTCTAATAAGCTAATGAAACATATATATAATAATCAAGTCAATATTATGTATATAACATGCAATGTATTTTTTGTTATTAATTTGTTTGTCGCAAAAATGTCAAAAATTTGGACCTAATTTAAGTAGCCATTCTATATAAAAGTATGACAAGATAAAACGTCAGCACATAAGTCTTAAATTACGACAAAAGTACTACACTTTTTGTTATAATTTATAACAATATTTTTTTGTCAATGATTAGTATTATATACTTATTGATTCTTAATAACAATCTCGTCACAAACCGATACTTGCAAGTTTGTCATTAATTCGTTAAAAATAGTGACAACACATATTGTATTAATACAGTCGTAGTTGTCACGATTGTTATTTTTTATCACAATTTAGTAATTAATTACTACAAATATTGGCTACGGTTTTTTCCGTCACATTATTGAGACGATACAACTATGAATTTGAGACATAACATATTTAGTAACAAAACAGTATCTAAAACATCACAAATTTGCGATGAAAAATGTTTAGTCTCAAATTTTTGTCACAATAGCCCCTTTTTTTGTAGTGGATGATCGTTTGCCGACATTTTAGATTTCTGCTTTTAGAAAGATATTTTGTTTTTAGGGCTTGTGGTCGTTTAGTTCGTTGGTCGTATTTAATATTTGCACGCAAGGGTAAAAATTCAGTCCATATTTTATTTGTCAACCGTAACTTTGGATATGTATTTCTCCAAGACTTCAAATTTACCAATGTCATACAAATACATACTGTTAACTTTGGCTTTAATAAATACGTATAAGTTTAAAACAAAGTTTCTTCTTGCTTTTTGTATTAACTCTGTGTCATCCAACTCATACTTGTAGTTGTAGTCCTGAATTTGCTATCCAAGTTTACATTATTAGACTAATATATTAATTACTTCATTTTAATCTAAGTTTACAAGTTTGCTATCCAAGTTTACATTATTTGACTAATATATTAATTACTTCATTAAAATCTATTTTTGGGCTCATAACTTTGTTTGTTTTGACAATGTGTATATTGAATTGAATTTACTTACCCAAAAAATGTGTATATTCAAATAGAGTTTGTTTGGAAGTTTCAAAAAACAAACAAAGTTTCTTTGGCACATAATTCTTTTTTTAACTAGGCAATTTGAACGAATTCGACTAAATAACCAAAATATTTTTTCCAAACCGATATTTAATGGAGTTATTGGCCAATTCAAGACCAAGCAGACGCATATGTTTTTGTTACAATGGGATCAAACTTGGTAGATATGGAATTTACGCTCTAGCTTTAATGTATAATTTTAGATTACAATGTTACTTCTACCATACCTAATTTTAGAACAATTCTTGGGTTCACCCCTAGGTGTGAACCTATCTTATTCACCCCCTTCTCATTAACCAATCAAAATTTAGTTAACAAATTAATTAACTAAATAATTAAAAATTTATAATTCTCCTTCCTCTTCTTTTTAATTTAATTATAATAATATCTTTTATTAGCCCATCAAAATTTACTATGTAATTAAAATAAAATAAATTAAAACAACTAATATTATTCACTAAAAAAATTAGATTAACTCATTAAATCCTAAAAAGCTATACCCTAAACCCCAAATAATAAACCCTAAATCCTAAATACTAAACCCTAAATCCCAAATAGTAAACTCTAAACCTAAAATAGTAAACCCAAAACTCCAAATACTAAATCCGAAACCACAAATGCTAAACCCTAAACTCCAACTACTAAACCCTAATCTCAAATACTAAACTCTATGTTGGATTGACGTTTTAAATATTTGGGTGTAGGGTTGCGTATTTGGGGGGTTTTTTTTTTTCAATAAAAACAAAAAAAAAAATTTGGGTTTAGTATTTGGGGTTAAGAGTTTAGGGTTTAGTATTTGGATTTAGGGTTTAGAGTTTTAGGGTTTAATATTTGGGGTTTAGGGTATAGTTTTTTTATGATTTAGTGATTTAATCTAATTGTTTTAGTGAATAATATTAATTATTTTAATTTAGTTACATGGTAATAATTGACAAATTGAAAAAAGGAAACAAATTTAAAAGGTAATGCCTCACGTGAATGAGAGTTATGAGGTCCCACAATTAATTTTGTTTTTAATTATTTAGTTAATTAATTTGTTAACTAAATTTTGATTGGTTAAGGAGTAGAGGGTGGATAAGATAGGTTCACCCCTAGGGGTGAACCCAAGAATTGTTCCTAATTTTATACATGTTTCTCATAACAAACCAATTCTAGTACATCGAGCTTGTTGTGTTAGAATTTTGTGATCTGCAAAATCGATTATTATAGCTAACCAGACACCAACTTGAGTTCATTAATTAGTTTGAAAATTGATTTAGTAGTACAAACTAATAAGAAAAATTGTTTGACTGTTTATCTTATCCGGAGATGGAGAAGATAATGACGACGATTGTTACCGATACCAACAAAATTAAATAAATAATTAAAATATTAATGAGACGTAATACTCTGATTTTGTGATCCAAGAATTAGTGCTATACATTAATTCGTTGAACGTTGATCAACTTGCTGATGGAAGAAAAAAGTATACCGTCTCCTAAAAATAGCAAAGTTGGTTAAATTTAAACATGAAGTTGATAAAGCTTTCTTTTGGTAATTTCATCGATAAACCCTTTTTAACTTGCTTTTGACTGATTAAGCCATTTACTTTTCAGACAAACTTTTCTAGAAATTCTGTTACGTGGAAGCTTAACGACACAATCAAAACATATGATGATATGAATAAACAACATATTCGCAGGCTACTTTAAAGTAGCTATTTGGATTTCGGACATTAAAAATAACTAATATCTTTTTTTGGGTCAACAAACTCTAATCTCTTTATGATTTTCAATGAAAAAACAATAATCTCTATATACTCCCAACAAGTGAACTACAAGAAAATGAAATAATAGTTCCACATCGTTAATCTTCTTTTTTTGAATAACCTGTTAGTGTTTTTTTTTTTAAGTTTTCTGTTTATCATTTTAATGTAATCAACTTGATCATTATATAAATACCACATCGATGTGAATGATATAGATTTATTTTGATATTTTTGTATTTAACTAAATGGAAAATTTATAATTTTAATTAATTTTAATATATTTTAACATTAGTAAATGATAAATATTTTCTATAAAATATTGTTGACATTGTCTTTTTTAGATAAATCGTAGATTTTTTAAACTATAATCTATAATCTTTTATGATATCTAGAACTAGCTAATGATTTACAATACGTGTTAAAGCGTAAATCACTTATCTCAAGTGAATTTGAACTAGTGAATTAGAGTTTGACAAACAACTTCAATTTCAAATTGATAAAGTTTGTTTGAATGTATCTTTATTATTTCAACGCCACTTACAACTTTAATAGTTTACTTTGTATGCATTATAACTCATAACCAAAAGAGAAAACTTGTTGACGGAAATGAACCAAAACAGAGGTATAATATCAATGTCAGCGTTCAAATTGAGTTTCTTCTTTACCCTTTAATTTCGAAGAAAAACAAATGCGCACGATAATAATTATGGCAGCGTTTGGAGTGGGACCAAAAGTGTGGCGTTTTCTCTGCAACTTTTAGTAATAGCAGAACTTGATTTTGACATCCGCCAATCATGTCCTTAACTCTGTTCCCCTTTATCTCGTGCTCTTCTTATGTCCAAGCAGCTCTTGGTCAAACTTCCAGTGTCGTCATACCCACACATATTGGCTCCAATTATTTACATTCACACACATACGATAGCAAATTATAATTTATAAAGAAATAGATTTGGATCCATTCGATTACAACTTGCAAAACAAACCTATGTGACTCTGATAGGTAGTAACCGGTCTTGCATAGACTGTTAGGGTTCCTTAGTTGAAAGCATTGTTCAAACTTCAAAGGCATTTCAAAATTGGTGTTTAGAATATACGATTTGGTACAAACATGGTTTGATTAGTAATTATTTACCATAAGGCTGTAACAATATTGAAAACAATGCCACTATTATTTTCTACTGTTTCTAACTATTAGTTCACATATTGCTTTACAAATTACTCTTTGTTATAAATTTCGACCATTTCGTATCACCAATCAAACTCACAATTATTTTAGTGACGAATAACATAATAAATAGTTATAACTAATTTGATTTAAATAACTTTGTTTTTGGTCTGAAGAATCTAAAAACTAGCGGTTCATTCCTTTGATTAAGTTCATTTCTTAAGTGCCGTATATTCTTTAGGAGTTTCATATCCACTAATTTATACTCTGCAATTCCCATTACATACGTACGTTTCAAATATAGGAACTATATGATTTTTTGAAGCACTGAACCATTATCTAATTAAACATATGATACACACATGTAATCAAATATTTATATATATATATTGGGAGAGATAACGTAATTTTGTAAGTTGGTAAGTGAATACATATATATAATTAATCATATACAATTTTCTCAAGATAACTTTGAAACGTCAACCATTCATTTTTCTTTCTTTAGGCACTGAACCATTCAGCTAATGTAAACATATGATAAAGTTATAATGAGCACACATGTAAATATATATATAAATAGGGATTAAGGAGAAAGATACATATGCACTTTAGTAGACTAAGGATAAGATTAGTTAGTTAGACAACATACGATTAACAATAATCAGTTGTATATATATGGCTTGTGTAATTGTGTACAGTTAATTAATCATTAATGAGAATATTATTTTCAGTTTTATCCTTAAGCTTTCTCTCTCATTCTTCTCTCTCGCTAACAGCTTCAAGGTGTGATACACTTAAGCACATGTATGTGTATTGTCTATCTGAACGCTGATTGGCCGGTCGGTGCAATGCTAACAAAAAGTCAGTGACCTAAAGGGGGCACTTTGGTTAGGTCCCACACGCAGATGACTAATGTGGGCCCATTCTCATAAACCCACGGTTGTTTTCTATTTTATTATTTTTATTTTGTTTTTGTTTTTGGTTAATTTAGAGTGGAGGTCCTATTTTAATCAGGTGCAACCCTTTTTTTTTCATTTTTATCCTTGTGTTGTCCAATAACATGGGAATATCCCCCGCCAAACAAAAAGTTGTATTTAAAATAATTTCTGTAAAATATTATTATCCATTTAGAATATACCCAACTATTGGACAACGGATATCCATAACTGTTTATGCGTATTTGGCTGAATCGTTTGATTTAATAACTGTTCTTTAAATTGTAATTTACGTCTTATATGAATAATGAATTCTGAATTCTGTGAATCAACAAAAACTAATTTTTGTCTTAATATGCAAACGAAAATACAGTATTTTTTTGCTAGTTGGAAGAATCTTAGATTAGTTTTAGTTTTGATATATATATATAGGATCTACTATGTATAAAAATACTAGTTTTTGTTATTTATTTCTTCAAGTGGCCATGCAAGATACAATGGAGATCCACTGATGAAAATAATTGATTCCTAATCCGTAAAACGTACAAAAATTGGTTTAGAGAGGTATATCATCCTGCATTCGTAGATAAATTTTTATCGTGAATAATATTGTACGCTCTAGATAAAAGTGTAATTTATCAGATGTTTGAAACGGATTGCACTAAATTGGTTAATATAAATGAGTGATTCACTTTATTTCATTTTTAAATATAAATTTAGTGAGTTTTGAACTAAGTTTTCTAGTTTTTCTTTGTCTTTAAAATTCATTAATTCTTTATATCTTAAGACGGTTGTTTATACTAAACTGATTGAATTTTGTGTGTGCGCGATAATCTTCATTACAATTTTGTCACTAGACCACTATACATATCACTAAGTATATTATTTTGTTGAATGAGAAAGTTTGGTTTCCATATATCTCCATGGTTGCATTTTTTTTATGGTGTATTGACTACCATAGATGTAGCCAACGGATTTTTTACGGACTCCACTCATACGTCATAACAATCGCTCGAAAGCCCAAATTTCTCATCGATTTATAAAATTTACCAAAAATAGTCATATCAACTATAATATGAGTACATATCAGGAAAAATACACCATAGAGTACATATTAAACTCCAAATATGTATTAAATTATAATACTGAACTCCTGATACATACTTTTGTATTCTTTTTTTTGTCGTGTGTTATGTCGATCTTCAGATATTTAATTTTATTTACGTGCTTTTAGGAAAACGATCGAAAAATGTATATTGCACGTGACAAAAAAGCTGACAGCAAAGAAAAAAAAACAAAGAATCAACCAACTTTCAACTGTAGTCATGTGTGTGATATGTGGACACACACACAGTCATGTGTGTATCGTGTATGAACACATGTATAACACATACATGCATACATTACCTTTTGCATAAGCATTCATGGACATGAAAACAAAAGCAATTTAGGCAAAACACGAGTCAACACCTGTCAAATTAAAACCATTATACAAATTTGGAATTAACTTGAGACATTAAACATCTGCAATTAGTATATCCATACGCGTATCACAATTTATGTACAAAAAATATCTATAATTCACGAGACGAGATATGCATTTGTATACGGAACACTTCTAAGTATGAACAAAATTAAGATATTTGTTACTTTTAATATCATTTGTACCCTTTTATATAAAATTAAGAGATCAAGCGAAATACAAAACACCATTAATAAAATACAAATTAAGAGATCAAGCGAAATACAAATTAAGAGATCAAGCGAAATACAAATTAATATCATTTGTACCTTTTTATATAAAATTAGACGCTTGGAACGAAATCTTTACCCTAAATCTGATTTGGCTTCTTTTTACGAAAAGTGGGTCTTTATGGGTTTCTTGGGTCTGGAAAAATCTGATTCGTAGGAGAGTTTTCTGGAATATCAAAGCTCACAACTCTGGTATCTAGTTGTGGAAGCGAGTTCTAAAATCTCGAGCTATTGCTAGACCTTTTTTGGTTTGTAATTTGGTCTCCGGAAAGAACACTTTGTTTTGGCATGATGATTGGTCTGGTCTCGGTCCATTGATGGAGATTCTTGAAAGCAATGCGCCTAGAATTACCGGAATCTCGAATCATGAGACAGTAAGTCAAGTTCTAGTAAATGGAACGTGGCAGATCCCAACTGGTAGAAACAACTTGTGTGTTATGCTTCGAGCCTGTCTTCATCACACACCTACGTTACAAGCTGAGGGTCTTGATTTCTTCCAATGGAAAAACAATACAAGCGCTGTTCCAGGTATTTTCAGTTCCTCTTTGACTTGGAAGCATTTGCATCCTCCTGGTTTGCATTTGAATTGGGCTGCAACAGTGTGGTTTAATCATAACATACCTAAGCATGCTTTTATGCATTGGCTTGTTATGAGAGACCGCCTGCCAACCAAGGATCGGCTTTTAAGTTGGGGCTTATCTACATATCCAGTATGTGTTCTTTGTAATTCAGGAAATGAGTCCAGAGATCGTCTTTTTTTCAACTGCCCTTACTCTTCTCAGATGTGGCAAGCTTTCTTCTCTCATCCAACTATTACTCCTCCTTCTGGTTTAGTAAGAATTGTTGATTAGGTTAAGACAGCTTCTAATGTAAGAAAAATCAACACAATTTGCCATTTGATTCTTCAAGCAGTCATCTACGATCTTTGGAAGGAAAGAAATAGAAGAATTCATTTGCTTTCCCCAAAATGTGTTGAAGTCATTACAAAAGAGATTCAGGCTATCGTTAGAATGAAGCTCTCTGGCCTGGACCGTGATATCGAGAGGGAGAGGATTCCAAGCTCCAACAATACCTTTCTATCATTTTGGTTTGAGATCTTTCAACCTTTCACAATTACCCTAACTCATCTCTCGGGTTTTCCTAACTCTCTTGCTCCAATTTAGATATTTTGTGTGTGTTTTGAGTTTGGTTTGTATTATCTAGTATAGATATTGAAGAATCATTGTTGAATCCATCTGTGAGTGGTAGATTATTGTTGGTGTTCCTCCTAGTGGGGAAACCAATTTGGTTTTGGTTTAAGGAAAAACCAAACTTGGGCCTATTATAGTCCATGAGATTGTTATTGGGCTTAAGGAGGTTATGATAGACTATATAAACTAGTCATAACCTAATTTTTGGAGTAGAGAGAAATTTTGAGAAGAGAAGCAATTTTCGCAGGAGAAAAACAGTTTTGTCAGGGTTTATTCAAGAGAACGTTTGGAGGCTTAAACGTGCTCCGATTTGGCTGAAATTTTGGGGTTAGCTTCGTGACTCAGTGGTATTGATATTCAACGGTGGAGATTCTATTTCAACGGTTGGTTCGTCGCAGATCTGGGTTTTAACGTGGCTGTTCGCATCTGTTGCGAGTGCAGATTTCAGGTTGTGTTGTCTTGAGTGTTTGAGAAATCCGACGGTGAGTTCTTCTCCGATTGAGCTGAAATTTTGTAGAGGTGTTCTTGACTCGTTTATCTAGGATTTGTACGGTGGAGATCTTATTTGGTGACCGGAATCTTAGTGAACTTAGGGTCGTTAGGGACTGCCTTATTTTTAAGCTCTTGTATTGTTCTCTTGTGGTGTTTCTTGTGTTGGAGATTGCTCTTTGTAGCCTTAGTCTCTGGAAGACGTGGTTGTAACTCAATTCATTGATATAGTGGATTTTTGAGTGGACTACGGTCCCGTGGTTTTTACTTCTCACATTGAGAAGGTTTTCCACGTAAAATAACTTGTGTCTCATTTACTTTACTGCTTTGAATTGCTGCTGCCAAATTATATTTTTCTCACAGGTTCACATAAGTGTGGGGAACCTTATTCCGCTGCGCCATTGGTGCTTGTTTTCCCCAACAGAGTGGTATCAGAGCTTTGTGGTTTGATAACTTTGGTTATTGGTTATCTTCTTTTGTGAGCGATGGAAAATATGGGCAGGATGATCAGCTTGGATGGTTCTAATTATCATGTATGGAAAGGCAAGATGGAAGATTTGCTTTATGTGAAAGAACTCCATAGTCCAGTTTTTGACACAGCAAAACCTGAGTATAAAACTGAAGATCAGTGGAAATTGCTACATCGTCAAGTGTGTGGTTTGATAAGGCAATGGGTAGATGATAATGTGAGGAATCATATTGAAAATGAGACTCATGCTCGTTCTTTGTGGTTGAAGCTGGAGCAACTGTTTGCTCGGAAGACCGGGAATAATAAGATGTACATGATCAAGAAGTTGATTGAGCTGAAGTACCAGGAGGGAACTCCGATGGTAGATCACTTGAATGCGTTTCAGGGATTGCTCAATAAATTATCTGACATGGGAATCAAGTTTGAAGATGAGATTCACGGTTTGTGGCTTCTTGGTACATTACCAGATTCTTGGGAGGTGTTTACAATGTCTCTTTGTAACTCCGCGTCGAATGGTGTTATTTCGATGGACTTAGTGAAAAACAGTGTCTTGAATGAGGAAGTAAGGAGGAAGTCTAGTCCTAGTTCCTCGCGTTCAGATTTAATGGTTTCTGAGTCGAGGGGGAGGAGTTCATTTAGAGAGCCCAGGAATAACAAGAACAGGAGCAGGAGCAAATCTAACAAATTTGCTAATTTGGAGTGTCACTATTCTCATAAGAAATGGCACTTGAAGAAGGATTGCTGGAAGTGGAAAAAGGACAGCAAACTTGGAAACAAGCAAGAAGATAATGAAGATCGGTTGACTGTTACCGATGATCAGTTTCTTATTCTTCTTGAGAGTGATGCCATTAATGTTGCATGCCAGGACACCAGTTGGGTTGTTGACAGTGGAGCTACTACTCATGCTACATCACAGCGGGATTTGTTCACTACCTATACTCCAGGTAGTTATGGTTCTGTGAAGATGGGTAATGATGCTATAGCTAAGGTTGTTGGCATTGGTGATATTTGCTTGGAGACTAGTACTGGTACTAGACTTTTGCTTAAGGGAGTTAAGCATGTCCCTGATATTCGGTTGAATTTGATTTCTACCGGAAAACTTGATGATGAGGGTTTTTATAGTTTATTTGGAGGAGGTAAATGAAAACTCACAAGGGGTTCCATGGTGATGGCTCGAGGTGATAAGCATTCATCTTTTTATTGGATGCAGGCTAAGGTCTCCAAAGACATTGTTAATGCTGTGGAGAATGATGATGCCATAGAATTGTGGCATAAGAGACTCAGTCATATGAGTGAGAAAGGATTGTCTGTGTTGTCAAAGAAGGAGGCTATTCCAAGTATCTCCGGTTTACACTTACAGAAGTGTGCGCATTGTTTTGCAGGGAAACAACACAGAGTCTCTTTCAGGTCCTCTAGTCCTTCCAGGAAACCCGAGATACTTGATCTGGTGCATTCAGATGTATGTGGTCCATTGAAGACAAAATCTCTTGGTGGTGCATCATATTTTGTCACATTCATTGATGATCATTCTAGGAAGTTGTGGGTTTATACTATGAAGACTAAAGATCAGGTTTTGGGATATTTCAAGCACTTTGTGGCATTGGTTGAGAGACAGACGGGGAAGAAGTTGAAGTGTATCCGTAGTGATAATGGTGGAGAGTATTCTGGACCATTTGATGCTTATTGCAGGGAACATGGTATTAGGCATCAGAAGACGCCACCCAAGACTCCACAATTGAATGGGTTGGCTGAGAGGATGAATAGGACTATTGTCGAGAGGATTAGATGTTTGATTTCAGAGTCAGGCTTGGCGCAGACTTTCTGGGGTGAGGCTTTAAGCTCAGTTGTTCATGTGTTGAATTTGTCACCAAGTGCTCCATTGGAGGGTGATATTCCAGAGAGAGTTTGGACAAGTAAGGATGTTTCTTATGGTCATTTGAGAGTCTTTGGGTGTAAGGCATTTGTGCACATTCCCAAAGATGAGAGGTCAAAGCTTGAGATGAAATCGCGACAATGTGTGTTCATTGGTTATGGTCAGGAAGAGTTTGGGTACAGATTTTATGATCCCGTCACGAAGAAGCTCATTAGGAGCAGAGATGTTGTGTTCATGGAAGATCAGATGATTAAGGACATTGACAAGTCCGGAAAACCAGCTCAAAGGTATGAGAGTCTGATTGATTCAGAGGTTGTTCCTTCTACATCGGTCCACGGTCAGGTTGAGAGTGAGGTTCATGTTGATACACCTAGTGCAGATGCTCCCGCACATGATGAGAGTATTGGTGATCATGGTGACGATCATGGTGAGACACCAACTACTGAGAACCCGCCTATTGTTAAAAGATCTCAGAGAGGTCTTATACCGTCGACAAGGTATGATCCTAGTGAGTATGTGTTACTTACTGATGGGGGAGAGCCTGAAAGCTTTGGTGAAGCTTTGGAGTGTGAACAGAAGGATAAATGGGTGAATGCCATGGGAGATGAGATGTAGTCATTTGATGAGAATGACACATTTGAGCTGGTGAAGTTGCCTAAAGGTAAAAAGGCGTTGCTTAATAAGTGGGTGTATAGGATTAAGCATGAAGAGAACAGTTTGCTACCTCGATACAAGGCTAGATTGGTTGTGAAAGGATTCAGCCAAAAGAAGGGAATTGATTATGATGAAATCTTTTCTCCTATTGTGAAGATGTCATCCATTCGGGTTGTACTTGGATTAGCAGCGAGTCTTGATCTAGAGGTTGAGCAGATGGATGTAAAGACGGCTTTCCTTCATGGTGATTTGGAGGAAGAGATTTACATGGTACAACCGGAAGGCTTTGAGAAAAAGGGTAAAGAGGATTTAGTTTGCCGCTTGAAGAAAAGCCTTTATGGATTGAAGCAGGCACCAAGGCAGTGGTACATGAAGTTTAAGTCAGTTATGGGGGAGCATGGTTACAAAGAGACTACTTCAGATCATTGTGTATTTGTGCAGGTGTTTGGTGATGATGATTTTATCATCTTGTTACTGTATGTTGACGATATGTTGATTGTGGGCAAAAGCATAGGCAAAATTCAAGAATTGAAGAAGCAGCTTAGCAAGTCTTTTGCCATGAAAGATTTGGGTCCAGCGAAACAAATTCTTGGTATGAGAATTGATAGAGATAGAGGTGAGAGGTTGATTCACTTGTCTCAGGAGAAGTATATTGAGAAGGTACTTCAGAGGTTTCACATGGACAAGTCTAAAGGTGTAAGCACTCCTCTTGCTACACACTTTAGATTAAGTAGTCAACAGAGTCCGAGTACGTATTCAGAGAAGGAAGATATGGCAAAGGTTCCATATGCTTCTGCAGTTGGTAGCTTGATGTATGCTATGGTTTGTACAAGACTTGATATAGCTTTTGCAGTTGATGCAGTTAGTCGTTTTCTTTCTAATCCAGGAAGAGAACACTGGAATGCAGTGAAGTGGATTTAAAGATATCTCAGAGGGACTTCTAGTTTGAAGATTACATTTGGACGTGACAAGCCTTTGCTTGTTAGTTATACAGATGCTGATATGTCTGGGGATATTGATTCTAGTAAGTCTACTTCGGGTTACTTGGTAACATTTGCAGGGGGAGCTGTAGCGTGGCAGTCAAGGTTACAACAGTGTGTTGCACTTTCTACCACTGAAGCTGAGTTCATAGCCGCAACGGAAGCTTGTAAGGAGTTGTTGTGGATGAAGAATTTTCTTGAGGATATTGGTTTCAAGCAAGATAAGTATGAGTTGCTTTGTGATAATCAAAGCGCAATTCATCTCGGAAAGAACCCTACATTTCATTCGCGTTCTAAGCACATTGCTAGAAGGTATCATTGGATACGTGATGTGGTGGCTTCTAAGGAAGTAGAACTTTCAAAAGTTCATACGGATGATAATGGAGCTGATATGATGACAAAGTCATTGCCGAGAGGGAAGCTTGGAGTTTGTCGAGAGATAGCCGGAATGGCTGTTTCCTCCACCTAGTCGGAGGGGGAGTTTGTTGGTGTTCCTCCTAGTGGGGAAACCAATTTGGTTTTGGTTTAAGGAAAAACCAAACTTGGGCCTATTATAGTCCATGAGATTGTTATTGGGCTTAAGGAGGTTATGATAGACTATATAAACTAGTCATAACCTAATTTTTGGAGTAGAGAAATTTTGAGAAGAGAAGCAATTTTCGCAGGAGAAAAACAGTTTTGTCAGGGTTTATTCAAGAGAACGTTTGGAGGCTTAAACGTGCTCCGATTTGGCTGAAATTTTGGGGTTAGCTTCGTGACTCAGTGGTATTGATATTCAACGGTGGAGATTCTATATCAACGGTTGGTTCGTCGCAGATCTGGGTTTTAACGTGGCTGTTTGCATCTGTTGCGAGTGCAGATTTCAGGTTGTGTTGTCTTGAGTGTTTGAGAAATCCGACGGTGAGTTCTTCTCCGATTGAGCTGAAATTTTGTAGAGGTGTTCTTGACTCGTTTATCTAGGATTTGTACGGTGGAGATCTTATTTGGTGACCGGAATCTTAGTGAACTTAGGGTCGTTAGGGACTGCCTTATTTTTAAGCTCTTGTATTGTTCTCTTGTGGTGTTTCTTGTGTTGGAGATTGCTCTTTGTAGCCTTAGTCTCTGGAGGACGTGGTTGTAACTCAATTCATTGATATAGTGGATTTTTGAGTGGACTACGGTCCCGTGGTTTTTACTTCTCACATTGAGAAGGTTTTCCACGTAAAATAACTTGTGTCTCATTTACTTTACTGCTTTTGAATTGCTGCTGCCAAATTATATTTTTCTCACAGGTTCACATAAGTGTGGGGAACCTTATTCCGCTGCGCCATTGGTGCTTGTTTTCCCCAACAATTATGATTCTTTAGCATCTATATTGTAAGGTTCAAAAATTACTCTCTTTGAGAGAAGGAAAAGAAATCAAAAGGATAAAAAAAAAAAAAACCATAGTGAATTTCAGTGCAGTTTTATCATATGCAGCTTTTCTCATTGGTATGATTTCATTGTATTAATATATAGGATCATATTTTGTAATCCTACAAGTCAAATTAACCAACAAAAATCAATTGAAAATAATTAGAATAGTTCATTTCCTTTATTATTTTATAATCTTATTTTCAAAGTAGGTTTTGTACCAAGCTATTGAGTTAATAATTTTCCTAATCCAACTTGAAAATCAAATTCCATTCAAGGATCAGCTGTGTCAAAACGAGAACAATATGAATGTAATACCATATTAATGGTTAGGTTTCAAAATATAAATTGATTGGCAATAAATGATCTAAATCATACTCTTATGCATTGTGCTTGGTCTAACTATAGTTATGAAAAGATATCCGTAACATTATAGAATTTTATTGGTAATTTCGTTTTGATAAAACAGTTATTTTAACGGTAATTGAGAAGGCCGAGATTAAAAATAAAAGACGATAAGAAATAGCGGAAGAAAGGAGATAAAAAAAGAGTTAAATAATGATAATGGTTAGTAACAAACGATCAAATAATGATTTTTAAAACTGTTATAAAAATAAGATAAGATAGTTCAAAATATAGAATATATATATATAATATTATGTATACAAGATTTAGAAAATTTACGAAAAACCAAGAATTTACATATGTTCCATTGTGTCGGGCGATTTAAAATTGTTTCGTTTAAACTCACAACCGTTGTTAATTATCTATACATATTATTATTTTTGAATTACTAAGAGATTCGGGGCCGAAACTCGTAATTTTCCATACCCGAAATCACAGCATGTAATATTAATTTCGTCCCTAGCGCCACTCGAACTAACAACCTCGAGACTTTGCCTGAGATCTTTACCAGTTGAATTATTGGTTCTTGGTTTCTTATCTTTTTACTCGTCAAAAACATAAAAGGAAATACAATTTCAAAACAATGGAAACCAAATAAAATTGAAACTGCACTTAGCTGGGATGGGACATCATCTTATGGTTATATGGTCTAACATAGTGACATGTGCGTGGGCAACACATGGAGACGAAACCTTTTGTCGGGTTGATGTCCTCCAATATACAGTGTACACGTGTCAAGAATGAAGAAACTTTGACTCGTTGACCGCTGATTGAATTTTTGCGGTTCGCCATTTTCTTAACGAACACCTAATAAAAAATAGATCATAGGGATCTAAACCAATCCGTCCAAAAGTTTACCGTTAAATATAATTTTTTTTCGGATGTTCCCGAAAGAACACAGCTCCATCCGTTTCACAATATAAGTTATTTTAAAAATTTAATTTTGTTTTTTAACATAAATTGTTTTCAGATTTCTATGCATTTTTTATTTTTACTGAATATTGTGTAACCAATAGTATTATGCAATCTTATTTTTAATTGGTTGAGTTGTTTTTATTATATATTTAACAAAAATGAATTTTTTTTAAAAAAATTTGTGTTTTTATTCAAAACAACTTATATTATGAAACGGATAGAGTATTATTTAAGACACGTTTGATTATTTGATTATTTAACAACAAGTGCTATGTTTAAACAATTAAAAACAGAGTGCCACATAGCGTCGGTTTTAAAGTGTTATACAATAGCTCAATTATACGTAAAATTGTTATATCGGATATAATTGGAGCACACAATTATTAATGTGACATCTGACGTGAAGGAGTCGACCTTTGACCCACCAAAAAAATAGAAACTATGGAACCACGTCTAATCGATTAGGG
Organism: Arabis alpina; assembly: GCA_900128785.1. Lineage (NCBI taxonomy): Eukaryota > Viridiplantae > Streptophyta > Magnoliopsida > Brassicales > Brassicaceae > Arabis > Arabis alpina. Next base: position 9,039,723 of record LT669790.1, on the reverse strand, counting down.
TTCTGACAATATTCCATTCTAAGGAGGATAAGATTTCTGTTTTTTTATCTCTAGTACTTTGAATCGTATCATTGATTATAAAGTTGCGCTTCTTATTTGTTTTCAGTTCAAGTGTTTGTATTATATACTATTATTGATCCAACTTCATGTTACTTTCAAAACTGTCAAAACATAGTGTTCCTATTCTTCCTAATATGTACGGTGAAAAATATCTCGACATGTATTGAATCTAGCTCTCGACTAGTACTTAGGCTTATAGAGTTAAAACATTTTAATATATATATTCAATCACAGAAGATGTGCAAGGTTTAAATATTGATTATTAATCCCTATTGTTAATCAAATATCACAGTTAGCTGATAAAATTTTTTATCGCACCCCTTAGCTGATAAATTTAACGAAAAGAACTTCATCTTTATCGATCGATTAGATAATGGTTAAGAATTCGCGTACCATCATAGCTAAAAGGTTCACGATTATATAAACGGGGAAACAAAAAGGATTAAAATTACAACAAAAATGACTTTATTATATGTTGTTCGTTATACGAAAATCTTGTACTATCATAATATTTAAACCAAACAAAAATCGTGTACTACCATAATATACAAATATACAATTGTTATTGAGGTCTCTCGTGAGCCACGAGTTCGTCCGTTAAACACAACATCTTCGCAACCTTTCTCGAAATCTTGTTATAATCTATACGTACACACATATACATATACATATATTATATATATGTATCGTGTGTACACACTACATACATATTTATTAATAGATGTATATACACTTAAATTATGAATGAGGTGTCGATAAAACTTGCGTGGCGATAACTTATGATATATATTTTGTACCTTTTTCTACAAATTATAAAACAAAAAGAAAGGATGGTTAAGATCACAAGCATGATTGAAATCATATATAAAAATTAAAAAGATTATAGGATGATCGAATCAACCGTTAATTTTATATTTTATGTTATTATTCCTATTTTTTAATTTTCCCTCCACTTTTCATTGGGGCTTTAATTATGTCATTGATGACTCTAATCATATGAGACAAAAAAAATTCCCACTTAGACTTAATATTTTAGTTGAGCTATATAATTAATTTTACATTACTTTTTCGTAGTAACATTATATTATAGGATGTGGTAGTCAAGCCTATGTCGTTCGCAATGTAAAATTTTATATAAATTATTAGTTAACGCGTGATCATATAAACAGGTACTACTACTAATTAGCAAGGCTTTACATTATATTATTGGTCGTCAAGGAAACAGAATTCTTCATTTTTTGTCAATACATGACTAACATAGGGTCTTATATAAAGTTTTTTAAAAAAAAACATAGGGTCTTATACATATATGACATTTTAAATATATTTTACCATTTCAAATTTAACTTTTTAGTTAGTTATCATTAATATTGAACACATTAGTACATTTACTCATTTTGGACGGACAATTGTGGAGAAACATCGATCAAAAAGGTACATAATTATAGGATTATCAGTAATATATTAGTGTATAAATTCGATATGTAAAATATTAATATAATACTATATGACTAATAGAACATGATACTGGTCCATATATACGCATGATACTAGCTATATGACTAGTGCCTATTTGTTCCCAATAAAGGCGAAGAATACGTAATTTCATTTCTTACAATGTTATCTTATGTGTTGATTTCTTATTTGCTGGTGAATGGTGATGCCACTCTATTCATCTTCGTTATATATCCAGCAATTATCTGTTTTTCTTCTTTTTTCTAATTATAGTAAACAAACCAGCCACATATGACATTTCTGCATGAATTTCAGATGTCACATGATTATTTCAAACTTTTGTTAGTTTATTGCTCCTTTAATAATATTATACAGTGATCTTATATGGAAAAAAAACTGTATATATTCATTCTCTACTTTGAAAGTGATGTTTTTCTTTGGCCGGTGCAAAGCTTAGCATGCATGTTTAATTTTGTCTCTTACATGTTTGATTTCTTATACAACCATGTTCCACCAAAACTTAGTGTGTATAGATAATACTTAAAACATATCAATACTATTATACTTAAAACTTAGTTTGTAATCTAACGGTTAATATCAGTGCCGTTCTAATATCATTATTCTGATTTAATTGGGAGTGTGCGTGTGAGTAATTAAGATAATAAATTTTTAGGTAGGGAACTAAGGGAAGTCTTGGAAAGATTTAGGATGCGTAATTGTTTTTAGAACATAAGATTGTGAGAAGTCCAAATGGACTTATCTTCAAAACCGAGTTGTCGAGGAAACGTGTATTACCATTTAGATCGATTTTTCGGAACATAATTATATATATAATTAAGTGGTTATCAGAAAAAGAATATATGTCAGTGAAGATGAACAAAAGATTATACCTAACTTTGACGGTTTAAGATAATAACTAACTTATTAAGGAGAAAGTAGTGGCATTTTTCTAAGATTTGAATATGATTCGTTACATTTAACTATTACCTATTATATATCATTTCGTTCTAGGCGTATAAATCAAAGGAGCGTATATGAGTTTTTTTTACTCAATAATTCAAATAACGTATTAACGTGTGATTAACGAAATAGAAAACCACTAAACATTTTTTAGAAGAAAAGAAATCGTCAAGCAATGTTCGCAATTTCATAAGTGTATGCTTCATCTTTATATAAAAAATCTAACAATCCATCTAAAATATTGTACAATCGATTCCATTTATGCTCAAGTATACGTGTTATGGCCTAAATCAACGTTTCTAATTACACATAGAAACGAAGACAGCCTCTCTTTTTTAAAAAGTGGATCTCATCAACAATGATCTACCTTCTTTTACACAAATCCATAATAATCTTGAAAAGATGCATGCGACCTTTCAAGATCCATCTCTTGGGGCACTATAGTTTTTGATTTCTTTGAATCGTAGCCGTACCTATGACTTCCGCACAATTAGTAACCATATTTTGAGCACATTTTCATGTGTTTAGCTTTACATACTTAATGCCGGGGAAAAAAAGAGTTTTACATACTTAATTTAAAGATATAAATATAGAACAAAATTAGTTAGACATTACGTTAAAAAAAAAGGATAGTACTACTAATAGCTCATTTTTGTCCTTAATGACTATGAAACTTTTTGATTAGCTAAACAACCTTATGTAAACAAAAGTTAATAATTCACGTCCGGTAAAAACAAATAAAATACTATTTTACATGACAGCATGATATATATTTTGATTTGATGTCATCTCATTATAACATTTTACTTTGATGATACGTTCCATATATATTCATTGCTTATCGCATGTTATTTTATACACTGATGACATACATATTTTTTCAACAACACATTATAAAATAGCCATATCATATATTTAATTAAAAATTTAAACGCAAAAGGTGTTAAATCGCGCCAAAGTAGGTTTTAACTTATTTACAAATCTACCATTAAATTTACTAATACAGTATGGATATTTTCCATATTTACACCAAAAATAAACAGATTTTGTAGAAAACCAAAGATTCAAAAGAAAAAGAAGAAATGATGAACAAACAAAAAAAGCGAAGATAAAAAGAACAAAAATAAAGCAAGCGTGATGGATAGAAGAAGAAGAGAAAAAAAGGAGAATGCCACGTGTTATGTGGGAGAACTCGGTTATGAGGCAATTACGCGGGCTACCTCTAAAACGTGTCATCTTCACTAACGACGTACCAAACCAATTTGATTTTACTTCTCTAACCAACAAAAATCAAAATTATAACAAAAAAACAAAAAGAAAGAAATATAGATAGACGACACAATGGTCCAATCGGTGATTAGTGAGACAATCTGAACCCAAATGTCCTTTTACTCATCTTTTTACGTGTTATTTTCTTCTTATTTTGATCAATTTTCTAGTATATTCATTCCATTAACAAACGTCCCAAAAAACACGAATTTTATAAGGATTAATTAGCTTGATAACAAAAAAAAATTAAAACTAAAATGGACTTATGTGGCGAAATCATAGTCATTATATCTATGATTTTTGGTAAGTTTTTTAGTTATAATTTGTTTTTTTGTTATTAAGCAAATAATCTCATTTTATAATGCAATATTTTGTTGTTACACGAGGCCATATCATTGATTATACAAAGTTGGGTTGGTGTGATTCTTTCTCCTTTCGATTTTTTTTTGCTATAATGCTGCTTTCTATTAAACTATTAGGCGGAGTTTCTAGAGAATAAATACGTGAAGTTTGTTTTTTTGTTAAATACTAATACTCTAGTCGAAGTTTGTTCTGTTCATAAATATATAAGTCGACATATAATACCCAAATATTCAAGACTCTTCTAATTCTGGTCATCTGATCATTAATTAATGACTCAAAATATTTGGGTATTATATGTCGACTTTTAAAAGTAACTCGGAATTCGTACCCTAGGTCTTACTATACGATTAGTATTATTAATACAAAAATAAACATATTGTGCTTAACTTCTAAAGAAACCAACCACTTATGGTTTTTTTTTTTTTTTTTGAAACAATACCAACCACATGTATATCATAAATTTGAATCTTTAAATGGTGATATAAATAACATATTTGAAAAACCATATAGATATATGTATAAAGTAACGATTAATTGAAATGTATTTTGGTTGATATGTGTTGCCAACAAGTATTTGGGTAAAATTTATTTAAGCATAGATGTAAGAATCTGATGACAAAAAAAACATAAATGTAACACTCCCTATTCATAAGTGTTGACCCAATAAAAAAGGAGTGGTCGAACATCTCTATAGATCTCGTCAACTAAAATCTAAAGTGAAAAAAACATTATCACTTCAGACAATTCAAAGTTAATATCTTTGAGAGCAAGTTATATTGATGTAACGCACCGACTTTTGAAAATTAACGCGTAGAGTATTAGACTATTAGTGTTTAATTAACGATTTTGTTCATTACTATAAGTTCTGATTTTTGGGTGAGTGATTTCCTTTTATTCGGGTACAGATAGGCGACAGACACGCAAGGATTTGTTATGGTTTCATTTGAGTTTTTTATTTGTATTTTAGCTAGTTTTTCAAAAGTTTCAAAACGTGTTGTAACAATATCAAAGTGACTCTTGATGAGATCATTGAAGTGAAGATTTTGGTTTGCGACAAAGACATTGTGTTATGTAACTATTTATGGAAGGAACGGAATTGAAGGCGGCATGGTGAGCTTCCGATATCGACGTCCCGACTTGCAAAGAGCATTGATAAACACAATACGGAATCGAATCAGCACTATTCGTAGGATGGATTCGAGCTTTGAAGATGTCATGGCTACTTGGTTTGCAACAATAACATAAGCACCCATAATGTTTTCTATCTTTTCAATTTATCAAAATTTAGTTTACACTTGATGTAAAGACGGGGTTCTTTTTTAAATAATTTAACATTCATTTATAAAAAAAAATTGTGTATGTAGTTGATGAATATATATATCTTAAAAAGGGCTGTATTCGAAATTCTTCATGAAACAAGCATTAAAACATGTTTAAAAAAGGAAAAATAATCAGAACTTTTAAAATGAGTGGATTTCTGCTAAAATTAGGCATGTACATTTCTGGATGGGGTTCCCCTCCCGACCAGTACCCGTCTTGAATTTTCCGTCATGTTTCCGATCCCGTTTAAATAATTTTCGGTTCAAAATTGATTATTTCGCTTAAATGGGTATGGGAAAGGTTAGGAAAAAATGGATATGAGAGAAGATACCCTTATTATCCATTTTTATTATCTTTAAATTTTATGAATTTCTACTATTTTTTTTGAATTTCCTTAGTTTTTCCAAAATTTCCCGATCCGAAGTTAATCTTTGCCCAAATTATCGAAAATTTGGAAAGTGTTTTAGCTACGAGAATTTCCAAAACCCGTCCCGTTCCCAAACTTTACTTCCCGTTTTTTATTGGGAATATTTTGATAATTGTTTCTCAATACCCAAATATTTTATTCTCGTCCAATATCCGCGATTTTCCGTCCCGTTTTCCGATATGAACAGGGCTAGCTAAAATGTTTGTTGATACGCATACAAAAGGTGAAAATATGTATACACATTTGACAAATCTTATGAGCTTCGTAGAATAGTAAACTACCCCGTTGGAGATGGATGAAACCTAGGGACAGGAAGCAAATAGAGAAATGTGTACACTCACAAGCAAAAACGGTCGGAGAATTCAATGATTTAACATTGATCAATTGTACTAACAAGCCCTATTCCAATACTTATACCACTCTTTTCTTTGAATTTTAACACTATGTACTAGACCATATCGAAACATATAATGTCAAGTCTGAAGATATTTTCACGTGGAGATGAATAGGCCAAGTTGGTGTTGTCCAACAAATAAGCTCTTGAGCCACGACATAAGCCAAGTTGATCATTGTAAATTTGTAATTAACGAAACAACACATTGACGCTAAATGGATATCAGTATTTTTGTTAGTATATAAATCATTATTGCTTTAGTTAATCGATTATTGAGACACTTGCACACTAATTTCAAGTTACAAAACGCCTTAAGATGATTCATTAGACTAAGATTAAAGACAAATATGTTCATCAAGTTGCATTAGATATTGGTGGATTTTTGTAACCAAACTTAGAAACAGAAGAAGAAGAAGCCACAAAAAAAGACAAATAGAGTTTAAAGAAGAGAAGTGGATGCATTTGTCTATGTGTGAAAGGTCTCAACTTTGAACCATAACATATTAACTCTGTTTTTTGTTCCCAAAATACCCTTGTTCTCTGAATACTACCCACTCACTCCTCTCTCTCTGTCACGGATTCAACACGTGGCCACCCAGATGGGTCTCACCATTCTCCTTACCCACCTCTCCGGTTTATATAAACCCTTCACACTTCATCGCTCTCAAACCAACTCTCTCTTCTCTCCTCTTCTCTACTTAACAACCCCAAAACAGAGCTTTTACATATCTCAAACTTGAACTCACTTTAACCACCAAAAACTGATTGGTCACTTTAAAAAATGGCTTCTTTCACGGCGACGGCGGCGGTTTCCCGGAGATGGATTGGCGGCAACCAGCCGCCATTATCATCTTCTCAAACCTCCGACTTAAGTTACTGTACCTCCATACCTATGACCAGTCGTGTCCAACGAAACCTCAATGTTTCCTCTGCTCTTCACACTCCTCCTGCTCTTCATTTCACTAAGCAATCAACCAACTCTCCCGCCATTGTTGTTAACCCCAAAGCCAAAGATTCCGATGCAAAACATATGAATTTCTTCCAAAGAGCGGCGGCGACGGCGTTAGACGCGGCGGAGAGTTTCCTAGTCAGCCACGAGAGACAACACCCACTTCCTAAAACTTCTGATCCTACTGTTCAAATCGCCGGAAATTTTGCTCCGGTGAATGAACAACCTCTCCGGCGTAATCTTCCGGTGATCGGAAAAATACCAGACTCGATCAAAGGGGTGTATGTTCGAAACGGAGCTAACCCACTTCACGAACCAGTGACTGGTCACCACTTCTTCGACGGAGACGGTATGGTACACGCCGTGAAATTCGATGACGGTTCAGCTAGCTACGCTTGTCGGTTTACTCAAACAAACCGGTTTGTTCAAGAACGTCAATTAGGTAAACCGGTTTTTCCTAAAGCTATCGGTGAGCTTCATGGTCATACCGGTATTGCACGGCTTATGCTATTCTACGCTAGAGCTGCAGCCGGTTTAGTTGATCCAGCACATGGTACCGGAGTAGCTAACGCCGGTTTGGTTTACTTCAACGGCCGGTTATTAGCTATGTCGGAAGATGATTTACCTTACCAAGTAGAGATCACTCCGACCGGTGACTTGAAAACCGTTGGCCGGTTCGATTTTGATGGACAATTAGAGTCTACAATGATCGCACACCCGAAAATCGACCCTGAATCAGGCGAGTTATTCGCGCTAAGCTACGACGTCGTTTCGAAACCATACTTGAAGTACTTCAGATTCTCACCAGACGGGACTAAATCACCCGACGTTGAGATCCAGCTGGACCAACCAACGATGATGCATGACTTCGCAATAACAGAGAAATTCGTTGTTATACCTGACCAACAAGTGGTATTCAAGTTACCGGAGATGATCAGAGGTGGTTCTCCAGTGGTTTACGACAAGAACAAGATTGCAAGATTCGGTATTTTAGACAAATACGCTAAAGATTCGTCGGAAATCAAATGGATTGAAGCTCCTGATTGTTTCTGTTTCCATCTTTGGAACGCATGGGAAGAGGTGGAAACAGATGAGATAGTTGTGATCGGTTCTTGTATGACACCACCAGACTCAATATTCAACGAGTCCGATGAGAATCTCAAGAGTGTTTTGTCAGAAATCCGGTTAAATCTCAAAACCGGTTTATCAACTCGCCGGCCGATTATTACCGATGGTGAACAACAAGTTAACTTAGAAGCTGGTATGGTTAACAGAAACATGCTTGGTCGTAAAACTAAATACGCTTACTTAGCTTTAGCAGAGCCTTGGCCTAAAGTCTCTGGCTTTGCTAAAGTTGATCTTGCAACCGGAGAAGTCAAGAAACATTTATACGGTGATAACCGTTACGGTGGAGAGCCTTTGTTTCTTCCCGGAGATAACAACGGAGGAGGAGAAGATGAAGGTTATATACTCTGTTTTGTTCATGATGAGAAGACATGGAAATCGGAGTTACAGATTGTTAACGCTGTTAGTTTGGAAGTCGAAGCAACAGTTAAGCTTCCGTCAAGGGTTCCGTATGGATTTCACGGTACATTCATCGGAGCTAATGATTTGGTGAAGCAAGTGGTTTGATGTATATACACATGAATATACGTATACGTGAAGAAGGTTCTAGAAGGAAAAAGAGAGAGGGATTTTACCAGTGGGATGCTTTGCATATACGTCCCCGGAATCTACTCCTCTTTGTTTTTTTTTTTTTGGGATTTGCTCTGTTTTTTGTTCTCTTTGGGGTGTGGTTTGCTAGTTCCCTTTTTTTGGGGGTCAATCTAGAAATCTGAAAGATTTTGAGGGACCAGTTTGTAGCTTTTTGGCTGTAGGGTAGCCATCTTCGAGCTCAGCTGGTTTCTGTTATTCTTTCACTTATTGTTGTTCATAATGAGAAGTATATAGAATATATTAAACTATGTTTATATATGTGTATATGCTTGAATTAAGGAACATTTTCATTCGATCCTTTTGTCTATAGTTTTTTATTTCATTTTTCTACATGTTTACATATCGAAACACTTTTAATTTGTTCTCCCAAAAAAAGAGAGATATATGTTTTTTTTTTTTGTCAACAAGAGAGATATATGTTTCTTATGTTGTCCATAATATGTGGAAGTATCGACGTAATTTCATGGAGTTGTTCGGTTTGAATGCAACATGAAGAACGTGAGGAGTTTATTGGTAATATTATCTTTTTCTAAAATAAATTTAAATAATGGACCAATGAGAGAAAGACAAGAAATCACGTAAACTTTTGGACTTTTTAACAAAAGGTAATAACCAAATCACACGCCGTATATAAATATAGTTAGTCAATTTTTGGTATTTTGCATGGAAGAGAATCATCGAAGTCAGTTTCAGTCAATTTGGAAATAGAAACCAACGAGTGAAGTTAACCCACGTCAACAAAATAGTATGTAATGTGAATATGACTTATCGAGATTAACCAATTTACAGATTAAACGACATATTTAGTAACAGGTCACTGTCATAAACTTATAATAAGATTTTTTGTAAAAACATTATGTTATTTTGGTAAGCAGAACCGTAAACATTGGATATACGAGTGGTGGGTGGTAACACAGTGGAGAGACCAATCAAAACTAGTGGAATTGTGACGAAATTAACGGCGTTATTCTTATCAAATAAATAATAACGCATTCGTAACCTTTTTAATATATTTCAAGTATAATTTAAAAATGTAACACTTAATCTTATAGGGTGATGATCGTTGATCGTTTGAAGAAAATAAATATATAAACAAATTAATCAAAGTCAACTATCCGAAAGAGTGTTTCGGTGTATTGAGATTAAGACATTTCCAAAGTATTGGTTGATTTGCATTTGTTATCATTATCAACTTTAATCAGGGAAGAACAACCTTATGTTGCTCTCTACCTATACAAGATTTCAAATCTTTTCAAAATTATACACATGTTAATCATCATTGTGATCTACCAAGAAAAAGAGTAACTTTTAGAGGCTTGCGAAAATGTTTAGGATTATACAAATTAACCTTTGAGATTGTGGATAAGTTGATATGTAGTGCTCGAATACAATCGCAAAATAATATGTAAACATTGTTCTTTCTGTTTGGGTTTCTGGACCGATTTAGTTTAAGATAAGTTATTGACGATTTTTTTTTTATTATTCTAGGTTTACATCGAAAAATTAAGGGTTGAAAATTTGAAGCTTTGTGATTAGTTTGTATACGTATTTGGGCACGTCTATATGTTTCTGTATGTGGGTATATATTATAGAGTGAGAGGAAATAGATAATTGGGTAATGGTGAGCAAAACAAGCACAAACTGACCATCCTAATAGTTAATGCTATAGGGATCGAAAGCACATTACTTCACTTTCACATCTACACGAAAATATCTCAAACACCAAAAGTGTTTAAACGGAGAGATCATGGTTTTGAAAAAAAAAATGTCAAAAAGAAATATTAATATTTAGCCAACTTGGAGATATCTTAATATGGTGGATTTTTAATTTGTTTGTTTGTTAATGTTCTTTTCCAATATTATAGAACCCACTGATAATATTCTTGTTGGACTATATACCAAATATATTTGACATAAATTGCATTTTTAGATTTTGTTTGTTTGTCGATAACAAATTTACTAGAACGGCTTATATATGAAATATAATGCTGATAACACAAATTTTTTTATGCTAGATTATCACATTTGCCATTGTTTCTTCGAAGTTATACGATAAAAAACAAATGCACCATTGTAATTACTTTAAACTTTAAAGGTTACAATACCATATATATAGACGAGTTTTTGGTACGGAATCCAAATTATAAGAAAACTAAAAAAAAATTAAACTATTTTAAAATATACAATTATATATGATCTATTTATTTTAGAAAGATTTAAAGATATTCAAGTAATCTTTTATGTTTCTTGTGTTCAGAATTCAAATACAAGTGTACAAATATATAAGGTTTCATATTCCAAAGTACATTTGTTTTGTCTATATGATGTTTTAAAGTTAATACATATATATATATATATATATATATTAACTGTAATAGTTTTTCTGCAAATTTTTTATTTAATTTGATATTTCATGAATATTTTAATTACTTAGAGAATTTCTTTTAGTCGTATATTAATAAAACGTACAAAAAAAACTGTCAAAGTTCTTAATATTCATGTTTTAGATTATTAAAAAATCAAGATTATATTTGAAGGTTTAAGTGATACTATCTTACGATTACGAATTTGGAATATTTGTGAGAGACTTATTTATTAAATATTTTGTTAAGAGACTTAATATTAATAACAACCATTGTTAAAGTTCATTGGATGCAAGAAAATTAATCGGAAAAAACCCTTCATTTTTTTTTTGTTAAAGAAAACAAAATAACCCTTCATTGGATGCGATGAAATGATATGGTGGGTTGCATTGCATTGGAATAATAATAGTTAGACAATCTTCGTTCAACAAAAAAAAAGGTTAGACAATCAATTACAGCCGTCCACGTAGCATTATTTTTGATATTATAATAAACAATTTCTGAGGGAATCTGTTGAAACCAACACATTTATATGTTCACTATTTACCCAAAGTAGAAGGTGACTTTTCTTCCAACTAATTCAAGCCTAACTACTTTCCTTTAGTGGAAGGTTGGCACTTATGCTTTCTATTTATATATTGGCAGTTACTACTTACTCTTACCATATTTAGACCGCGAAGTCCGGCATTCTGATTCGGAGAACTATATCTTAACAACATGTGATATTTTTGTTTTCCTTTATACAAGAAAATATTCGATGTACATATATATATTTAAAGGTTTATTGGCTAATATAGACAACATGTGGTTGGTATTGTAAGGTTCCACATATCAATTGTGTGCTTTAATATTATTCCCATAACGGTAGTCTTTGGTGACATGTTGTATGGCGAAGCGGACCTGTCCATAGTGATGGTCCAAACAAAAATTTGGAAAACAAATAATTTAGATACAAAATTAATGAATGTAGAAATATTTCTGATTTTGTCATAAAATGGACGGAGGAGCGGAATGACGTAAACATGAATTACGATTATGCATTTGTATGGTTGAAAACAAAGAATTGCAAAGAGTCACGAAACTGCTATTACTATATATATACCATTGTATCGTTTTAAAGAGAATTAATCAAGTAAATCGTAGTATAGTAGTATGTTCATTATTGATAAAAGATAATGCTCCTAGTCTATAGGGAAGAGTTAGCAAGTGGAGGACTTATATAAAAACTGTATCTCTCTCTTTCTTGTTTTCTGCATTTAACTGTTCACTCTTGTGAACTGGCCATTGAGTAGTTTTGCGGCGCTTTATTTGCCTCTTCGTCGAATAGGAGAGACCACAGAAAAAACAATGTTAGGAACTTATCGTTGTTCTCAAGTTTTTAATATGTACTTATATCTTAGAAAAAAGGAATTTTCTTGGAACCCATGCAGCACGGAATGAAATTTTAAATACAGATGCAAACAAATGTTAGCGAAAATGACGAAACACCAAAATTTTACGTGATTTTTTTAGGAAAAGCAAATATTATGCATACTGCAAAACTCAATAATGAATATGAAATATTTGACTTTACGTATTAGAAAGATATAATTTTGTTTTGAAAAATTCTGATTTATACGTATATAATATTACAGTATAATTAAGTTATAGAGCTCTTTTGTTAATTTCGAGATCGAATTTTCAAATTATGGTCACATAATCAATAAAGCATCAAATGATTAGCTCAACGAAATGTCCAAGGATATTCCCATTGGCAATGCCCAATGAAATGTCGTATAGTTTTATATGTATATATTTGGTATAAAATAATAAGATCATATTGTATATGTGAACAGAACCACGTGGCAAATGATGACAGCATATGATCAGCCATCGAACCAACACTAACGAATTCTAGCTAAAATATATCGAAATGGGCCCACATGGCCGTGGTTTAGTGGGAGATGAGACTTGAGAATGTGCTATAACACTCCCCCCAGGGTTCGAGTCTCTCTAGAAACAAAATCATGTCTATGTGAGAAGTCTGGGCTTGGGCCAAAGGCCCAGACAGTTTACCTGGTAGTCCGGTAACAGGCGATCCGGCTACCCCTGGCATTAGTCGGAAAGTATTCCAAACTCGGGATAGGCAGTGTGGTGGCTCTTCGGAGAGAAGTCCACTCTGTAGCACTCCGGTGTGTTCCTACCGGGGCTTTCCGGATCAGCCGATAGGATTTATCAAAAAAAAAAAATATATCGAAATGTAAAGATAACAAAAAATAGATTTTAAAGAGTGATGACAAGAAATATTGAGGGGACCCCTATGCTTTCAACTGTTTGGATTTTAATAATCAAAGTGAATGGTGCATTATTATTATTATTTTTTTAGAAAAGCAGCATTATTTATTGAACTTTACATGTGTTACTATATTAGGAAGTCGAGACAAAAAGGTTCAATGAAAGGATATTAGATACACATCACATGCATGTAATTATATACATTATAGTTCAAGTTTATATATGTGTGTGTGTTTTACATTATAGACAATAGAGATATATGTGGGTGTACAGTGTGTATAGCTGGAACTATAGCGTATATAAATACGCACATATATACATATATAGTTTATAACACCTTAGCTAAAAAAAATCGATTTTCTTAGACATATATATTTTTTTAATTTTTTTTGTATTGTTTATAACGCCCTAATTTTTTTGTTTTGTTTTTTGGGGTTAAAAAAAAAAAGGTTGTGTTGCTTTGTTTTCAAATATATCGAACTATCTTTAACATTTTACCGTTTTCTGAATTTGCACTCGTCAATCTCAAAAGTTCAGTGATTATATATATAAGAATGCAAAACATAATTAATCTAAGTATTTATTATTGATGTACATCTTTTTTTATGGACTGCATTTATGATTTATTGTATCTTATGAAAATTTAATGCATAAATGATTTTTCTACAGACAAATTAAATTTTATACATTCTTTATAAATTTGTTATAGGCTATAAGTGTTCTATGTTTATGATGGACACATTTACCATTAATATATAGAATCACGACAAACAACTCAACTTGTACTACGATAAAACACATCAATTGAGATGTGCATAATTATTACTGTTAGAAATCAAAGCAAGAAATAATATATACTCCACTAAAATGAAATAGAGATAATTACTTGATCTTGCCTCCAACCAATGGATGACGGTTCATTGGGGCACGTGTTCAAACTACATACATTGTAAGCATTATAAGATCGTAGTTGTGGATAAAGCGATATATTATCATTGCAATAAAGAGAAATAAAATTTGAAGTTTTATTTTTAAATGTGAAAAATTGTGGATAGTGACGATCAAGATGATGTATACCACCATAATCGTGCCTCATATTATAAAAGATAACGCCAATAATGCACACCACCTTACTTATACCTCCAAAAATTTAGCATATATTTTTATATGTATATTTATAGTTTTTTTTTTGAAACTTGTATATATATAATATATATATAGTTTAGACCTACACAACCAAACTAACTAGTATGTTAGTAACTACCATATATATATTAGTGTCATCGATCTAATAATATAGATTCGAATTTTACTTGGATATGAAGCATGTGATCATCTTTCTTTATAAACTAATCGATCTATTTGAATATTTGATGCTGAATATAAGCATTATATATATATATATATACAAAATAATGTAAAGCTCCCCAGAGAGAAACCAACAGCATTAAACAGCTGGGGGGATTTGTGTTGTGTGGAACTCGACCTTTCAGCGTTAAGATAGGCCAATCATGTTTTTTCTAGAACTATAATAATAATTAGTATTCTAGTATTTATTTATAATAGTACAATCTTCTTTTTTTTTGTTTCATGGATTGTAGTACAACATTTTTCTTTATAAAATTTAACATCCATCATAATCTGTTAATGTTCACGTGAATATCACACATACACTGATTAAGATGTTACCCATTATCCTTATTATTAATTGTTCATAGTAGTATAATTTTGTTGAATTAGTAGTTAGAGATCAGAAACCCTAGCCGCCTTCGAGAAAGACAAAAAAAGTTTTTCCAGTCAATAGCTCCAACGACTTTTGTGGCGTTGGATTGTGTTTATGTTATTAGTTTGTTTTATGTGATTTTGTTAGTTACAAATGCTTCTTTTTTCGTTTGTTAGGTTGATTTTTTCTCTACAAGTGAATGGCTAAGTTGACAAATAGGTAGATGACTTAGATCCGAGAAGGTGATAAAGTTAATACTCGTTTTCTCTATTTTGTGAGATTTCTTTTGGACCGTAAATCTAATTGTTTTAGAAATGATTAAAAGTACAAAGAAAAGCAAAATTCTAGGAGTATTGATCGAGTAAATGAAATTATCCAAGATAATTTTAAAATTTCAAACTGTTATTCAAACAATGAAGAGAACAAACTTTCATAATTTAGTATCTTTCATATTTTATTGGATTGTGATAAGTTTAATTAAGATTTAGTTGTGTGTTTGTTTTTATTTTACAATCCTTGGTTGTTGATTCATACCATACCTTTTATTATTGATGTGCGTGGAATTGTTTCGATTCTTCTAATCCGTAAAACGCTTTTTAGTAAAATAGTTAGAGACCAAAACAAAAATAATTGTTTTGATTTTGATTTTAATTCCAACTTCACATAAAACACAATTTTGACCGACATTGATTTATGATTTGTACAAACAATTCAGGACAATTTCAAAATATAGTTCACACTTGACATGTGATTACAAATGAGATAATAATAAAGTTTCCATATCTTTGCAATATCGGGACAAATGAATCTGTCTGGAAGCAAACCACCATGGACCGCTTAAGATGATACGAAAAAACTTTAGCACATGATTGAAACTTGAAAGCCACAAAAATGGATAAAGTAGACCAATTCTCTTTTTTATCTTTGTCTTTGCTTTCATCATCGTCAATATTCCCGAAAGGAGATAAAATGTCATAATCAGCCACGCGCATAAACCTCTGGACGTATTAGAGGTTTTGAAAGGCAGAGAAAGACATGACCACGTGACCGTCAACGTAACACAAACCCAGTCTTATAGGGCACTCACTGATTAAGAACAAGAAGAAGAAGAAGATATCTTCTCTTTTAGCATTTTGCTATCGTCTCTTTGATGACTTGAAAACGATGCTTTCTTCTTATGACCCACTTTCGAGTTTGATAATTGGAAAGACTTGATAAGGTCAAGAGAGAAGCGAAAAGAGCTATGCTTAAAATATCTATACTAGATAATTAGAAAGATATCATTCCGTGTTGTTATCAAGTTATCGCGACTGCGACTATTGATCAGGATCAGTGCATGAATAAATGTGATG
Source organism: Arabis alpina (assembly GCA_900128785.1). Taxonomy (NCBI): domain Eukaryota; kingdom Viridiplantae; phylum Streptophyta; class Magnoliopsida; order Brassicales; family Brassicaceae; genus Arabis; species Arabis alpina. The sequence goes on along the minus strand of LT669790.1, from coordinate 9,023,098 downwards.
ATGAATCATGTGATCAAATCAACTAATGCACACACATAGAACATGATGCATCATATCCTTTCCGTGAAAAAACGCAACTCCGCTTTTTAACCTACCGAGTTGCATACTTCACATGCAACTTCTGAAGATTAAAAATCCAATTCAACTTCATATAAAACTTAAAACATTACGAGCCTCGACGCAGACCTGCAACCGATCTTAAAAAGGAGTTCAATCATTCCACAACAACGCATAAGTGGAACGCTATTGCCAAGGACCATAGTGGTTAATCCCGACTTGAACAGCATAGCGAGCAAGAAACCAAAAGAACGTCTTAGCACTATAATGACATAGATGATAGAAATCAACAAATCCGAGAAACTTTTCTTTCACCAAGGTTTGCAATTTAGAATATTTCATTACACTAAAAGAACATATCAGACCTTTAAAAAGACCATATCCATATCAGACAATCTTGGAACTCCACCAGAACTACTAATGCTTATTCTTTTTCTTCTTGGAAATTACATTCGTCATTTCGGGTTTCGGATACTTCTCTGCTTCACTTGGATCTAACCACTTGAGGGGATGATGATTGAAGAAAGGCCAGTTAGGGAAAATGATCAGACTTGTAAAAACCAAAACTCCGGCATAGATTAGCATCATTGTCTGATAAGAAGAAGTTGCATATCCAGCAATGAAAGCAACACCACCAAACACTAATAGCAGAGAATCTGCATCATTTCTTCCACCATTTTTTTCCCTTTCCAATCCATTAGTAAAAAACAAACAACACGCAGTCTGTTTTGTACCGTAGTGAACAGCTTGTCGTTTCAATGTTCCGCTGTTTTAATCTAACGTGCTGTTTTTACAATAGCATGGTGAACAGCCAGTCGTTGTTTAAATTGGGCCTTAATGATGCATATAAGGCCCATTTGTTGAATTTTATCTGGTCCAGGAGGAACACTTTAGAAAGCACTTTTGTTTATTCGTCGTCGGGTAAAAAACTCGCCGGTGAGATTCGGGAGAGATCAAAAGAGGAGGAGCGACGGTGGTGCGTGATCATAGCCGGCGGGAGGATGATCGGTCGTCGTGCTGGAACGAATCGAGTCGGTATGAGGAGAGACGACTCTCTTCTGACTCGTTTTGTTGACTCAGTGTTCTCTTTCTTCAGATTGGCTGAGTTTGAGATCCTGTTCGTTCTCTTCATCGTTATAACTTATGTCATCTTCAAAGATCTGGTAAATTCACCGGAAGATCTTAGCTATCATCTCGATTTTGAAATCCGATCGTAGCTAATTTTCTTGTTATTGTTTGTAGACGTCAAGGCCGGAGTATAATCGGATTCTTGTGGAGAAACCTGGTGGATCTGACGTTTGGCCATTCTGAATATGAAAAAATGTTATGTGTAGAATGCTTTCTGTAGAACGTGTGTGCTTGTACACGGCAATGAACGCTTATCTTTCTTCTCTTGTACATGTAAGTTTGTTCAATTGGTCAATGTAATTCTCATTCCATAGTTTTAATAACATTCGTTTGTGTTTTGAATGCTAAATCGATCAGTTTATTGGAATCACAAGAAACTGATTTCTGGTGATTATATAGATATGGAATTTAGCATCTATGTGTTTCAGTATGGTTCAATCTAGGTATATAGGATGTGATGAATGATGATAGATAATTTCATTGTTTAGTAGAGTAGATGCTTGTGTGTCTATTGTTTAAGCAAGAAGAATGAACTGAAGGAAGAAGTAGCCAAATAGCATTACAGAGAATCTCTAGGCATTGTTTGTGATTCGGTATAGGGAGAAACAAGTACAAGTCTTGAGATAAATAGCAGAGTATAAGCCAATTAACCAATCAGAGTATGAATAGGTTTCAGCCATTACATGTTCTGTGTAGTTGCTGTTCTCTTTCTCTATAACCTGGGTAAATGGCGTGGAGTGTCCCATTCTGTGATAATGTGGTTGCGGGTGATTTCACTTAGAGACCGGCATCCACTTAGTGCCATGGTTAGCTCGAACTCATCACGCAGCATTTGAAGCACCTTTCTGACTCCAAGCTCTCCTTCAGCAGCCAATGAGAATACCACTGGTCTTCCAATCTGAGATTGAGGCCATTTAAAATACTGTGTTATTATTGTCAATGGTTTCAAGAAGCTTTCTGGTATTTGGAAATATGATGCTTACAAATATCCCGGAGGCTCCAAGTGCAAGTGCCTTGAAGACATCAGTGCCACGTCGAACACCACCATCCAAGAAGACAGGAACTCGTCCTTGTGTAGCTTTCACAACCTGAGGACATGAGAGCATAGCTGAAACTGTTAACCAAAAAGACTTTCATGAGAACACAATTTGACCTTTGCAGTCGAGGATTATCTACCTCTTCCAGGGCTGAGATTGTTGCTGGAACATAGTCAAGCTGGCGAGCTCCATGGTTTGACACAATGATCCCTGCCGCACCAGCTTGAATCGCAATCCTTGCTGCACGAGGATAATAGTTGATCTGGTCAGGTATGTTTATGAAACTAAAGTGATGGAAACATTTGTTTGTCAGATTGTAGCTCACCATCCTCTCCTGTAAGAACACCCTTGACAAGAATCGGCAACTTGGTGATTGTCTGGAGCCACTGGACGTCCTGTTTGTGTAAATGAAAGTTAGAAAAGACTAAATCAAGTTTCTCTTTTGTTGTTACCTTTTAACCGATAGTACTCTCTTACCTTCCAGCTCAAGGTACGGTCAATTTGACCAGCAACATATGAAGCCAAGCCAGAGTCATTGGCCTGCAGGTGGAAACATAACAAGGTCAGGAAACATAACATATGAAACCCGTATGCTTAAGACTTGTTTAGTGAGTGGATCATTGCCAGTTTCTAGACTATAGTACTGGTAGTATGATGGATGCTTACCTCGTCCATCTTTCCAAGATCAAGACCTTCAAAGTTCTTCAACGTCAGGTTTGGTGGCAAAGTGAATCTGTTGTGGAAGAACACTCAGGGTTACTCTATAATTTCTACTTATCTAGCCAACTCTTGTCACATTCCAATTTACGTGGCTTTACCTGTTCTTGATATCAGACTCTCTGCGACCTAGCCTTGGGGTGTCTACAGTGAGAGCAATGGCTTTGAACCCAGCCTTCTCAGCTCTTCTCACGAGCTGCTCAACCACATTCCTGTTCTTGTATACCTACGCAGAACAATCGTGACACGTGAACCATCAAGTGTAACCAGCTTATCAGGACGTACAAAAAGTGACTAAGATCACATACATAGAGCTGGAAAAACCGGATCCCTGGCCCTGTCGAAGCAACTTCTTCAACACTGGAAGTAGCCCATGAAGATAGTGTCTGAAAACATCATGGAAGAGAAGAACTCAAACCAGAGACATAAGTATGCATGGATCGCGGACTAAGAAGCTCCAGACATCGAAAAGGTTAAAATCATGCTTTGGATAATATCTTTCGTAATAATATAATAACATACCATGATAGTTCCAGCAGCAGATGCAGCTCTAGCCGTAGCATATTCCCCTGGATTAGTTTCAATCACGGTGTTAGATCAAGCCTTAGCCTGTCTCTATTGATACTAAAACAAATTTTCCCTCATACATAACTCAGTTTTCACAGGATGTTTCAGGAAAAACAACAGAGGTCTTTTTACCTTCTGGGTGAGCCATCTTTTGCATGGCAGTAGGAGCAATCATGATGGGCATAGAGATCTTGAATCCCAAGATGGTTGTTGCCATATCAATCTTGTTCACGTCAATCAGAATCCGAGGCCGAAAGCTGTTAAACGTTCCCAAGGTAAGTATATCATCAAATCACAACTCATGTAAAAACCAATCACATAAACTGTATCTAGTCTAAAGCAATACAAAAAAAAAACTCACAGGATCCTTGCGAAAGCGTTTCTGTTCTCTTGAAGAGTCCATTGATCCTCTGCACCGGACGCATAGTAGTCGTATACCATCTTAGGCAACTTCTGCTTTGCAATCGCGTCATACTCGGTAACGTTTGTGATCTCCATTTTCTGCATGTCAAAAGAGTAAACAAGGCCTGAGTTAGTTTATTATCTTTTGTGGAATTCAGATACAGTGTCTCTGTTTTGGTCTTAAACACAAAAATCTCACACACCTTTTTGATGATTGAGAATAGAGCTCTCGGGAGAGATGAAAGTAAGCTCAACGTTTATATAATTTAGTTGAAAGTTAAAAAATGTTTGTGATGAATTATGTTATTTTTCAACAGTTGAAAATTTAAAAATAATATGGATGAGAAGCTGGAGGTGAAGAATGGAGGAGGAGATATGGACAAAGATCAGATGGGTTGTGTCTAATCCACAACCAACTTGTGTGTGCCTTAGATTTTCTTTCGTATTATCGTTCTCACTCTGGAGGAAAATTTAATATATAATCACAAATTGTTTTTCTTTCCTTTTTCCAATGGACATAAATCCAAAACAGTGGATGATGAAACCGAAACTGAAAACCAGAACTAAAAAAAGCTTTTGAATTCATGAATGATGATGATAAACTAATTGTAATCCTAAAAGCCCAATGGGCCTTACTAAGGAAAGGAAAGCCCAAAATTCGAAGTGGGACCCACTGATAGTCGTTCTTCTCGCCTTCTCTTTACTAGTATTTAGCTGTTAGCTGAGAAAGATGGGAAAGTGGAATGCTCAGTGAAAGAGAAGAATAAAATAGAAAGAAAGCAGCAAAAGGGTAAAACAATCGGAGATCGATTTCAATGGCGGATCGGAGCAGAGGATTTATGAGAGATGAATTTGTGACCTATGCTTACATTCTTCTCTATATCGCTCTTTCTAGCGGTCAAATCTTCTTCAATAAGGTTTTTTCTTAACTTAAATCTCACAACCTTTTTTTCTACTCATGGATCTGTATTTCTTTTTTCTCGCATCGTATTGTTTTTGTGCTCTTCTGATTTGTGAAACCGATCACTAGTTTTCGTAAAAGATTGAACTGAAAATCCGTTGCAATGTGAGATTTTCTGACTGTGTTAGTTTGTACGGGAAGTTGACTAGAGGAATATAGAAATCAAATTGGTGCTACTAATGATGCAGTCATTGTGGTTTCATGAGGGCATGGTTGTTAATTTTACTTTTGTTTGTTTGATGGGAAAAGTTTGGTTTCATGACTAACTTTCTTGTCTCTGACTTTGATATTGTGCAGTGGGTTTTGTCATCTAAGGAGATAAACTTTCCTTATCCGCTTGGATTGACTTTACTCCATATGATATTTTCTTCTGTCTTGTGCTTTCTTCTTACCAAAGTTCTTAAGGTATGAATGATCTTCTTTTATTTGATCATAAGTAGGAACGCATAGGTGTTAACTTTTACTCTCTTTTTTTCTTATATTTGTTATTCCTCGAAGATCGTCAAGGTTGAGGAAGGAATGACACTAGAAATGTAAGGAAGAGTGAGACTTCGTAAGCAATTTGATTTTTGGAGTAGTTGAAAATACCCATGACTTAAGATTATCTTTATCAATGCAGTGTTGATCTATGGTTGAGTAATGAAATAATTCACTTTATGTACTCAGATATGTTACATCAGTTATTCCAATAGGTGCAATGTTTGCGATGACCCTCTGGTTGGGAAACACTGCCTATCTCTACATATCAGTTGCATTTGCTCAGATGTTGAAAGCTATAAGTAAGAAGACCCCTAACTGTTCCTTCTCTCATTTCCTCATATATATACTGCTTATATCTTAATGACCTGGACTGTGAATACTGATTATCTTCTTGGATCATTGTTGCAGTGCCGGTTGCTGTGTTTATTCTCGGAGTAGCTGCTGGTCTTGAAATCATGAGTTGCAGGATGCTTTTGATAATGTCTGTCATAAGTTTCGGTGTTTTAGTGGCCTCTTACGGGGAATTAAACATCAACTGGATCGGAGTGGTTTACCAGATGGGTGGTGTCGTTGGAGAAGCCCTGAGGCTAATCTTCATGGAGATTCTTGTCAAGAGGAAGGGCATCAAATTAAACCCAATCTCTCTCATGTACTACGTGAGCCCCTGCAGGTAAGAGGAAATCAAAGAACAACCCAGTCTCAATTATCTCATTATGTAAGCGTAAGGGTTTACTTACTTAGCTTTATGTGTCTCCTTTTGCAGTGCTATTTGCTTGTTTGTACCATGGATCTTTCTAGAGAAATCAAAGATGGAAGGAAACGGCACATGGAACTTCCATTTTACAGTGTTGACCCTTAATTCCATGTGCACATTTGCTCTCAACTTGTCGGTTTTCCTGGTGATATCTCACACAAGTGCTCTCACTATCCGTGTCGCTGGCGTTGTCAAGGATTGGGTGGTTGTCTTGGTCTCAGCTCTTCTCTTTGCCGACACAAAACTCACTATCATCAATCTTTTCGGTTACGCCATTGGTAAGACATCAAACTCCTCACACACACACACACACACACACACACCAATTAGCTTTAGAAATCAAGAGTTAAAATCTCAGACTTTTGCTTCTCTTGTAACTATTATTTGCTTGTGTTCTTACGCAGCCATTGCCGGTGTAGCGGCTTATAACAACCATAAACTGAAGAAAGAAGCGTCGAAAACCGTAGAAACAACTCCAAAAGATGGTGAATCAATACCGTTAGTGTCACAGACTACTAATACAACAGAGAGATGATGAAAAAGTAGTTTCACATCAGTGTTGAGGTAATCTTTGATTGTTTGTTTCCGTGACATGTACTGTCCGAAATTATATATAACTCATACAAACACTTATCTCTGTACCTGAAAAACAAAACACAAAGATTAAATCAAATTTCTCCACTTGTCATCATTTTTCTTTGTAGCTATTTTTCCTTTCCAACAATTTTATACGATGAGCTTAAATTTAATAATTCGGAAATAAACACCGTCTTACTCGATTCAACAATGGGCCTTGGAAAAGCCCAGTAACGGTTTTGCCTTTTATGTTTATCTACCTGGATTTAAAAATAAGAGGAAAGGGCAAAAAAAGGTTAAAACGAAGCCTCGCGAAACATTGTGGGGTTTGTTGCTGGGCGGGTCTCTTCCCACGGCAGTTACCTTCATCGAATCGATCTCTTCTTCTTCTTCTCCAAATCGTTAAATTTTTCGTTCATGTGAAAAAACCTAAAAGCTTCGTGAAATCAGAGAAGCGGAGAAATCGCGTGGTTTTTTTTTAATATTATTTTTGTGGTGTGGCGGCGAGAGATGCGATCGTAACTGTTGGCTTCGCCGTGGCGGCGAGTCAGCTATGAGCGGTTGCGTTGTTGGTTATCTCCGACGGAGAATAACCGATTTCTATGGGATTTAAACTGCAGATGAGCTGGATGCCGAGTCTACTTAGTCAGAAGCGTAGAAACGGCCCTCCTCTAGGGTTAAGGAATCTCGGCAATACTTGTTACCTTAATAGTGTTCTTCAGTGCCTTACCTATACTCCTCCTTTCGCTAATTTCTGCCTTAGCCATAAACACTCCTCAATCTGTACGCCTTACTCCTCTTTATCTCTCTCTGATTCTCTGATCTGTGAATCGCCATTAGGAAGTTGCTCATAAGTTTCATATAGGTTTGGTATTTGTAGTTACTTGTTCAGAGATTTCATGCTTTAGGTGTATAGATTCATCTTTGAATCGAATCTAGGGCTTTTGCCATTAGGAAGTTAAGTTTCATACAGGTTTTGATTTTGTTTGTTGTGTTGCATATCTGGCGTTTTTGTTTGGTGATTGTGTTCTATGTTTTGGATAGGTGATTCATTTGTGAATGGGGAGAGGAAACGGGATTGTCCATTTTGCATAGTTGAGAGAAGAATAGCGAGGTCTCTTAGTGTGGATTTAACAAGTGATGCGCCTAACAAGATTTCGAGCTGTCTCAAGATTTTTGCTGAGCATTTTAAGGGTGGGCGTCAAGAGGACGCTCATGAGTTCTTGCGGTATGTGATTGATGCGTGCCACAATACGTCTCTACGTCTCAAGAAGTTGCGAATGAATGGCGCTGCTGAGTCGTCGTCTTTCAATGGTAATACTGTCGTGAAGGAGATTTTTGGTGGTGCTTTGCAGAGCCAGGTGAAGTGTTTGTCGTGTGGCGCAGAGTCGAATAAGGCGGATGAGATTATGGATATCAGTCTTGAAATTTTGCACAGTAACTCAGTGAAGGAATCATTGCAAAAGTTTTTTCAGTCAGAGATTTTAGATGGCAACAATAAGTATAGATGCGAAAAGTAAAGTGATTTGACTCTTTTAGCTGTCTTTATTTAAGAATGTTTCAGTTCATGGTTCTGTTTTCTAAACTGATGTTTTTTCATTCGTCTAGCTGTAAGAAACTGGTCACGGCGAGGAAGCAGATGTCAATACTCCAAGCGCCTAATATCCTTGTTATCCAATTGAAAGTAAGTGTCTGTTTACCAATGGTTAGGGTTATTTTAGATATAGGTTTTTAAATGTGTGTTTTGCTAAATTGGTTTTGCAGAGGTTTGAGGGCATTTTTGGTGGGAAGATTGATAAGGCCATTGCATTTGGTGAGATTTTGGTTCTCTCGAGCTTCATGAGTAAAGCAAGCAAGGTACAAAATTCTGACATTTTCTACTTAACTTTAAGGTTTGTTACCAGTTTCTGTTACTGGTGCTGCATGTCTGATTAGAGGTATATCAGAAAGTCCAGGGTTGTAACTCCCTTTTCTCCCTATGTTCCGAGGTAGTAGTGTAGTGCAGCGTTTAAGTGGAGTTTCAAGTAAGCCTTTCGATATGATTTACATATAGAATATGGAACTAATTTGCAGCATTCTTAGTTTTCACGTTGTCTAAGTTTTAGCATTTGAATTACTATCTGATAATTTGACAGAAATGGTTACGCCTGACATCAACTTTCAGATATTGCTTGATTTTATCTGATTAGTTAAGGTTGAGACAATTCTGGGGAAAAAGAAGATAAGGTTGAGACGAGTATAGTCAAGCAGCTAAGTTGGATATTATGCTTCCAGTTTATATTCTGTCTGATCACTGCATAGGCTGATACATATTTGAAATTGTTGCTTCTGAGTTCTTTTGCATGAAGTTCAATATGTTTTTTAGTCCCTGCATTTACCTTTTGCAGCATCATAGTGCTCTAGTTTGTGAAAATATTTCTTGTTACTCTATAAAAAAACTGCAGGACCCTCAACCGGAATACAAGCTTTTTGGTATAATTGTGCATTCAGGATTTTCTCCTGAATCTGGGCACTATTATGCATATGTAAAGGTGTACTTCTGTCTCTTTTCAAGTTTCTTGCAATGCTATCCCTTGAACTGCTTGCTGACATTGTAACTGCCGTGTGTAGGATTCCTCGGGTCAATGGTATTGCTGCAATGATTCGGTCGTCTCACTCTCCACATCGCAGGAGGTTTTGTCAGAGAAAGCTTATATTCTGTTTTTTAGCCGTATCAACCAGAGGCCAGCAGCTGCTAAGACTCTGGTACCATCCAATGGGACTACTTCTCATGAAGCCAATGGATGTGGGACATCAAAGCCCCAGAAATTTATCGGTCCCCTGCAACCACGAGCTTTGCAGTCCTTACAGAAGGATGACCTGAGTACTTCAAAGACCCATAAATTTATTAGGCCTCTTAAAGATGTTAATTTGAAACCACGAACCGAGCAGGCCCTCCAAAGAGATAACCTGGTTTCTTCCAAAGTTGAAAAGGCTCCTTTGAAGCCACATGGAAAGATCAGTATATCTGTCAACATTGGTGCCAAAAGGGTCTCTCCTACCGTCAACGGCAGACTTTCTTTCGACCAAGATGAGAACATAGCTCCAGAGGTGGACAAAGAGAATAGTGCATCTGTTTCACCAACTAGGGTTAACTCTGGGTCGGAGAAAGTGTTTGGTACTGAAAATGGTTGCAATGAAGTTAAGGAAAACGGAAGTGCACCAGCTAGTAGTAGTAATAAGCATGAAGTGACATTGCTTCCACATGAGCGTAATGGCTCCAGCAATGGGGTTGATCACCACAAGAAGAGTAATGGTTCACAAAATGGAACTGATCACCAGGAAATTGAGAAGAATGGTGTTAATACCACCGAATCCAAACCCTCGGGTTCTTCAACAAAGGAAGACCACTGCATTTTGCTTAGAAAAGACGAATCATCTCGGGAAGAACTTGAAGCAATAAAAGAGAGGTATCTTTCTGTTTTTGCCTTTGCTTGATACTCCAATTTATCTGATCACATGAGCTTATAGCCTAATGAATATGTTTGCATATTATTTCCTCAGCCTGAAGAAAGACGCGTCGTCATATCTACGGTCATGTGGTTGGTATGATAAAGTACACACCTCCATGCGTGCCAAGAAGAGACTGCATACAGAGCAATCAGGAGAAAACGGTGAAGATGGTAACGACTTGAAGTAAGTGATTTTGACCTCTATTAGCTTCGTGCTTCATTAGAAGAATCTTGTTATTTTGGTATTCATTTGGTGGATTATATTGTGCAGGAGGCGGTTGATTGAAGATGTAAAATCAAGTTTAAAATCTCAGATTCCAGAGGAATTGAAAGCAGATCTCGTAAACCGCATTTGGGAAATTAGCAAGAAGAAGTACTCGTGAAACCATTTTTTCCTTCTCATTATTACATTTTTGAAAGAGAGTAAAAGTAATTACCGGAAAAGGAAAGTAAAAAACAGATATCTCATTCTGTATAATATATAAGCCTTCTTTATCGATGGAGCTTCACGCATTTATATTAGTCCTGTGGAAATTAGTACAAGTCAGAGCGTTCTTGGATTTACTTCTGTTTCATGATTCGGATTAATGTTAGGATTAATATTAACATTAACGTTGTTTCGTTCCAGTAAAATAAATGGATTGTTGGTTCATGGTTGTAATACCTACAATGATCGGATCGATCATAGTTGATATAAGAATGTTTGATCGGAAGTGAATGTGGACAGGACAACAGTAAAATTGATTAAGAGGTAACTCTAAATGTACATGATAACAGGCATGCATGATTATTTTGATTGGAATTTTTATTTCTGAAATGTCATGTTATTCTCTTTGTTAACAGTTTAATCATAGGTTGGGTTTGAGAACTCAGCTTATTAGATAAAACTTATTCGACCAAATATACCGGTTCACACACTCGAACCAATCGAATTGACAATCGGAGATGCATGATGATGATGGAGGCCTATATTGAAATGCTCATATGACAAATCAAGTCGACAAACCTCAACTACTTTGCTTGGAATAACTTTGTTTTTTTAACAAATGAAGAAACAGAGAAAGGTAACATAATAGGAAAATCCAGATTGGAAAACGATGTTTTATCAAAGAGAAAATTACATTTTATCAATAGGAAAATGAAGAAGTTCCATGTTTAATAACAATTTCGATATCATGTGCACGTTTTGCAAGAGAGTAGTAGTTTTTCAGGAGGCTTGAATGATAAACAGTCATGATAAAACAATAATCCAAAATTAAATATAACATCTAAATATCTAATAATCATGTAATGTCTTTCTATCTAAGTTTTGGGTTATTGATCAGCTCTAATTACCTCATGTACATAGCTAAACGTTTTGTTTATGTAAAATAAATGTGAACTATACACGCATATAAATTCAATATTCATATACGGAATGTGGATGGATCTTGGTTCTCTATTCGTTTTGAGATTTCTACTTGGAGATCTGTAGTTGGTGATTCTGAGTGTTACTTTACGGGGACTCTTAAGGACACTCCCAACATACTTGTTTTCTCGCCGAGGAGTTTCTCGGAGGCAGCATATGTGGTCTTTTACGATATGAAAACAGAGACTTGCAAGCGTCAAATGCTACACGGACTAGAGAAGTATCAGATTGAGCACAGTTTAACTTTCTTAGACCATGAAGAGACTTTCCTTTTTTAAACAATTTCTAGGTCTTTGATATAGTGAGTCTTTTTCTTGTATGTTCAACTAGATCTTGAGACTGTTGAACTCAAAAATGTTAATAAGATCGCCAAGAATAAATACACTGAAAAGCAGTTATTACTCTAAGTAAAGTTTCATAGAAGCCGTAGAATCAATGTAACACAACTATAGATCCTCTTAGTGAAGCTTTATAAGAGAACTGTGGCATACTCTCTTAACTTCACTCAACAACAGAGACATTCCACTGAACTCTCAAGTGCTTTCTTGCTTGGGCACACAATCTCCTTCACCCGAATCCCATTTTTTGTAAAACTTAAACGTTGGCACAACACTCACTCCCTCTGCATTACCCACTTGAGGACATTTCTCCATCTCCAAAATTTGATGAGAGCTCCTCACTGTTTAGCCACATTACTTCTGAGGTAAACTGAAATTTGGTTTCTCTAGCTTCTGCTACCTTACTTCTTGTTCTTTCTGACAAAGGCCAAGGTGGAGAAAATCTGTCTTAATCTCGCATTAATGAAAACAAACACAAAAAGCACATGGAGCGACAATAACTGGTAAAATCTTTTATACACAAGAATGAATCAACACTACAACAAATGCATAGAATGGTAGAATGTGGTCTAAAGTTTGACAGCTTGTTTGATTGTTTGGAGAGATGACTAGATGAAACTGTTCTTAGCAATGATGGAATCCTTCTCAAAAGCTCTTGCACTCTCTGACCTCTTCACCTTTTTATCTCTGCCACTCTTATCGGGTGTGTTCTTCAAATTAAAACTCATTCTGCTTCTTCGAGAGCTTTAAGTTCTTGCTTGTGTTGTTGTTGTTTGCCTCCTCTTCAGACTGTAACTTCAAGTCCGCTTTCTTCATCATCGACCTTTTCAAGGAAAGGGAACTTGTGGTCCAGTTTCTCTATCATTTCATCAATCTTCTTCTTGCTCATGTGGATCGTTTTTGCTCTTGTTCTCCAGTAAAATGTGAAGCCATTTCCCGACATTTCCTTTCCCTCGCTCTCTCCTGGTTTCCTCACTCTCTGGTTCTTTGTAAACAGGGGATGCTCTGAAGCTTCTAGTGCTGCCTCTCTTCCCTTCTTCTACTTGTAGCTTAGCTTCAATTGATTTCTTATCTTCCGATGCAGAAAGAGACTTCTCAGACTGTTATTCTTCCTCCTCCTCTATTTCTCCATGCTTCGTCTGAGTTTCAGCTTCAGAAGCTGCTGCTTTCTACTCTTCTTCAAAGTATACTCTTAAATCCTTATGTAAGGACATGTCATCACTTTGTCCTGGAAGATAAAGAGACAACTTCCTGTCTTTATTTATCGTCGAGCAACAAGTCATCTTCATCCTTATGTACCGACTTGTGACGGTTTCTAAAGTTCTAATATTCTGTTCATGTTGTTTTATAAACTCTTGTTTCAAGTGTGATTCCTATCGCATGGACTTGTGATGTGTCTTGAAATGGTAGCATGGATTTGTGATGTGTATTTTTGCCATTTACTTTGGCACAACTTAAAATTAAAAATATGTAAATTCTCGCCTCGCAACATGTGTACCACATACTCGCATCAGTTAACTAACCCTCATTCGCAACATATTCCAAGCTATATCCTCTACGAGATAAAGATTTCACAAGAACTTTATACTTGGACAAGGCAATCAGGCTCCTATCCATAATGCTCACAAGTTGCTCATATTACGTATAATGTATGTAAATAAACCCGTGCATACATCTAGTTTAAATAATAGATAATAAGAAAATAAAAATTTGCTTCATATCTTCTTTCTCGAATAAATTGATTTTTAGTTGTTCTCTAAAAAGCTGAATTAACATTGGTAAATAAGAATATTTCAATATTATATAAATAGTAGGGGTGTCAAACGAGCAATTAGCTCATGAGTTGGCTCAGCTGAACTTGGTTTTTCAAGTGTGTGAGCTATGTTTTTTAGGCTCGTTTAATAAATAAATTTAATGATCGAGTTTAAATGAGTTGGGCGAGTTATCCGACAACAAATATTATTTTAACGTTTTAAAATAATCTATTCATATATATAAATATATTTTAGATTTTCCAACCAAAGTATATATTTTGGATTTGATTTAGCATTCATAACAATATTATTTGGATTTGTTTTTAGTATTTAACATTAGAAATTGATTTTGGATTTTATAATAGTTTAATTTTTAATTATTTTATTTTTATATTTATTTTGTATTAGCTCGCGAGTTACCTCATTTAAATTACGATCTAAATGACTCATATAATAAATGAGCTGAGCCGAGCTGAGTTCGGCAACATTCTAGTTCATCATTAGTAGAGCTGAGAGCCGAGCGAGCTAGCTCAGCTTAACACACATGCACGTACACCACAGCGGTCAGTCTCATCCATTGTCAGTACTCAATATATTCTCATTTATTTATAGAAAAAGGATGAACTAGTGATTTATTTTTAATCCCCAAATCACAACCAACAATCCATGTATATTTCAACAGCGAGAAAAATAGACGAAAAAAATACACAAACAACTCTCAGAGCATCCACAACCAAGAGATTGGTGTGGATCTCATCCAATTAAATAATGTTTAGTTTAAGAATAATTTTAGTAATTGAAACTCATTAAAATTTAAGTAGTTTTTTGTTGATTAACCATGATACTCAAGTATCAAAAGAATAAAAAAATAATTTATAATTTTATAAAAAATAAAATGAAACAAAATTAAATTAACATATATGAATTCTAATTTTTTTTATAAAACTTGAATTTATTAAGTTTCAAATATTTCTAAAAGCATATTACATTCCGAGAAAACAAATTAAAACATAAATTCGCATAAAGTTATAAATAGAAAACATAAATAACTCGACATTGGAAAGTTATAAATAAAGTGAACATATGGAAAGCAGAACCTATAAAGTCACACAATAGAGTGGATTAGAATCAGAGTAGTACATTCATTATATCGACATTGCTATATTTGTAAAAGAGAGCTTTTATCACCTACGAAATGGTCAGTGCAGGGCTCCATTGTTCTTTCAAAATGTCAAGGCAGATGCTTCCATTGCTGTTGACGTTAGGGTGAAACACTTTGGTCCTGAATGCAACCTGCAAGAAGAAAGGGTAACTCAATTCCAATAGATACACCAAACTAATGATTTCAGTTTGGTACCATTCATTGATTGTTTACCTTTGGTGGTTTGAAAGGATAGTCCGGAGGGAAGTGAATGGTAACGAGAAAGACACCACCAGAGTAAGGGCTATCAGATGGACCCATGATGGTAGCTTGCCAGTGAAACATATCCTCAGCAACAGGGCCTTAAAGATTTCACAATTGTTCATAGAAGTCAAAAACGAAAAGTTTAGTCTTTTAAACATCTGATCTATGAATGTAAACTGAGATACACACAACAAAACATAAATACTCATGTGCAACAGCTATGTCATGAGACTTCTCTAGCAGTATATAATGCATGAACAGTTTGAGATTCACCTACAGCTTGACTATGGTCAATTTAATTGTTAACAACGAATCTAAGTTCAATACCCAGAAGTTTGAGCTATGAACAATCTCAATCTCAACATCGAATCGGACAGGAATCAAACAGAGAGATCGAGAGAAGAGGAGAGAGATCACCGGCGGTTCGATTTCATCCGAATCGCATCGGACAGGAATCAAACAGAGAGATCGAGAGAAGAGGAGGAGAGAGATCACCGACGGTTCGATTCGCTTTGAATCGAATCGAATCGCATCGACGAGGGATTAAACAGAGAGATCGAGATAAGCGGAAAAGAGAGATTACCAAGTCGTCTCCATCTCCAGCAAAGAACTAGGCGAACAACACCGACGATTCGGTTTGCTTTGAATCGCCAGTGAATCGAGTTCTTTTGTTTCTTCGCAAATGAGGATTGATCTGAGTTTCGGGTCAACGAAAATTTGACGGTCCAATGATCTTCTCACACGTGTCACCGCCACCAACAAGTGATACACGTATCAGATTTCGCCTTGAACACAGACGTCTCAAAGCCCAAGTCAATAAAAGCCCATTTTTTTAATTCATTTTTGTTGTTTGAGACCCACAAATACGCACCGTTGTGGGTGCTCTCATGATGAAGAAGAACGAAGAGATTACAAACAGGTTCTCTTTTTTAAAAGTTGATTAATGAATGATTGAGCCAAGAAACGTATGACGACTTCTCTTGAGTCTTCCTTTTATTGAAAATATTTAATAGAGAAAAATGCATTATGGGATCGTAATTTTAAATACTCTTAAGAAGATGAAAGTTTATTGGTCTTGGCGTAGTGAGCAAGAGACCAGGAAGAGGAGCCTGGACAAGAAGATGAGAGTCTCTCTGTAGTGGCTCTGACCAATTCTTCAAAATCAAAATCTTCCTCGGATATTGTGGTCAACATATTCTTGAATGGTTCTTTCGTCGCCGATATCAACTTAGCTGGAGCCACTTCAGTGATGAACCTGGAGGTCTTAACTGTTTCCATTTTAGATTGAAATTGAGATCTTTCAATTGGAAAAGAGAGTGTTGGGAGAAGAAAGCTTCTTGGTTGGGCATGGAAGAGCAATGAGAGAGAGATTGCAGAAGAAGATATGTGTGAAAGTCTTTGGTGCTTTAAAGTGAATTTATAGAGTGTGTGTGAAGTGCATGTGATTGCGAAGTACTTGCATATGACTACAAAGGACAATAACATACGTGGGAATACACTACTTACACTCCCTCTCGTCATTAGACGAAATCAAACCTAATTTTTAATGAAATGACATTTTCTTTATATATACATTAATCAACCACAAATTTTCACAAAACACTACTTTTGTGTTTTGGCCACCGAGTAAATTTATCGGGTAATCGTCAATGTCAAGTAACTATCAGTGTACCATTAGAATAATTTCTTGCTTTGAACCTATAAGATGACAAAATCATTAGATTAATTACAATTCAAGTTGGTTTCAATACCTAATAAGAATAATACACAAAAAAACACTAGAACAAAATCAAATCGGGATTCTATCAACAAACCGATACGTACGGATGCAAAATGAAGTGAAGTTGCTTTCAAAGAAACGACGTTGTGGGGGCTCTTCATTTATATTCATAAACCAAAATAAATTTGATACAACCATCGCCTTTTTTTCGATTTGAGTTTTTCTTGTCAACTTATTGTTTTATGGGTGTTTTTGCAAAGTAACGCAATTTATTAATTTAATTTGTGTAATAGCTATGTAATAATTGTAATAAGGAGATTAGCAATAGGACAAAAACTTGAGGCTGTGCTTTTACATTTTAAGCCCTAAATCCCAAATCCAAATCCTACCCCTAAAACTATACCCTAAACCCCAAACCCAAATCATACCCCCTAAAACTATACCCTAAACCCTAAACCCAAACCCTACCCCCTAAAATTGTACCCTAATTTTGGAATAGTTAACCCAAACCCTACCCCCTAAAACTATACCCTAATTTTAGAATAGTTAACCCAAACCCAAAAATTTAACATTCAAAACTAAACCCTAAACCCCAAACCCAAACCCTACCCCCTAAAACTATACCCTAATTTTGGAATAGTTTAACCCAAACCCACAAATTTAACATTCAAAACTAAACCCTAAACCCTAAACCCAAACCCTACCCCTAACACTATACCCTAATTTTGGAATAGTTAACCCAAACCCAAAAACTGAGTTTGTCACTGAGGACATTTTTGTCATTAATACATAATACAGAGGAGCACAGTAAATTGTGCTATTGGATGCGTTATAATTTTTTTTTGCGTTATACACTACAATTACCCTTGTTTTATAAATTACCATGTTATACTTGTTTTTCTTTTTACCTTGATGATCGTTTAAAGCTCATGTTATTTCATTTTAAACCCAACTCAAGAATAAAGAGTACATTTTTCTTTCTTTAAGATTAAGATTAGGTGCCTCAATGATTAAAAGAAACAAAAAATGAAGAAATGCAACAATTTCATGAAGAGATATAATATTTTTCAAAAGACTGTGAAAGACAAAATTTGATAGCAACATAACAAATTGTATCAAAATGAGTTGGCCAGCCAAACTTTTAGCATTAATTTCATGAAGATGACATATACGTGCTAATATGTATCATTGATGTACATAAAATTATCGGCTCTTAATTTTACTCAAAAGCCAGGATGTAAGGCTTATAAGCATTTTAGTTTTGCTTCATTGAATCGCAAAGCTGGTCTTTTTCAATTAAATTTGATTTGCATCATATCCGCTAAAGGTCTTGTACTGGAGCACAATCTACAAAGCACTAATCCTAATCCAAATCCACATCAAAAACTCATAATTTCTAAGCAAATATTAAGCTATACAATACAAAGTTGCTAATTAGAAGAATAATCTACCATATATTTAATAGCTTGATAGGACAATTCAAGATAACATAGTTGTTAGACGTCTTACCATATAAAGCATTCAAATTTGATATGTTATCATAGAAACCACACGAAACAAAACACCCTAAACCAGGATCACCTTAATTCTATGGCAGAGAAATGTAGCTGCTCCAATACGGCGTCTCATTTGACTATTTTACTTCTTCAAGCTTCATACCACCGTCTCATTTAAATATAAAAAGGTTTATTTTGGAATCTTCCTATGAACTGAAAATTTTCTAATTCACTTAGAGAGTTTGTTGACGTAAATTCACTACAAGAAAACACAGTATTTGTGACGCCCGGTTGTGACGAAATTTTTCGTCACATAAATTTGTGACGCTTTTGTTTCGAAATTGTTACAAATTTGCGACGAATATTTACGATGTTGCAAAAGCGTCGCAAATGTGCGACGGAAATAGATCGTCATATTACTGTCACACATTTGTGACGCTTTTTGCGACCATATATATGTGGTCACTAATTTGTAACCGATTTGTGATGTTTGCGGTGCGTCACAAAAATTGTCGGGAACCAAAAAAATAGGTGCAACATGTTTAATTCGACTTGTAAAAACATGTGTTTTTCACTAAGTGTTTGTGACGAAGTTGTAACGGATTTGTGACCAAATGACAAATTATGTGACATATTTGTAACAGATTTGTAACTTCCTCTAATAGTTTTCCAAAATCATTAACATATTAAAGTTAAAAGATGTATTTTCCGAATGTACATTACAATTAGCACTCACAACTTTGAAAATTCAACATTTATTAAATTTTGTACGAAACCCTAAATTTTAAACATAAAATATATGTGATTACATTATAAGCTATATGATAATGATTGATTTTTTTCAAAGTGGACTTTAAAAGTTACATATAACTTTTTTTTTTTTAAACAAGAAGATTGGAAATAGATGAAGTTTAGCTTGGTAAGGTCTATGTCATTTACAATTTAGCCTCAAAATGTTTAGAGTATAGGGTTGGAGTAGTGACTATTAAATTAGTCACAAAGTGGTCATAGTTTTGTGACTCTTTAGTCACGAATTTGTGACGCAGAGCCAAATTTGTGACGAATGTGCAACTCCCAGTTTGATTTTGGAAAAATTATAAACCTATTCGAGGTAGAAGAATATATATTTGGAAGGTACATAGTTCAAAATTACCACTCACATTACATTTAACACTCACATCTATGAAAATTCAAAAATATCTGAATTTTGAATCAAACCTTAAATTGTAATCTTAAATTATGTAACTTGTGGGTAAGTGTTGATTTTTTCAAAATCAACTTAATTTGTAATACTTTATTACATATTATCTATGAAATTGATAAGAAATCCATTAAAATCTTAATAGAAGGGGAAAAACTAAATCTATTGGTCCTAAATATTTAGGGTTTAGGGTTTTGTTTTGTGACAGACAACAATGAGTCACAAATTAGTCACAAAATACCAACGCATTTGCGACTACTTTATGACACCAAAACAAAATTGTGATTGATTTGCGACTCATTACCAACTACTACTAACATATTTTGAAAATTAAACAATATATTTGAGGTATATACAATTTAATTTTATGTACAACATAGAAATGAATTACTAGATACACTAAGTATATATAATCGTGAGAAAATTGAACTTTCAATTTTATGAAAACATGTTTCATTCTTTGACAAGATGTCTCAAGAGATATATAATGTGTTTTCATTATAAAGTTAATGCAAGTGTTGAACTTTGCAAATTTTCTTATTTTAACACTCATTTTCTATATATTAAGATTAATATAAGTAAGATATCTGAATAAAACTGATTGAAAATCAAATCTATTATTTTTGAGATTTAAATATTTAAGATTTAGGGTATAGGTTTGTGACTCTATATTCTGTCCTAAAACAGTCACACTTGGTCACTATTTTGCCACTATATGCGTATATTTCCGACTAATTTGAGTCATTTCTTTACTACTAATTCCTTAAAAAATCAAGTTTGGGTTTGGTCCAAAATATTTGGCCTTTTGGGCGCGGTTATTCCCCCCTAAATTTTTATGTGCAATTAAACAAATACTCGATTTCTGATTTCCCAAAACATTTTACCCTAGACTCCAGTCTCGTTTTCTCTCTCGACCCATCAGAGAAATTCTTCACGAATCGGTTTATCTTCACCGATTCATCTATTCCTCTCTCACTCTCAATTACTTGCTCAATCCAAATCCCTTCATCTTCATATCTTCGTCTCTGTCGAAGAATCCCTAAACTTCTCTGATTGAGATGGCTGCAAAAATTAAGGAATCAAGAGGTCGATGTGCTCGACATAGTGGTGCTTGGTAGATCAACCGGTGTAATTCCTCGAACCGTGTGAGAGCCACCTGCGGAGTTGTTCCACGTAACGGTGGAGATCTCTCATCACCAGGCGGAGGTGTGAGATCCAACCGTAGAGAAAGGGCAAGCGCCGTTCGAGGAGATTTTCTTACTCCTCTAACCCGTCGTCTCAAGCTACTGGGTCTGTGTCGAGGACACCTCTATTGACACCATCATCGTCTCAACCGGTGACGCTAATTTCAGTTTCTTCTATGTTCTCTTTATGCCTTTTTTCCTGAAAAAACTATTAATCTCTCATGGTTTTGATTTGTAGTTGATTCTCCTTTAATTTTGGGTACTGAGAAAGAAAGCTTCTCCTTTAATATGTATCCACCATCGTATCTATCTCAACTCGATTTTAGTCCTCACTCACATCCGCCTCTTTAACATATTCCTCAGCCATAACCTCTGAATTATCAGAATGCTCAGCAGCAGGAGCATCTTGTTGAGCAACACGTGAATGATATTCCTCAGCCGTCGATCAGAGGCTTAGGTCAGGTATCACCTCAGCAAATTGTGAATCGACTTTGAAGAAGACCAAAGGTCGTTGGTTCTGAGAGGAGAAAGCGCGGCATTCCTCCTAAGGATTTAGAATCGTTTTGTTTCGATGGTGGTCTTGGTCCGCATTGATGTAAGTTCTCGTGTTCTCTCCTAACTTTTACCTTATGTTTGTTTAGATTCATGTTTGTTATATAAGCTTGCTTGATTCGTTGCTTCCTTGATTGATTTGTGTTCTAGGGGTTATGAAAATACCATTGTAACTCGGATTTAATTTGACTTATAAGTTTTTTGATTTATTAGATTGGTTTACAAGTTGCTTGAAATGGGTTGAACACGATTTGAAACTCTTTTCTAATCATCATTAGAAGTTTACTTTATTAGATTGGTTTAGAAGTTGCTTAGAAGTTGTTTGTTGAGTGAGAACGAGATGCAAACTCTTTTGCAATCTGAAATTAGATTATACATTATTTATGAATTTGATGGATTTTGGACCCATTGTGGATGATTTGTTGTTTGTGTTTATGTGTAGCCATTTTGATGTTGCGCTAAACAATTCAGGAAGACAACAAGCAGTGAGAGTATGTGTCATTAAAATTTTAACAATCTGTCTTTTGATTGTTGTTGCGGCAAGCTTCCTTTGGTAAAACCAAATTTCATAGACATTTAAAGACATATAGCTTTGTGTTATAAACCCACTTCCTTCGATGAATCCTTAAGTCTCCACCTTTGACTTCTTGTTGCTTCAGTTTTTAGCAGATTGCTCTTAGTTCTAAAATAACCTCTTTATCTACCATTGTGAAGTTTAATTATATGACTTGACTAATCCTTGTTGTTGCTTGAATGATTCAGTGTCTATCGACTCTAAATGCATCATTTAGGTCTTCTGATTATATTCTCTATTCTAAGTTTTTTCTTGTCAATCATTCTGTTGTTGGTTAAGACTTAAGAAGCATTTTGAAATTCCGTATTCTGATCTATATATACTTGTTTATATGTTGTGAATCTTTATGTTTATTGGTTTTGATTCATTATTTTGTTCTTGGATTTGAATCATTAATCATGGGTTTGTTCTTTTAGTGTAGTGAAACAGATAACAACGGGAACACGTTTGGACTTGAGCAACTTCAAGAGATAGTCAACAAAAGGAAAAGAAAAGAAAGTTATGCAAGCTCTTGATTGTCATCGCTTTTAGAGATCCAATAGCACCTTATAGGACTCCCTCACAAGCCGCTGCCTCCTGACTGTAGTAGCCATTACACCAACCTTTACACCAGCATGAATTCCCACCACCTCTCCTACACAACCTTAAGTACTTCTTAACTAAGAACTTTCTAGTTTTTTGGTTCTACTACTAGTTTTTGCAAAAGACTCTTAATTTTGTGTATGATATTTGTATGCTTTTTGAACTTTCTGCTTGTATAATACATTAACTTGCTGTTTATTAATGTTCTTACGATTGCTTTTAATGTTTTATAGATTGTAGAAAGCAAAAGAAATTGATAATTATTAATCAAATCTCTTATTTAAGAACAATTATCAGATACTTAAATACAGCATTTCCGTCACAAAATTGTGTACTAATTTGTCACAGATTTACAACGTTTTTGTAACGTACGTACAAAAGCATAACCCATTTTTGTCGTACATTCGTCACTATTTTGAGACTACTTTGTTACTACTTCAACAGTCACAAATGTATGACGCTTAACACTAGTCGCAAATATGTCGCATAAGTACCACGTATAAAACAGTCACAACTCCGTCGTTACTTTATGACCACCACACATTGTTACAGATTCGTCACAAATTTACGACTAATTACAGACGTTACATATTCGTCATAAATTTGCGACGCAAAAACCATGGTCACAAAATCGTCGCTAAAGTGTCACGTTTTTGCGACGTTCTAAATTTGCGACGCACTTTAGTGACGGCCTATTTCCGTCGCACAATCGTCACAAATCGGGATTTTGTGACGGATTAGTGACTCTTATGGGAGTAGCAAATGTTGTATTTTCTTGTAGTGAAAGCTCCACTCTTGCCGACGTAAATTAATATACCTCTAGACTAAAACTTCTTGATGATTTATATATATATATTTTACCGTCGATGATTTATATATATACATATGCATGACAGACCATTCTCTAAGAGCGTGATTATTGGTGGATTTTTGTATGAGTTTCTTTTATACAAAAATAATAGTAAAATAATACTTGACGAAGTAAAACTCTTTCAAAATATCAGAGAGAAGAAACTTCTTCAACTTTATAAAAAAGCTTTTTGTCATAAAATATTATTATTTAGTATATCATAATTTCTTTATAGTTAAAGAAATTCATATAAGTATCACCAATAAATATGGCCTAATATTCTACTTATAAATAAATAAATAAATCTTCTATTGGTTTCTACGACCATCTTATATGTGCGATAAAGTGGAACGAATATAAACTATTCGAACTAAATCGGGAATTTTTGGACAATTTGGTCAGCCCATTTTATAGATTATATTCTTTAATCGCAACTTTTAGATTCTGTTATTGAATTGGGGTCTTGGTCCAAATTTCCAACGATGCATATGGGAAATGGAATCAAAAATATAATAATATATGTATAAAATTTATCCCTTATTTGCCTATAAATGCATACACATCTCGACTAGGCTTAACCATAACTCAAGAGGAAAGAAGTATATAACACATTTGAAATAAGTAGGTCTAGGTCGAGAATTAGTGAGGATTTCTGGTTGTATCATAGTGTCTTGCATGAAGGAATAGAGAGTGGAAGCGAGCCAAGGATGACTTGCCGGTTTAAACACAACCGGTTTATTGACCATTGGTTCGGTCACATCGGTTGATTTGTGTTTGGCAAGTTGACCTTGGCTCTGTTTTGTTCTATATTCTTCCATGGTAGATTTCAGATATGCACACATGATATACTTAGATATTGATATTTGTTTCACGATTATTCAGCTTGTTAGTTTTCCACGCTTTAAATATTCAACTAGTCATCTTATTATGATTCTTCATCTCGTTCGTTTTCCGCGATTCAAATCTTCGATTAGTCATTTCATTACGATTATTCATCTTGTTAGATCTTAGAAGAATTTAATAACTTTATTGGTTAAATAAAACAAAACCAAAAATAAATATTCGTTTTCTCCAACTACGTAGAATCTAACATCACTTTATAAAATTATTATTATATAGTGTCTTTTTCTTTCGTTCTTATTCCATTTCAATTATCCAAAGAAGAAAATAATGGCATGAAGAACATACTTTTCTCGGTGAAATTAGTTAACAAAGTTTTGTGATTTTTCCCCCTCAAAACCCTTAAAATTAAGTCACGAGACAGATTTGATACTCGTTTGATGCTTGAAAGATGCGACGGGTGGACAAGGCAACGGTAGGTCTATACTATAAATTTCACTTTGATGAGAATTCAATACTATTCACAATTTAAACTATTTCAGATTCTATTTGATATATCTCGAAGATGTCAAAATTCTTTTCACTACAAGAAAACACTGAGTTTGCTACTCCGGAAACAGTCACAAAATGGTCGCAAATGACCAAATTGCGACTATTTTGTGACTGAAAAATGTAGTCCCGAATTGTTGGTCGCAAATTTTGACGGTCACAAATCAACCGCAAATTTGTGACTAAAATGTGTCCGTTTATTTCAGTCGCAAATATGTGACTAATTTGAGACGAATATTAGTAGTCGCATATTAGCAACTACTTTATGACTGTTTTTTTGTTGTGGCAAATTAAAGACTACTTTTGTAGTTGCAATTTCGTCACTTATTAGCGACTATTGTGCCACTACTTTTTTTCTGATGTTTTACCAAATTAGTCAAGTTTCAGTCACAAATTAGCTACTGTTTTGATACTCTTTTTCTATGTATATATATATTGTATATATGTATTTACACTTCTAAGCTAATGAAAGAAATTAGAAACCTATTATAATTGAAACAATAAAACAAAAGTTGTACATAATCCGAAGTAGAAGTTACATATACCCAAAAAGTTAAGAGGAGATTGTTATGTACACCAAAAAGTAAGTTTCAACACATAGCAAGTTTAAAGTCATTGTTCTAAGGCCTTAACTTAAGTAGCAAGTGGGTTAGTTGGTGTCGCATTGATCGGGACGGTGGTTGTAGCAGGTGGAGAGGTTGTTGTAGTAGTTGCGAGCTGTGCTTCGACCATGTAAACTGTAAAGCCATGACCCTTCTATTTCAGGTGAGAGACATCAATTCAAAGCTTGGGAGCTTGGATTGAGCTTCTCGATGCTCTGCATCACCGCGAGCATTCTCTTCATTGCGTCGAGCATTCTCCTGGTCCTATTCTTTGATTTTAAGCCGAGCGCGTTTAAGTTCATCCTGCATAGGAAATAAAGCTACTTAAAGTAAATCATAAGAAGATCTAACAAAATGAAATACTATCGAGACCAAACACATGAATTTATTGGCATTAAAGTCTGTAAGGGATTCCAATTTGAAAAGTCTATAAGATCAAGCAATTGAAAATTGTGCAGCCAAGCTAAGCAAAAGTCCAAGTACCTTCTTAAGAGACCTGTTTTCAGCAATGAAAAATTCCCCATACGGATCATCAATGATCCCTTCATAGACCCACCTTAATTAAACACTAATCCAAGTCAGTTGACACATCTGAGAATACCATGAGCTATGTAACAAATAGGGCAAGACAAAAGATAACAAACATGTTCTCTTATCAGTCCTTACAAATAAATTAAAAAAAATAGCCACATGTTGGACTCAGATGATTTGAGCATTCCCACAAACAATAACAAAGGAGAGAGGCAAGGGCTCAAGAACAACTTTTTCTAGCTATTAATCAAGTTATGAGAAAGAGGCATGGGAAATCAACCTTTCCAATATGCTCAGGTATGCATTGCTTGCACACTCGGTCATTTTCTCTAACAAAGACCTCACTGAATTATCACCAGCCATCGCTTTAGCCTAGGCATGACAATTTTTAAGATTAGGACATATAATAAGAAAGCTAATTCCAGCACAACAAAATATCTAAAAGAAATTAGTATGAACAAAGCAAGAATCTACCTGACTCTGCAAGAGATTAAGAACACCAGAACCCACAAAATGCTTCGCCGAAGCCTGCTGAATCACTGCAGCCAAGCATTGGCTGCACAACCTTTTCAAATTGGAATCTCTTATTCTTGATCAAGGGATATTGATGCTGATATCTTATCCTCCAGACTCCAGCTTTACTAGTGATTCAAACCAAAAGAAAACGTCAGTTTCATTATCTGTTTGGTTTGTGAATAGCTTATTTAAAGCGAAGAAGAACTTGAAAATTTTAAATGGTGGCTTCCGTTTTGTATTCTGCAGACATAAAGCATTAGCTAGTCACAATCTAAACTTCAGGAGTTAGTCCTAAAACCAGTGATGAAAAATTAAAATACTAACCCATTAGATATAGTCCTTTTCTCAAGTAGCTCAGCAATAGCTTCTACAGCCTTTCCTTTCACAAAATCGTACGCAGTTGACACGTAGATCGTTCCAAACATCATTCTTTGGAACCTAAAGTAGGAGTTGAAAATAGCTGAGTGCAATGCTCACTATTGAACACACAAGTTAATCAAAACCCTATAGTTAAAAGATAAATCAGAAACATACCCAAATGGTTCAAGTACCATAGCATTCATTATGAGCATATGCTTCACATACTTTTCTCTCGAAATGCAAAACCTGATCAACAACAAAACCAAATGCAAAATGTTCAAACCAAATCAATTAACTAACAAAAGTCTCTACAAATTCGATTATCTATGATGTATAATTCAATACCAAATTCTTGGTTGGTTCATTGATTTCTTCATCTTCTACACAAAAATTCCCTTGCTTTATGTATCCATGATTACATTGCAACTTATATTCCCCATTAGTTGGACATGGTTCACAGAAATTGAATTTATCCATGGAATTACAATATTCAAAAATGTATTGATTATGAATCTCGATCTTACCCAAGTCTGAATCGATGGAATCAGAGTTACTGGGGTTATAATCCCACACTTTTTTACGGCGGTGGTACTAGAGAGTGCGGATTCGGCAGCGAATCTACCGAGGGGCTGCGAAACATGAACAAGCTTGAGTATTCTCCGGTGCCGGTAGCCATACCCGAAGAAAAGAAGAGAGACCAAGGAGGAG
The DNA here is from genome assembly GCA_900128785.1 of Arabis alpina. Lineage (NCBI taxonomy): Eukaryota > Viridiplantae > Streptophyta > Magnoliopsida > Brassicales > Brassicaceae > Arabis > Arabis alpina. Next base: position 8,995,758 of record LT669790.1, on the reverse strand, counting down.
AATCGATAGTAAAAGATAACTCGGATGAAGAACAAGAAACCCTAGATCTAAGAGTCTGATAGAGGGATCGCAAGAGAATAATTCTTCCAAGTGTTCAGCGAAGGAGATTTGGGATAAAGGTTTCTGAAGAGGAATAATCAGAAATGTTACCAAGTGTTAATTTTGTAGAAGAAAGAGCCAAATTTTACATTTGGGTTTGGGCCAAAATTTTGATTTATTTGGGACAATAGCACGTGATATAATGAGATTGTTTTCAGTTTAGGGTATACAATTATATATATAAATTACCGTTTAGGGTATAGATTTTTTGTGTGATGTTTAGTACTAAGATATAATATAAGTAATTATAGTGTAAGATTAATTTTGGATTTGGGATACTATGTTTCATTATAATAATCAAATTAAAACTTGAACATGTATAGACATTTTAAAACTTAATCAAATCAATTGTTAAGTGCCGTTATCAAATAGTTTCTGTTTCATGGTTAAGTGTTGTTTCATTATAATCATATAGTGTTGTGTGATTTATATTAATGAGATATAGTATAAGTAATATTTACATAGTTTAGATACTTATGTCTTCAACATGTATAGAAAATGAAAAACTTCATCAAATTTATTGTTAAAATTGTTGTTAATCATCAACTTCTATGTTATGTATGTTAAATATTTAATTTTTTTAATTAGATTGTTCTTTCAATATTATTATCATATTAGTCTAATTAAAGGTTTATTCTTAAAAAAGTGTATTTACAATAATCTTTTTGTGAATTTTTTAAAAAATCATACGGATTAGTTACAAATTAGTAACAAAGTAGTCACACATATGTTACAAAATAAATAGTAGTCTCAGATGTGAGACAACTTTGTGACTCTTATTTTATTAGTCACAAATCTAAACCCTAAACCCTAACATTTTGGACCCCAAATATTGTTACACTTGTTTGATGAATAGTTTCAATTATAGAGTGGTAAATAACATAAATCTAAAAAAGTTTGAAAAATTCTCCACTTTTACAATAAGAACACTTATGTAACATCAACTTCTATGTTATGGATGTTAAATTTTAGGAAAATTTGTTAGATTGTTCTTTCAATATTGTTATCATATTAGTTTAACTAAAGGTTCATGAAATGTTTATTCTAAAAAAAGGTATTTACAATAACTTTTTGTGGTTTTTAAAAACATCATACATATCAGTTACAAATTAGTAACAAAGTAGTTATATATATGTGACCAAAAAAATACAGTAGTATCTGATGTGAGACAATTTTGTGACTCTTATTTCATTAGTCACAATTCTAAACCCCAAATCCTAACATTTTAGACCCCAAATATTGTTACACTTGCTTGGTGAATAATTCCTATTACATTTATTAGCTCTATGATTAATTATAAAGTGGTAAATAACATAAATCTATAAAAGTTTGAAAAATTCTACTTTTACAATAAGAACACTAAACCCTTATGTAACATCAACTTCTATGTTATGGATGTTAAATTTTAGGGAAATTTGTTAGATTGTTCTTTTAATATTATTATCATATTAGTTTAACTAAAGGTTCAAGAAATTTGTATTCTTAAAAGCAAATGTATTTACAATAAAAAATTTTATGAATTTTTAAAAAATCATATGGATTAGTTACAAATTAGTAACAAAGTAGTCACACATAGGTAGTCGCTAACTAGTTGCTTATTTGTTACTACTTTGTGACTGAGCATAAACAGTCACAAATCAGTCACTAACTGTAATTTCGGTCATAAATTTGCTACCAAAATTACGACTAAAATATTCAGTCGCAAATTTGTGACTATTTTATGATTGTTTTTGGGTAGTCGCAAATTAGTCATAAAACAGTCTCAAAGTAGTCGCAAATATTTGTGATTAAAAAAACAGTCACAAAATCAGTGTTTTCTTGTAGTGTTTGGTCGCTTGGCCATGGATCGAATTCATTTTATTTTATAAACTCGACTTAACTTAATCCTACATTTATTCTTGAAATTATTTACGTGAAGATGTGTAAATCTTCCCTCCAAAAAACTAGAGGAGAAAGATGTGACTGCATGAGAGGGTCCTCATAATTTACTGAACGATACATGCATGTGAGTGAATTTTCTTTATTACGAAAAGAAACTAACAAAGTATACATATATAACTGCAAAAACAAAAATATGTTTGAAGAGGAGCACCAAAAACTAACATAGCCCCATAAACAGGAAATCATAAATGAAGGTAATATCTCGTTAGTTATTAAAGCCTAATAATTTCTGGTACGTAATGCCAAATTGAGATAAGATGATAAATTAGAGCAAACAAAAACAAGACAGTTACCTAAGATTGAGACTGATGACTTCATAATCACATGACTATATTGAATGCTTGAGCGGCTGTTTTGTCTATCATGACATAAAACACTTAACATTATAAGAGGCAAATATCTCTCTTTCATGATAACAAAAAATGGACAAGACTGATCAAAACACCCTTCACGGCTCAGCCTTTGAGCTTAACTGCACAGAGAGAACGGTAGAGACGGTACTACGAATCACATCAATGGCTTTAAGTATTGCGGGTCTAGTAATCATGATCAAGAACTCTATATCCAATGACTTTGGCTCTCTTTCTTACTCAAATCTTGGAGCTTTCAAGTACACACTCTTCTTCTCCCTCTTGATTCACTAGAGAGTAATCAATCAATGAACCTTTGCTTTTGCTTTTCTCTACTTGTAGGTATTTGGTGAATGCTAATGGAATTTGTGCTACATATTCACTTCTTTCTGCTCTCTTTGTAATAGCCATTCCGTGTCCAATAAGCAAGCTCCGAGTCTGGACATTGTTCTTGCTTGACCAGGTGGTCACATATGCGGTTCTAGCGGCTGGCGTTGTATCTGCCGAGACGGTTTACTTAGCTTACAAAGGAAACACATCCATCACTTGGAGCTCTGCTTGTGATTACTACGGTGTCTTCTGTCACAAGGCATTGGTTTCAGTTATATTCACATTCGTTGTGTCCGTTCTCTACATGTCGCTCTCGCTTATCTCTTCCTATAGACTCTTCAGCAGATTTAAAGCACCTAAGCAGTGAATGCAAAGATTAAGAGATGTATTGTTTGGGTTAAGTAAAAGAGAATGTTGAAATTTGAATAAAAGAGTTATTAATGGTTTTTTTTTTTTTTGAAATGAATGTTATATTTTATTCATACCAAAAAAATGTTTTTACAATGCCTGTAACTTTTTGATCCAAAGGGAGCATAAGTTTTTGCAAACTAAAGTTATAGATTTAATCATTAGTGACTCGTGTGGCAAACCATTTGGAGAGGCCTTCACAAGACGCGTAGTCCCCTAAAGCGCAGATAGAACACAATCTATTCCTCACATTTTTTTCGATGAGTTTGATAATCCGTTCATGAGATAATGGTTGCTCTCCATGCTTGCGGTTGTTGCGTTCTCTCCAAAGGTGGTATAAAGTAGATTGAAAGGTATACCTGATAAGGAACATGTGAATGCGCCCAATGCTCTGATCATAGAGGAGCTTGATAAGGTCCTCCTATTGTGTTGTATATCGACTGCCTAGGAGCTTCAATGTAAGTTTTCTCCAAACTTTCTTAGAGAAATCGCAAGTGAAAAACAAATGGTTTCGTGATTCTTCGAGGTGGTGGAAAAGAATACATTGACTGTGGCCAGCCCATATTCGAGTTCTGTCCCCCGTGGATAATCGATCTAACACAGCTAGTCAAACTAAGAACGAGTACTTTGGTGTTGCGTGGGTAAACCACACGCCGATGTACCAATTCTGAATTGGACTAGTTGTTCGAATTTGATTCCAGGTTTTTTTTGTACTGAAATTTTTGTTGAATTTATCCTCTCCCCAACACCAAAGAGCACGATCCTCGACCTTGCTTTTATCCTGGATTACTCTGCAGATTTCATCCTCGATTTTGTTGAAAAAGTCGACTCGATGTCTCCTCCTACTACGTGTTGTTATAGCCTCTGCTACCGTCGCGTTTGATGGAATTCCCAAATATATGGTACCTCTTTGACCTGCAACATCATAAAGTTTCCCCAAAGGAGACCAAATATCATGCCAAAAATAAGTTGTTTCACCGTTTCCGACTTGTACCTTATGGAAGCTTTGTGCTACATGTCGGTACTTCAACATTTTCCTCCACATCCACGATCCTGCATTTGTGGATTCTCGGTGAGACCAGAGGCAGCCACCTTTGAGTAGCATTCGCTTCGTCCACATCACCCAAAGCGAGTCAGTATTAGACACCAATCGCCAAATTAGTTTCAAACAACTTACTACATTGACCTCTTTTAACGGTTTAAAGCCTAGTCCTCCCTAAGTTTTTCTACAAGAGTTTACTTTGTGCATGTAATTGTTTGTAAGTTTTTTAATATATAATTTTTAAAATGTCATGAGTTGGGCTCACGTTAATCGCTATCAACAGTTTAATCATCGGTTCGATTCGTTATTTAGCAACCCGACTCTATGCTTACATTCGCCGTCTCAAAACCTCTGCTACAGCAGCGTTGCGAGGAATGCCCATATCAATGGGACAGTTTGAGCCGATCACATCGCACAATCTTCCTAGTGGAGACCAATGATCAAACCAGAAAGATGTTGTGTGACAATTGGTTTCAATTATCAATACAAAAACCAAACATAGTTTCTCCAGAAACTAGATGTCAAATCATTTTAGGTGACAGAACTAAATATATTTCAGAAAAGAAGAAGAAAATGCTTGGTCCATTCCAATAACATTTTGCTTTTGTTATGTCTTATCAAATACAATGTTGTAATGGGAAATCTAATTCATTCACAATTTTTTTATTTTTCGTAAATCCTAATAGCTACATATAACTTTAACATTATATAAGATGGTAGACTAGAGGGACGTAGATAATTAAATGGGAAGGAGAATTATCAATGAATAATGAATCAATTTAATTAAGATATGTTAGAAGTTACGTCAGATCCGTTGAAAAACCGATCAAATCTCGCTCTACTGACGAATTGAGAATTTGCTATGAAATATAGAGATAAACAAATATTTTGAATTATTTCTGAAAATGTTTGTAGGTAAAACTGTTTTGATCAAAACCAAATCTCATTAGGTGATATTTCAAATATCTTCTTATATAAAAAAAAATTCACAGACTTTTGCCACATACATACCCGAACTATATCTCCTCTCAGTTCTTGTATACGCTTAGAATGCGAAGCTCACCAATATGTTCTCCACTATGTTCACCTTTGAGATAGCCGATGGGAAGCGTCGGAAAAAAGTACAAGTTGGTATGAAGAATGGTTTGGTTATCTGTGTTTTGTTGTATTTGTGGCATAAATCATCACATTACCAATGTATAATTTGCCACATGTACACACAACTAGGAACCCCTTCAACACCAAATTTATGTAAATCTTTTTCAATATATGTTTTAGATTTAACTAGCAGTTTTGAGAAATGCTTGAGCGTTTTTAGTCCTCAACTAACTAAACCCCATTTAAACACAACAATTTCTAGAAAGAATGTAATTGTAGACTAGATCATACTATAAGGATGTGTTTGTTCCTTTGTGTGTTGGATATGACAAAAACTAAATCGTAAGCAACGTTATATATATTTATTTTTTATAGTTAGATATTTATTTATATATTTAAATAGTTTATTTTAAAAGTGGGCATAGTTCAATGTATTTGAAAGCCCATATGATATGTTGTTTTATTAAATAAATTGATTGTCGGCTCCAAGGTGATGATTAGGAGCTTCTGTTATGTTTTGATCTCAATGAACGTTGGTACATGTGATATGACTAAACTTGTTGAATTAAAGTGCTTTGTACTAACCAGAGAGCTCAATATATATTTAGGACACACTAATTGTGATTAAATTACAAAATTAATCACCGTTTTATAACAAAATTCAAGCTAAGATTCATTGTACCTCAAAAGGGACTAACTATGGTTTTACACTCCAATGAGTATTTTTGGGGCGTCAACATGAATTCTCGCAACATTTTTAGTTTAGTCAATCCTCACAAAGTAATAATATAAGACTGGATCATAAAAACTCTCGCAATGTGAATTTTTAGAATTGTTCAATATGTATAATACAAGTATACAACTTCAAGGTCGATATAATCATATAGTGATATTAACGTGTGTTCGAGTAGAATATTGTTGATGAAATATTAATCTCAAGACTAAAGTGACCAATGTATATGGTATATATATTATTTTATACACATATCATATAGATGAGGATAATTATCTCTTTAATTCTGTTAGAAGTAGTTGTGACAAAATGCAACTATACATCACATGAAAAGTTTGGCATTCTTTCATGTTCAAATAATGGTTTCTCTTAATGATTAATACAGGTTGGATACTTTGCCCCCATCCATTCTTTTTCTCTAAAATTAGTATATTTTTCCATTTGCAGTGTATTATTCATAACATTTTAAAACGAAAAAATATAATCAAAAAAAAAAAGAGAGTTAGTACATTCGAGATATATTGAATATCAAAAAAGTCTTCGAATGTATACTTAAATCACTGTTTAATCACAGTATTAGGCTACTTAATTCGTTAAAATTCAGATTGAAGACGACGTCTTAATTATTTTATCATCGCCTTAGCCAAACCACGTGGTTACTTAATGAAACCCCCAATTACGTCAAATGCAAATCGCTTAATGATATATATTGTCATTGTTTTGTTCAGTTACCGGTTAGAATATATACATACGTAAGAGTAAGATCCTTGTGTTTTCCTTTTCCTGACATCTTGGATTTAACATTTGTATGTTTCAAGATTTTGTTTTGCAACTTGCATCATGTAATTTATGTACTGGTCTGATCTGGACATCGGGTGTATATCTGTAGTTTAATGATTTAACAATAGAGTATAATATAAATTTAGTATAAGCATATTCTATAAATAAACAACCTATACCAATAATACATGTATAGTCTTCTCTAAACGGCCGGTTAAGCCATCTACTAATCGTCAAATGTCTCCGGTTAGCTTTAGTACATACATTATACTCCATGTATCAACCTGATCAACGACCTGATAATTTGATAACTTCAATAATTGATTGGAAATATAATTGATTAAAAAAACAAATATGGTACTATATACCTAAACAATAATTTAGGTAGGAAGTAAATGGGAAATAATTATTGGAAGAATTATTAACTTAATTAAAGTATTAATTTAAAACCCAGAGGCCTACAGAGAACAGATTATAAAACTGATTGAAGCGACAAAGATGGGTCCTATGTTGTCCACGTGGCAGACAAGGTAAGACTTTTAGCCAACGTGGGTCCCGCAACGGTAAGAAGCTTTAGTAATGGCCCATCACATGAATCCAGTTCCCATATTCTCTTCAACATGCGAATCCCACTAAAATTTGTGACCCACGTCGACCATTTTTAACAATTAGATTTTTAATACTACTAAATAGACCCATTATTAAAAAAAATTATCTTTTGAGAAAGAAAAAAATAGGTTTTCATAATCAATGTGCTGTTGATTAACGAAAGTAGTTATGTAATGACTTATATTCAATCTCATTAAAGACGTTAAGAGTTAAGAATAACCATGCATTCGTAGGATGGTACGTAGTTTATAGCACGAAAATTTGATTGATGTGACAGTTTTTGTGTTCGGTGAAATCTGGCGAGAATCAAATAGCTACTAATAATATTATGCTGTTGGTTTCTTTAACAATAAACGTATGTACTAATTTTGAGATCGTGAGTGTAGACTTTGCTCTATACACGTAAGCGTGATGGAGCTAATTTTGAGGAACGTTACACCCGACAAGCTCTTACTGCCTCATTAATGCATACTGACGCCATTTACTCTCACTAACTTCTAAGTTTCTTCCCTTAACCAAAAAAACAATTTCAAAGTTTCTTCAAATCAAATTTTGATTTTATACTCCACTACATATTTACGCACCTATAAAACGTAAACCGCTGAATTTCGTAAAAGTAAGATAATATGTTTTTCTTCCTCAAAACTATTTTTTTCCTTTACTCCAGTTACAGTATATATTTGATTATGAACAAAAATTATGATACAATTGTAAATGCCTAATTATTCTCGAGCTATTGTTAATTGTAATTGCTTAACTTTCTTTAAAAAAGAAAAAATACTTATTGTCCATGTTCGTGGTAAAAGAAGCATGTGATTGCACACCCAAGATTAATCATAATTCAACTCATGTCTTTAAAAAACTATTTAACCTTAAATAAAATAATCAAGAATATTTTTTTATCGAAAAAGAAATAATAATGAAACTATGTCCCATTAAGGTCAAACGAATCACTTTTCCTTGTCCTTTCCCAACTTCCCCCAAGTCAAGCTTAAGCCTAAATCCCCCAAACATAACCCTTTTTCATTTAACAAAAATACTTAATTAACTAATTAATTATGTTTCTCCTCTCTTAAGTCTCCACCACTATCCTCTTTATAAATATCTCATAATTCTCTCCCTTTTACACACACAACAACAACAAAAAACCAAATCAAGAAACCAAAACAAACAAAAAATGGAAGAAGAAGATTTCTATTTCCCCGACACCGATCTTGATCTTAGCTTCACCTCCACGGTAACCGACCGTACATTCGCCTCCTCAAGCGGTCGCTCAAGCCTCACGTCAAGCTTCAACGACAGACTCTCCACTTCCTCCGCCGTAACGACCTCCTCTTCCACCTCCACCATCAACCACCGTCGTCACGACCCTCACTGGTCAGCTATCAAATCAGCAAAACATCTCTCCTCCGACGGAAACATCCATCTCCGTCACCTCAAACTAATACGCCACCTAGGCACCGGAAACCTAGGCCGTGTCTTCCTATGTAACTTACGTGGCGACTCCTCCGCAAGATTTGCCCTAAAAGTCATCGACCGGAATAATCTCACGACGGCTAAGAAGCTATCTCAAGTCGAGACCGAAGCTGAGATCCTCTCCTTACTAGACCACCCGTTCCTCCCTACACTCTACGCACGTATCGATGAATCTCACTACACGTGTCTACTCATAGATTATGCACCAAACGGAGATTTACATTCCTTGCTACGCAAGCAACCTGGTAACCGTTTACCGATTCAACCGGTTAGGTTTTTCGCTGCCGAAGTACTCGTTGCTTTAGAGTATCTTCACGCAATGGGAATCGTGTACCGTGATCTTAAACCGGAGAACGTTTTGCTACGTGAAGATGGACACGTCATGTTGTCTGATTTCGATCTTTGTTTTAAGTCCGACGTTGTACCAACTTTCAAATCTCGTCGGTACCGTAGAACTTGTTCTTCACCGTCTCTTCGTCGGAGAAAGAGCGGTTGTTTATTCTCCGGGGAGAAAAAGTACGAGAGGGAGGAGATCGTTGCGGAGTTTACGGCGGAGCCAGTGACGGCGTTTTCACGTTCTTGCGTCGGAACACATGAGTATCTTGCACCGGAGTTAATCTCCGGTAACGGACATGGAAGCGGAGTTGATTGGTGGGCGTTTGGAATATTTCTTTACGAGTTGTTGTATGGAACGACACCGTTCAAAGGAGGTAGCAAAGAGCAAACTCTACGCAATATAGCATCGACAAGTAATAATACAGTAAATTTCCACGTGGAAGGTTGTGATTCGGAGGAAGCAAGGGATTTGATTGAGAAGCTTTTGGTTAAGGACCCGAGGAAGAGGCTAGGATGCGCTAGGGGTGCGCAAGATATCAAACGTCATGCGTTTTTCGATGGGATTAAGTGGCCGTTGATTAGGCATTATAAGCCACCGGAGGAAGTTAGAGGTCTTGTGGTTAAGAAGTCGCCGAGATCACATGTTAGTCACGTGATCGCCGTTTCACCGCGACGGAGGAAGTGGGTTTTGTGGAGGGCGTTGTCTTATTTACTTCGCGGTAAAAGCTCTAATGGTGGAAGTAAAAATCAGAGTAATAGTAATTACTATCATTACATAGGCAAAAGCCACGTGAGTCGCAAACACGTTTAAGGCTGCCACAAGTTTTTGTTTCCCTTGGATTTTTCTCATACGATTTTAGTGGTAAAACAATACAAAATATAGAGGGAGTGGTTATGTGTATTACTGTATGTATACAATTAGGATGTTACGTTTTGTATATGGATTTGAAACTATACGAGAAGAAATAGTCTTTTGATATATTTTGTCATAGCGGTGTATATTGTTGGCAAAGAAATGAGTGCATTACTATACTTTCATCAATAACGATCCGAATATATATATTTTAAGTAACTCATATCTAAACTTTTAGCAAAAAAAAAAGAAGTTTACAATTCAACACATAGAAACGATAACTATTTCGAGAATTTGATGTAGACTAATACATTTTCCTACATATTGTTTAGATTTTTGTACTCCATTCGTTGCATTTTAGTTGTCATTACAGTATATTAATAAAACATAATAAAAATTCTATTATACCCTGAAAAACAAAGTTAACTCTTGGTATTCTTCATAAAATTTGAGGTTAAATTTGATATTCAAAACTAAAAATTACATTAAAAATTAGAAACGACAACTAATTTAAAACATAAAATTGAGTCTAGAACGACAATTAAATTGCAACTGGTGGAATAATTTGCAAATGACCATTAATGGTTAACAGTAAGTACCACAACTGCAAAAGGTATACCAAAAATATTTACATGTAATTTTTTTTTTTGTGACATCCCACCTTGCAAGTCCACCTCCGTTAAGGAGCTCTCATAAGGTTCTCAAAATAATATAAACAAAAAAAAAATGCTCTAAGCATCGATAAAATGTAAAGTTAATGCGTAGTCCAGCCTTGTCTCCCTCAGTCCCTCTGGTCAATGATATAACCACTGCTCCTAGTCCTAGCTACATTTCTACATTTTCTTTCTAATAGTAGTTTACTCCGAGTAATATTGACCGACTAATATTGACGTTAACCTGTTAACGAAACTTTGGACATTATTATTGATTCTGAATATGAAAAACTTAATCCTCTTCCCTCGTAGTCTTACTCTACATATCAAGTGTTGGGAAAGGTAAATTCAAATCAATGACTTTTAATAGTTTAATGGTTGGGAAATTTACTACAAATTCGAGTCTTAGCATTCTAATTTCAATCATAGTTTATCACTATATATAGCCACTTGAAATTGCAATAGTATTCAACTTTTTTTGCATTATTTGAGGTTGGTTTAGATTTTGGTCGGGATTCCGGTTTAAACAAAAAGAGTCGAGGTTAAGAAGTTTAATAATGGTTGGAACCTAGTAGATACAAATGGGGCTAAAACCCACCACGTTAAAAATAGACTAGATCAAACTATATTGGGCCTTACCGTAAGCCGGAGTACTTCTCAATACAATCGACTGAGAAATGAGCAGAATGCTAATAGTAATAGGCTAATAGCTGTTCTCAATGCTAATAGTAATAGCCCATACGGCCATACCGTATCCTTCATTTCATTGAAACGGCGACGTATTATTTTGTTAATTATAACTTATAAGAAACAACATGATACAACTTCTGATTCTGGTTGGGGTTTGAACCATAGACACAATAATATACATATTAGTCTTCATATTTTAATACGTATAACATGATTGATGAGGATTCTGTGATCCAAATCTGTTGTGATCTGAAAACTGATATACGAAGTGACGAAGAACTCATTAGAAAAATGAGGAAGAAATCAAGAGGGATGATTTGGTTCGACTACCTGTAAAACCGCAACGAGTGATAGAGGAACGGGAACATTCACAATCTCTCGTTCAGATTTTTGTTTGCGTAGTTTAATTATGACACGTTGGTTAAAGATTGTGTTTTAAACCCAAATCTGATATGGTTGGTCCGACCACAGTAACCTAGAAAATATTATAGTCCATAACTTCTTACTCACAATTATTTAGCAAAAAAATAACTTCATACTCACAATCTTATTATATAAAGCTTGATGCATCAAATATAATAATTAATAAGATCGTGACACGTGTCAAATTGGTCGATCGAGATTTTTAGACATGTTATTTTTTTGTTACTATTAATTTTTATTTTATGTTTTGTATTATCTTAAAATTTCCTAATTATTTTTTAGTTAAGATTACTTAATGAAAATTATCTATTACGTGTGATTTCCTTTTATGTTTTGTAATTTACCATTCTTTTTTTTTCTCACGTTATATCTTCATTGTGTAATATAATAAGATTAATACATGTCTAATAAAAGATTTTAGTCCAAATAGATTTAGGTTTAAAAATCCAAATTCTTTAAGGATTACAATATCTTATCTATATAAGATGCTTTTGTAATTTCTCAATCTTCTCAATAAATTGTGTATTTTTTTTTGTTTTATATTTGTTTTGTTCGGGTAGATTCACATCTATTGATGCTAGATGGTGTTTGATTGTGTGATTTATACATATTAGATCGTCTTTTTTTTGTTTTTTTTGATTATTTGTCTTATTTTCGTTGTTTCATTTTAGATTTCGCAGATTAACATTACGATTAAGAAGGTATGATTTTTCGGTACATGTTGTCTTGATGCTCTTCGATCATGTCCTATAATTGTTACAACACATGTTCCTCGGATCTTCATATTTTGTTTTAATTTTTTCTTTTTAACATCGCTCATATTTTGTTTTGTTATCCGAGAATGATTAGTCTAATAATCTGCTTTGTTGTTTTGATCCTTATAACAAGCAAATGTTTTTTTTTTAATTATTTGATATCATATCTTATCTTTTTCTTCTTCCTTTTTGTCGACTATCCCTTTTCTTCTTTTGCTTGAAGTTCTCTCTAATCCAATTATAACAACATATACTAATTTTTACGATCTACTGCTATCTTCCGACATGTAGTATCTTTCTTTGATCTTTTAATTTGTTATTCTATGTTTATGTTGTGTAGGATATCTGGCTCTTACAAAGTTATCTAGCATTCATACTCTTCAATATTTGTCGTGAATAGGTTTGTTTTATTTTTTGACCAAAAAAAAGAAGGTTTGTTTTATTTTTTATCGTAATATTTATACCTATCTTTAGACTATCCTTCGTGATTTGATTTGTTGGTTTGTTAACACCGTCCCTGAATTTAAAGAAATAGTTTAAAAGGGAGATGTTAATGCATACAGCTGTTAGCTAATGGATGATACGGTTCTTCTTTTTCTTTGAGATCTCCGACTCAAAAACAAATTATGAGAATCAAGATATTTGTATCACTCTTGGTCATATCTCCATCTTTTAAAACCCCGATGCATATGTTTTAGTGATTGGTGAAATTTTAGTTAGATGAAATATTTTAGTTATTTTTACTACATTACAATCCATAGAATAAGTGTTGTGTACAAATGGTTTTTGATTATTTGTAGAACTATGTCGCTGCAAGATGGTGCATGCATAAAACTATATGGCTCATTCATCTTCAAAGTAAGATAACTCTTTTTTTTTTTTGTGTATTGCAATTTAAAAATCATGGATGATTATCAAGTTCCTGGTCTACAAAATCATGGATGATTTTTAGGGAGAAGTCTACAAAATAAGAAACTCTAAAATGAGCAAATTAGAAAACTAATCCAAACTAATGACTATAATTCTATAAGAAAAAATAAACTCCTTTTGTAAACAGACCTTTATATCGTACTTCGACATATATCAAGGTTTTCGATTTTGTTTACTTTCCCGAGTGATTTTTTTTTCTTTTTGTTCGTGTTTGATTTTTCACGGGATGTAAAATATTTTTTATCATAAACCCGCATATATGCGGGTCCTTTACCTAGTTCTATATACAAGGAATACAACCTTTTGGTTTATTAGCATTCCTGTTTCCTAATGGTTCAATGATATAAACAATGTATTTATATAATCGATAATGAAGTGTGTTTATGACAAAACAAAAAACTCACAATTCTATAACTATATATACTTTTAAAATTTAATGAATAGTATCTCTTTTATGATTGGTTAAATTATTTCTTTATATATATCAAATGATTTTTTTTTATAAATAACTATTTTCGCAATTTTAAATAAAACAACTTATATTTTGAAACAGATGGAATATTAGTTTTTTTTACCGATTTACAGTTTATGTAAAACAAAATCTATATACATATTCTTTCAAACTTACCTAGTTCACAAACCAAATCAAATTCAGTGATAGATGTAACGGTACTTTTTATTGGTTTAGCAATATACTTTCCGATACGGTTTGATTCGATGATTTGATGATCTGAGAGATAATAAATAAGGTTGGTTGAGAAAATATGAAAGTTGAGATTAAAAAAAGAGAAGTGAACCAAACAAACCTGCTCAAGCTCAAGGGGTGAAATCGAAGATAAGATTTGCCGGTTATATGTTCCCTCTAAACTTAAACCCAATCTCAATGCTTTGTCTTCTTTCAACATCTCTCCTCATTTCATGCCCACCTTTCTCCCATTTTTACTCTTTCTTCTGCTTATTTTATTTTGTGTTGATGAAGCCTATTAAACAATTATAGTTAAGTTAAATCAAATTCCTTTTAAAGGTTAAAAGGAATAAACAAATAATGTCAAGCAACAGCTGTGTTTACCGCGTTTCTTACAAATAAATAAAGGTACCAAAAACAAGATCTTTGTATTTTTTTAGAAGAATGGAATTTCGAATTTTATACTTGTGCATCTTGTTCTTTTCTAAACATAACACCACATTCGAATTTGGATCTAACAATGTTGAGTAAAACTTATACGATCACAAACCAAAATATATATAGATAAACCACTCTTCCTTAATATAGATTTTTTTTTTTTTGCATTCAAAAGAATATCACTTTTTCTGAACATACCACAATTTTATAAAGGAAAACAAAAGAAATACCTATGGAAGGGCTCGTTAACTTTTTGAAACCTTCCTAGCTTTCTTATGCCATTTTGATTTGTTAAATTTATGTTATTTTCATTGTATAAAAAAACATAAAATCTTGTATTTAAAAAACAAATTTGCAACCCATAACAAGTGGAGTAAACAATAAGAGATAAAATATGCACGTCCAGAGCGATGATTTCATGAAAGTATAGTTCCTTGGAGAGTTAAAAGGGAGCCATGCAAATCCCAATGTCAATGAACCAAAAATATCAAGACCACGTTCATCTCCTCTTAATTCCATTTCCTTTTAATTTACTAAACCTCTTTCTTCTTTTTCTTCTCTATATATACTCTTCAAAATCTTTTTTCTCCTTCATCACAAATCTTTCATTTTCACTATCTTCCATCACCCACAAAAGGGTTTTTTTTTTTTGCCACCTAAAGTCAACAACTTTTGATCACTCATATAAACCCTAATTATCAACTTTACATATGGCAGAATTCAAGAGAAAGTTCAACAAAGGTCAAGCTTTTACAAGCAAATGTGTTTCTTTGGTGAAGGAACAACGAGCTCGTCTCTACATTCTCCGTCGTTGCGCCACCATGCTTTGTTGCTGGTACATCCATGGGGATGAATAGAGAGAGGAACCCTTTGGTTTCTCCTTCATCAAAGTAACATCTACATATGACTATATATATGTATATATATCACTCTCCTTCCCATGTCTCTTCTTCTTGAAGCTTCATTAATGTTGAAGCTCTCCCTTTGGTGTTGGTGGCTACTTGGTTGCATCATGCATGGCTTGATCTTCTCTTCAAGAACTTTTTTGATTCTCTCTCTTCAATTGGTGCAAAAACCCTTGCAAAATCTTTTTTACCGAAAGAATCAATCCTTTGGTTTTGTTTTTTGGTTTTGATGGGTTAGTTTGCATCAAGAAAAAGAGAGAGACTTTTTCCCCGGATTGAGCTGGCGGAGTTTTTTTTTCTAACAGAGAGAGAAGCCATGGATGATGTTTATGCAAGAAAACGAGTTTCACACTTTGAAATCTTTGAGAAGATTTGGGTTTAGTTTCATTTTGACCAAATAAGTCACTTTTGGTTTCAAGTAATGACCTTATAAGATCTTGAACTTGTTTGTTTTTTTTGCCTCTGGTTGTATTGTAGCTAATGCGACCATACTTTAATAACAAAAAATAAAACTTCAGCTTTGGCAATTTTGGTTCTTTTATTGGCTTTTAACTCAAAAACTAAACAAACAAGAACTCAACTTATTTGATTTTGCGAACCGATATCTTAACCGAGAGTTCCGGTTCCGGTTCAAAAACAGAGCACTCTTCAAAGAGGGGACATCTGAAGGTCATAATCGGGTCCAAGCCTAACCGAGTTAACGTAATCAGTCGTGCAATGATCCGATAGACCTGGAATAGCCAGCCCCATGAGCCTAAACAAGATCCTAAACCATCCTTCTTTATAATCCGGTCCATGAATGTACCCCATTGTCAAGCCTCTAACCAACTCCCAAGCCGCGTTTACATGACCAAGAACCGCGTAACGCAGACCGTAAGGGTTTGGATCCGGTTCATCCTCTGCTTTCTGTCAAACATACAAAAAAAACAATCGTTAGTTAAATCAGTTCCACATTCCAAATATCTTAAATCCCTAAGTGATGATGGCATTACTGTCTCGTTGTAGAAGCTGTCGTAGTAAATACAGAGTCCGAAATGTTTGTAGAGGAACGTTGCATCGTCATAAGGCAATCTCGGGACAAGATCGTTGCAGTATACAACTCGAAAGTATCGGTCCACGGGGTGATTCAGTTGAGCTTTCATGAAATTCCCGATCTCTCTGTTTCCGATTCTCGGTTGTCCAAACGTGTAAACTCCAAGCAGCCTCTTCATCATCTCTGTCTCCTCTTTCAACACCAACAATGTAGGAAACAATATCGCTAAAGCACCTCCTAAGCTATGACCCGTGACTACAAATTGAGCGTTTTCGTGTTCCGAAAGCAAACGTTTCAGAGTTTTTCGGACAGCGTAATACGCGCTTCTCTCTACCATCTCTATGAGATTCTTTTCATGTTTCTCTTCCTCAGATAAGGCTTGTTCGAAGAGATGGTAACGGAAAGTAGGAGTGTCGTCTCTAGTCCCTAAACCCATTGCTTCGATGAAACCCATATGAAGCTTCCCCACATTAGGGATTTCGTACCAAGAATAGTCAAAATCAGTTCCCCAATCATCTGCATCAAACGGCTCAGTACCTCTAAAGCTTATTAGTATCAAGTTTGCATCTTTAGGCTTATCAGTAAGTATAAAAACTTGTGTAGACATCTGCTTCTGATAATCTGCAAATACATACACAAAACCACACACATCCACAAAGTGTTAAGTTAAGACTGTGTAATTAAGCAATGTCAAATAGCTAAATCTAATTCTCACCATTCCAACAATCCAAGAACTCTACCAAATTCATCTGCAGACATAAAGAGATAGAAAATTTATAAATTTGGAAACTTTTTTACTCATGAAATGTATTTAAAGTCACTGTTTTGAACTAACGTGCCTTCCAATGGAGATTAACTACATTTTCAACAACCTTAGCGTTCTCATACGCAAGCTTAGAACCCATCACACACAAATCCATAAGCCCACGACTTCCAGGTTCAATCCTAACTCTTCCTGAAGAACCAGAATCCATGCTCTCCATGTGTTCGACGAAATTCCAACCTTTATACAAATCAATTCTCCCATCAAGATGTCCAATTGTACTCACAAACGTAACAGTACCTCTCTCTGGTATCACAACTTTCGCTACAACACAAATTAAAACCAATCCAAAACTCATAAAAACCCAAACTTTTTACTCTAATTCAATTAAAGTTTGAAACTTTATCATCACTACCTTGAATTAACCCAAAAAGCAAACCGAAGAAGCCACCATTAGCAGACAAGAGATTGAGGAAGAAGTCAACTATAAAACCTGTGTATTCCATAGGAGTTCTGAGAAGTCTGATGATTTTACGGACTAGAATCGAAACCACGATAACCAAACGGTGATCTTCTGCTTCCTCATCGATCCTTGTCGAGCTTCTAGTGATGTAGTCAGGCCATTCTAGGAACTTTTCTTTGCTTGTTTCGTCTCCTCTTACACCGTACCGGAATAAGTCAGTGTAGCCACCTCCGTGAGGCCGAACGATCAAGTAGTTCGACCCATTACTCAGATTCGAACCCGAACCCGAACCTGGTTCGTTGTCTTTGTGCATGTCTCTGGTTTTTTCTGTCTTTGTGGCAAATGGAGGCTAGCTTGTACTATATATATGCATGCACATATATGTATATATATGATTCTTTGTTGAGTAATTCCCTTTGAAGTTTTTTTTCCAAAACTACCACCTTAAAGTTTTTTTTCCAAAAATACCATTTTTTTTTTCCAAAAAATACTACTTTTTTAAAAGTTGATTTTTAAGGTTTAGAATTTAAATTTTTTTTGTTTGGGTTAACTATTCCAAAATTAGGGTATAGTTTTAGGGGGTAGGGTTTGGGTTTGGGGTTTAGGGTTTAGTTTTGAATGTTAAAAATGAATTTTAAAAAAAAGTGGTATTTTTGGAACTTTGGAAAAAATGTGGTATTTTTAGAAAAAAAACTTTAAGGTGGTATTTTTGAAAAAAAAACTTAAAAAGTGGTATTTTTGGAAATTGCACTTCTTTGTTTGTAATTTGTTGTAGAGGGGAAGTTACTTGTTTAGGTTAACGTCATTTTTGATATTAGTGACTCTGATTTTATATTGTTAGCTTTGAAACTTGTTACTTTTTTTGTTTTTTTATAAACTAAAATATTTCTGTCAATATATGAGAAAGTTTTCACTAGTTTATGCAATCGAGTCATTTGACAAAAACAAAGTACAGTAGAACCTCGATAAATTAATACTCGATAAATTAATAAACATCATAAATTAATAAATTATCCCGGTCCCGAGTCGGGCCAATGTAAAAATCAACTCAATTTGATAAAATGATAAGATAATAATTTTTTTGAAACTCCTATGTAAAATATAGTCCCAATAATAGCATAAATTAATAATTGCAAATCTTAGACATATATGTATATACATCTAAGGTAATTTAGTAAAATATGACTCCAATGTTGTTTGTCTTTTCTTAAAGTTGGAATCACGTTGGAGCTCGTCTCTAATTTTCCTTATTGCATCAGCAACTCCTGGTGTTGTCTTCTCAACCTGCATCCAAAAGTTATGAAGAGTTCTAGAAGCGAGAATTGCTTCCTTACGCGTAACTGGTTCCAAGGGTGATGCAAGATCTTCTTCAACTTCATCTTCAACATTAAGGATAGTAGCCGCAATTTCTTCTAAACTCTGAACTTCTGAGGAAGCATCGTTTTCACCCGGATAGTCTAGTAAGGTCTTGACATCCATTCTGTTCTGATAACAGAGATTATTAATCACAACTTCAAGTTCATGAATGTCGCTTGATTCATCTTCTAAATTCCTTGATACATCCTCTATTGAGCGAATTTTGCAGTGTCGAAAACAATTTGCTATTGTCTCTTGACGAACATTAGTTGTCCAAGCCGAGACTGCAAAATTGATAGCATTCAAAACGTTGATCTTACCTGGATCAGATTGTCCCAACTCATAGCCTTCTAAAATCTCACGGTAAAATCTCCTACGATAATGCATCTTAAAAGCTCTTATTATTCCAGCATCACAAGGTTGAATTTTTGATGTCATGTTGGGTGGCAAGAAGTACAGCTCAACATTCTGTAGTCCTTCAATATTTCTTGGATGTGCTGGACAATTATCTGCCACAAACAAAACTCTTCTTCCATGCATTCTCGTATCAAACCAGCGGATATATTCTTCAAAAAGCACACTTGTCATCCAAGCTCTTTTGTTGGCACGATAATGACAATTCAAGCTACTTATGTTGATATTCTTGAAACAACGAGGCTTTGCATATTTTCCAATAATCCATAGAGGAATTTTTTCAGATCCATCTTCATTACAACAAATAACAACAGTTAGTCGTTCTTTGTCTTGCTTTTTTCCTTCAAGTTGTTTCGTAGCAAGAGAATGATCAGCTTGTAACCTGTAAAACAAACCAGTTTCATCCATATTGAAAACATCTTTCATAGGGAATTGATTTATTTTTTCCCTTATAGCTTCTCGTTTCTTCTCCATGTCTTGTACATCAACTGAACCACTCTCTCCAAAACGACGGTATGACTTGATGCCATGTCGTAACTTGAATCTTTCAAGCCATCCTTGAGAAAATTGGTGCTCTGTATCTTGCTCAGGGTACACAAGTTTCATTGTTTCTTTTGCCTTCGTTAAAATTAGTTCTCCAGTCATGTTTACACGATCTTGGTATTGTAGAAACCACTCAAAAACAACTTTCTCCATATCTGGAAATTTTGCTAGTTTGTGCCTCTTGATATCTCTTCTTGTTTCCAGATTGATAGAAAGATAATCACTTGATCGTTTGAGTGTGTTTGAGATTGTAACTTGACTAACCTTTAGATGAAACTTTTTTTCAACCCACGTTTGCAAATCTTTCTGGGTGCATGACGCATGATCTCTTTTATGCTCACATAACTCTTTGCGTATTTGATCCGTCATTGTCGATTTCCCAACACCTTTTAGATGGGAAGCCATTGCTAAATTTGATTTTGAAACAAGCGATAAAAAAGAATGTTTAATCAAAAACCTAAGATGAACATTAAAACAAAGTCTCGTACATAAAAAAAATGTAAGGAAATGAATTATTATGGAAACAAATTGAATAAAATATGTAAAAAACAAATCATTATGGAAATTCTAGTGAATATATATATTGGTAGAATATCAATTTTGAAGAAACTTTCTTATTTTAAATTAAAAAATCTTAGATTGGGGATTTAACAAAATCTCTTTCTAAATTAATAATTATTAATTTATCGATAAAATAATATTCTGCCTAAATTAATAAATTGTCCTGGTCCCAACATTATTAATTTATAGAGGTTTTACTGTAAATTGAAAATTATAAACTTATTCACCGACCATTTTCAACTTTAACTGGAGTCTATATTAAGGAACATTGTCTTCCATGTGTTCTATGAGTAATGAATCTCAGTTCTACGCTTGTGTATATACAACTTCTATATTGTAACATTTCTTACAGAAACAAGAATTATTTAAATCCAAAATCATAAAAGATGGTAAAAAACCAAAATAGTAATCACATTAGTTCCTCTCCATTTCGTTGTACAACGACGAGAGGGTCATCTAACGTATTAAAAAGGTTATTTAGAGCATATTTATTAATGACACTTTAAAAGTATTTTAGAAATTAATTTAGTATTAATTTCTAATGAAATTTTTTCTAGACGGTATTTCTCTTGAACCATTTCATACAAAATCTCATCAATTTTTTTTTTTAAAATTGCAAGAACTTTTGTGGGTTTATGGATAAACATAGCCTAATGAGATAACATGATCCTCTCCGTAATTTCGTATTTTGGACCACGTTGGTGATCTTATTTGTCACACCACGTTGATGTTGAATTATATGGATTAAAAAGCTGAATTTTCATGAATGGTGTGTTTTATGAATGTTTGTCTTTTTTAGACCCATTCATCAATGTTTATCAAATTTGATTATTATTAAGCTAATTTACATCGAGTTTATTAGTATACAAGATCAATGACAAAATTTTAAGCCAATTTACTTGTATAAAAGGTTGGGTTCGTTGTAGTGTTATTTTCAACAAACTATAGAAAATCCCTTCATCAATCAAAATAACAATTTACTTTCTTCACGACTCGTATAAAGAACACTTATTGAATAGACCATCCTTATTGTGGAAATAAATTTGGTAATTGTGACCCCAAAAGGTGTTTGTAATACGATACTTTCGCTTGTTTGTTTATGCTTCGCTCTCGTTACTAAATACTAACCAAATTTCAATGCGAGAAAATCAAAATGAGATAATCGTAGGTAGGCACGTGAAGGTCTTTAGAAAGTGGGCCTTCATCACAATAGCCCAATGAGTGCGCATGCCTACGTGTATAGGTGTTCAGAGAGTGGGCCTTTGTCCTCAACGGCACAAAAAATCAACACTTGTCATTGTAGTCAACACGTGTCCTATTCTTCCCGCTCTTTACTACCTACATTTTGACAAATGTTTCATTGCTACCTCAAAATCAAAAAGATTCTAAGCTAAGATTTTACATGCACATGTCATTGTATGGCTAAACCGGTTCCCAATAATCTACATAAACCATTTTTAGCTAGGTGTAAGGACCGGTCGGTTTAATGTAAAGCTTGCAACTTTTTTGGGAACAAACAGTACAGTTTTGTTATCTTGACATCCACGCAACACGTCGGTTCTGTCTCCTCTCAGTTATCACTTCCGAAAGAAAGTAATGATTCTCTAACAAGCAAAGCATTTTCTCTTATGTGTAATACTCTTTTCTCATACGAGTATCAATAGATAAAATAATATGTACCATTTAATTTAGCTTTTGATATATAGTATTTTAGTATTAAAATACTGGAATTATAAGAAAAGAAATCACATAATGCGTTTCGCATGATTAAAAATATAGAATTTAAATGTAACGCGGTTGGTTGTTCAGAATCTTTGTTTTGTGATATCTTTAGTTAAATACAGTTGTATATTGAATTTGTAAACTATATAAAGAACTAGTTTTGACGAAATACATATGTATGATATATGTTTTTATAGGTACCAAAACAAATACATATATATTACTTTTCTCTGATTCTTTTATATGAGAATTTTTTTGGTGGACTACTTGTTCACAAGTGGCTATTTGATATTCCTAGAAATAAGTGTTGGAATAACTTTCAGTTTTATATATACTATTTAAATCAAGATAAATTGTTATTCGATCCGTATATAACATAAGAAACACATATACAATACACATAGTCCTAGGCTCCTAGCTAGACTCCGGAGGAATAAAGGGCATAAAGATACATATGAATAGTACTAACGACTAAGTTTGTGAACGTTGCGAATTATAGGTCCAAAGTATATATAAAGAATTTTGTAGTGGGCTGATCAATATGTTAATTGACATGTTACTTTAAATTTTGTGGGTAGAAATATAAATCTTTTAAAGTAAACCATACAAGCATACACCATTTATTATGGAGTAGAAAATATTGAGAAAAATAAATAAATAACGCATTCACTATAGGCAATACACACTACTAACACGCACCGACCATTTTATTATGGAAGCAAATAGTTCTCCAACTTTGTGAATGGACCTACCAAAACAACGTAATTAGGTCACCTAGCTTTTGTAGACAATTGAAATCAAAACGACGCGTAGTTTGTCGGCAACAAATTAAACGGCATCACATTAGGCATCATAGTCTAGTCAGGGGTCCAACGACGATGTCATCTTAGAACGGCTTGATTTTGTACATGATGTTTTGTTACGAATTAACGAGCTAATAGATGTAATTTTGTGTGTTTTTTTAATATACAACCGGAACAGATTTTTTTTTTTTGGTCGAAAAAAATGGGTTTTTTCATTTAAGCTTAACCGGATCTGGTCCGGTAACATGCCACTTGAAATAGTCCTTCTAGGATCGCTAAGGCTTCTGCCATTAGTGGTGATGAAGTATATGGTTCGATCTTCGATCCTTGGACCACAATTTTGTTCCCTTGACCTTTGATTATATACTAATAAACCTTTATACTAATCTTTGAAAATTATTAAAAAACAAAAAGACATTAATATTTTTGGTATTTATAACTATGGAGTGATCAAAAATTTTAACGATATAGTTTTTTAATCATCCGACTAATCTGTTTAGAATGAATATAGTCGTCTAATAACCCATTTACCGATTTTTTTATGAGTTATCAAACATAATATCATTTCAATTAGCCAAATAAAAATGGTTAAATAATTTTTCGTATGAAAATAATTATCACTAACTTAGATTTACATGGTAACTCCTTGGAACCATTATCACCCTACGACCTGGTTAAAATCTGTATAGCTGGTGGAATTCGAACATTAGTCTTGATCAATTAAACAAACTTTTCATCACTCTAACTTGTAGAGGAATTAGAGATTCGTAGTTGGTGGAATTCGAACATAAGACAAATATCTCATCATTTTAACTTATGATTACTGACAAATAATCTTTGTTTTTTAATTACCAAGAAGTTCGGGACCAATAATATTAATTAATTATTTTGTGTGAATATGTGTTCATTCAAAAAAAAATTGGTTTTCTTCTTCTTATAAATACTTTTTATTGACGAACTCGATATATATATACTTCTTATAAATTCTGTTTCATATTAGTTGTCGTTCTAGGTGATTTCACGTCAGTTAAGAAAACATTTAATTTTTTTGTTTTACCCCTAATTAATGTGGCTTTTGTTTGATATATGTAATTAATAAGTTAAAAGAGTATGGATAAAAATGGAAAATTAATCATAAATGTGCATTGAATATGTAGAACGACAACTTTTTTTTTTGGTCACTAACTGCATTTTATTCAAGAAACTTTAGCCACTGTCGAGAGCTCGAAGAACTTCTTTGGCAAGGTTATCAGCCATTACATTATCCTCTCTTGGGATATATCCTATAGTGAAGGAATTGAACAAATTCGAAATAGCTCGTATGTCACAGAGAATGAAGAAGATTTCATTGTGTGATTCACCGGAGCGAAGAAGGTGGACAAGCGTTGTGTTATCCGAGTAGACTTGTATGTCATATCGTTCGTGTTGCACTGCCACTGTCAAAACCGAGAACATCGCAAGGGCTTCTGCTACTAGGGCTGATGAGACTTGCTCCTTTGCGCTTGAGCCTGAGGTGACGATGGTTCTAGGTTCAGTGTTTGATTCCATAATCCAGCCCAAACCACAATGGAGGGTTTTCGAATTCCAAGCTCCGTCCGTGAAGCAGGAGAACCCAGTCTCATTGCGTGGGATTTTGAGCTGGTTGGAGTTTGGTTCTCGTTGCGAGGGTAACTGCTCTTGTGCCGCCTGCCAGTATTTGGCTTCACTAACGGCTTTGAGGCTTACTTCCTCAGGCTTGTATCTTGTGTCTGTGAAGATATTTTTGTTTCTTGCACTCCACAAGAACCAGCAAATCCAGCTAAATACATGGGTCGTTACAATTCCTGTAGGAGGCAGTGTTGGTTCTTGTTTTGCCGACTCAATGAACTGTAGCAGTGTACCATTGTGCGTGCTCAGATCTCTCGCAAACGGTGCTTGTCTCCAGACCTGTTGGGCAAACTGGCAATCTCGGAGCACATGGAGGGCTGTTTCCAATATACCGCATCTTTTGCAAGAATACTCAGCTTGTATTCCACGTTTCTGTAGTTGATCTCCCGTAGCTAGTGCCCCCGAGGTAGCTTTCCAAAGTAGGTGTTTCATCTTAGGTACTGTCTTTAACCTCCATATATTGGCTTGCCAATTAAATTCTCGGTGTTCCGATATCGTTTCCTGAAGAGTTAAGAGGGCATACCCCGATTTCAAGGAGTATTTCCCCTGTTTTGAATGAGTCCAGAACAGGGTATCGGGCCTTTTAGAGGAGCTCAACGGTAGGAGCTTGATTTGTGCTTCATGGGCAGGCAGTATAGCTCGTACTCTGTTCATGTTCCATGAGTTGGTCACGGGGTCTAGGAGGTACGAGACTGTCAATGGCGTTGTGCATAGTCTCGGTGGTCCCATTGGTTTTGTGGGAGTGTCTAAGTCCAGCCATGGGTCATTCCACATGTTGATCTTTTCACCATTCCCTATTCTCCAACTTACTCCAAGTTTGAGTACTTCTCTTCCTACCATAATACTTCGCCATCCATGTGACGAGTTTGAAGGTATATTGCACTCCATAAAGGAGGAGGTGTGACAATACTTAACCATAAAAACTCTAGCCAAGAGAGATTGTGGATTGGTAAGAATTCTCCATCCTATTTTCGCAAGTAAAGAGTCATTAAAGGCCTCGATATCTCTAAAGCCTAGTCCACCTGCATTTTTGGGAATTGTGAGTTTCTTCCATGCGACCCAACTCATTTTCCGTTCATCGGGTTTTGCATCCCACCAGAATCGGCATAGAATCGATTAGATTTGCTTGCAAAGTGATAACGGGATTTTAAAGCACGACATAGAATATGATGGCATTGCCGATAGTACTGATTTAAGTAATACTTCCTTGCCAGCCGGGGATAAAAATCTAGATGCCCAACTGTGTGACTTTTGCCGTATTCTATCAACCAATCCTGCGAAAATATCCCTTTTTTTTGTCCAAAATTTTCGGGGATTCCTAGGTATTTACCTGTACCTCCTTCGGTGTGGATTCGGAGTTGTCGCATAGCTCTCACCCGCTGGCTTCTTGGTGTTTTTGACGAGAAAGTTATCGAAGATTTCGCTAGATTAATACTTTGTCCAGACATGTTCTCATACGTGGTTAAGATTGTTGATAATGCTTGACAGCTAACCGCACTAGAGCGGCAAAAGAACATTGTGTCGTATGCAAACAGTAAATGGTTAATCGAAGGGCTTTGTCTTGCGACTCGAATGCCAGGTAGAGTGCCGTCAAGCTGAGCTTTCCGACATAAACTCGACATGACTTCAGTACAAAGTATAAATAAGCTGGGTGAGAGCGGGTCTCCTTGTCTAAGACCTCTCGTTGGCTTAACTTGTCCTTGTGGTGCCCCGTTGATCAAGAAGGAGTATGAGACGGTGGTAACGCATTCCAAGATCCATTGTATCCAAGTGGCGTGAAAGCTCATTTTTTCTAGAACCGCTCTTAGAAAGTTCCATTCGATGCGATCGTATGCTTTACTCATGTCCGTTTTTACCGCCATCGTTCCTCTTTTCTTAGCTTTTGATCCTCTGAGGTAGTGGAGTGTTTCATGGATTATCAAGACATTATCCGTTATTGCTCGATCCTGTACAAATGCTGATTGGTTTTCCGATATAAGATTTGGGAGAACTCGTTGTAACCTTTTAGTGAGGATCTTAGCCACTATCTTATAGTACACGTTACAAAGAGCTATCGGTCGGAAATCTGCTACTCTCTTTGCGCCTGTGATTTTAGGGATAAGTCGGACATGTGTTTGATTCATACTTGGTGGGAATTAGCCGGAGATGAAGAAGAGTTTAACCTCCTCTATTATTTTTGGTCCCACGATTGGCCAAAAGGAGTGAAAGAAACCTGCCGAAAATTCCATCCGGGCCTGGGGCTTTACTCGCATGGATACTGAATAATGCTTCTTTGATCTCACTATCCTCAGGAATACGTATAAGCTTGGTATTTGTTTCATCCGTAATACACGGTAGGGGGAGCTCTTGGAGATGCTCAAAGTTGCTCGATGATCGAGTAGAGAAAATATCTTGATAGTACTTGCTGATAATGTTAGCAATCTGACTTTCTTCATGACAAGCTATCCCATGTTCATCTTCTAAGACTGTAAACCGGTTAACCGTTCTTCTTCCTTTTGTAATTGCATGGAAGTAGCTTGTGTTGCGATCTCCACTATGGAGCCACATAATACGGCTGCGTTGTTTCCAAAATAGCTCTTCGTCTTTATAGGCTTTCTCTAGGATCGCTGTATACTGGCCAATGAGGTCTGGATTAGGGACATCCGCCGAGAGTGCTACTTCAAGCTTCTCTTGATTCTCCTTTATGATAAGTGCACTATTGAGGTTTTGTTCTTTGGACCATTTGATAATCTCTCTTCTACAGGCTGTGATGTTTTGTTCGACCGAGGCATGTGGCGAGTTATTCCAAACTGCAACTATTAGTAACTCAACATCCTCATTCCCTCTCAGTCGATTGTCAAAACGAAACATACCCTTCCTTTTAACGCGAGAGTCGTCAAGGTAAGTAACTAGGGGTCGGTGATCCGAGCCCTCGAAGCGTAGGTATTGGGATCTTCCCGATGGGAACATCTCTACCCATGCGTCATTTGAAAGTGATCTATCAAGTCGCGCTCTCACAAAATGGTCATACCTCATTCCGCGCCAGGATAATGGATTTCCGGTATGTTTTACATCCCATAATCCATTTTGTGAAACAAAGCTTCTAAAATTAATGAAAGATCCTTCATGTCTTCGTGGTCCTCCTTTCTTCTCCGCATTGTCCAAAATCTCATTAAAATCACCAGAGAGGAGCCACGCTGAGCTTCGGTTATACGCTAGTTCCGAGATTTTATTCCACACCTCTAGTCGTTTATGGCTCATCGGATGTCCATAAACAAAGGTCATATAAAATGTTCTGTGCTTGAACTTTATGCGAGTATCAATGATATTAGGAGATGATGCAAGGATTTCGAGGTCGATATCCTTCTTCCAAAATAAAGCCAGCCCGCCACTTTGTCCGATTGGTGGAACAGTAAACTGATTATCGTAACCCATCCACTGAAAGACACGGAGTACAACCTCATCGTGGTTTTTTGTCTCCATGAGAAACGTTATGTCCGGAAATAGATTCTTTCTAATTTCCCTCAGACGTCGAACTGTAAGGGAGTTCCCAAGCCCTTGACAGTTCCAACATGTTGTAATCATTGAGATTTTGGTGGTTTTTGGGAAACCACCAATCCCTTATACAATGAAGGTAAATTTGTTTTTGTAGAGTTTGCCTTCGAGGCTTTATCAGCAGTATGCGAAAGATCCTCATTACGAGGTACAACAATAGACTTTGGGAAAACTTGTGTAGTACACAGCTTCTTCCTTGGAGGGTTTCTCGAGTTTGTAATCCTCTTCTTTGCACTAGCTCCCGTAACCGGGCTTCTCGGACCTCGCTTGCTAGGGCTATTCCTTATTCTGCCTGATAGTCTTTTGTTGTCTGGTTTCTTTTTCCTGTCTATTCTCAGACGTAGTGACCCTGCTTCCGTTGTATTTGCTGGTCCAAGACGATGGGCTATTGGTTCTCTCGTGGCAGAGAAGGTGGGAAGGTCTGGTATGGTGGCTTCCGATGAAAGATCTTGTTCATCGGGGCTGAGGATGTTTGTGGTAGCTCTGTTTTTTCCAAAGCTTTGGTTCAGTTCTTCCAAGTCTTGATCCGCATCTCCGTCTAGGAGGTCATCTTCCTCTGGATTAAATTCAATGAGCATGTGATCCTCTTGGTCCAGGTTCTTTTCGATACGTTCAAGGGCTGGTCTTCTTGTTTTAGAGTTGGAGATTGAGTCTTCTTGTTCGTTAATGAAGAGATCCTTTCTCCGGACTGTCTCTAGTTCCCTTCCACTGTGGCTAAGGTTAGGGGAAATTCGAGAAAGCGCGTTAACTCTTAGTGAGCTATTTGCAGACTTATGTGAGCCATGTGATCCTCGATTAAGCTATTTTTCATAGGAAGGGGTTTCCTTTTCTCCCCTTACGTGTCTGCGTCTTGGTGTAGAATTTGAGATACCTTTAGTTGAGGCGGGTTGGTTGGAACGAGCTTTTTCCTCAGTACGAGGTAGATGTTGGGTTTGTTTTTCCTCATTACGAGGTAACATAGGTACTCTTTCACCTACTCGCTGCCATTGTTGGTTTGAGTGACGTGAGGAGAACTCCTCTCTATCCCGATACTGTTTGGAGGTTGCCTGGTGAGTCCCAGGGTTGCGATATTGGGCTGAGTTTCTCCATTCCTGCGTGTTTTCTTTGTGAGTACGATAGCGGTAATTCTCTGTTGATCGATGGGAGGTATGATCTCTTCTTTCACCTCTGTCTTGACCCTCCCTAGCTGCTGGGAAACTTTTGGTGGTATTGGGTGGGCGGATTTGAGGATCTTCATGTCTTTGGCGGTGTGCCTCTATCTTGTGTCGAGTGACAAGCTGGTTGACATTTGGTGGTTTAGTTGAGGCAGTTGTACCTTTGTCCGCCAGTAGGGGGCAGTTTTCCTTCTCGTGTGATAGGGAGGAGCATTCAAAGCAGTGTTTTTCTAGTTTCTCATATTTGAGTTCGATGAAAACTATCTCTCCTGATGGGAATTGGACCGTAGTGTGCATAACCAGGGGTTTTAGGGCATTGATGTGAACCCGGACCTTGTTGTCGTCTGTGTCAACGTCCATACCATCATCTAGGAAGTCCCCTAGCACTCTCCCAATAGTCTTGAGGTTTCTGCTGGATCCTCCATGAACAGGTATTCCTTGAATCTTGATCCAAAAAGGAATACGTGATGGGAAGGAGTATGATATAATAGGTTCCCATCTCTCCAGGACGAACATCCAAAACTTGAAGTGGAAGGGGGCTTCCTTGAGTACGGATTGTAGGTCCTCTTCGTTTTGGAATTTAAACAAGAAGCGATCTCTATCCAGGACTTTACCCGTAACGCGGTCGCCTAAGCGCCAATATTGTGCCATGTATGAGATCAGGGCGTGGGGGCGCTGTATCTCCTGGTTGAGGACTCGGCCAATAAGAGAGAGGCGGTTCGCTTCGATGAGCTCATCTTGGGGTTCGTCTGGTAGGCGAATGGGTTTATCTCGGATCCATTGGTGAGATCTCATGATCCCTTTACCTTTTTCCTCCCTGGAATAACGATTTGCCATGGTTGTGGAGGGGTTAGAATAGGTGGGTACACCGAAGTATGAAAACCAACGGTTCGATGTGAGCGAGAGAGACAGCAATACACTGCAATGAATCTAATACAAGATTAAGGACGGACACAAACGATGAGAGGGCGGATCTAGCAAGCCTGCAGGGAAAACGTGGATCAAAGGACGTTCAAGAGTAAACCCTAAAAATCACCTTTGCCGTCGCCCTAGCTAAAACCCTAGAGAGCCGCATCTTACGAAAATTCCATATGTAGAACGACAACTAATTTGAAATAAAACAAAAAACGTAGAATGATAACTAATATGAAACGGAAGGAGTAATGTATATGCATTCCCCGTCAAATATCAAACAGAAAGTAGAGTATACCTAACACCTACTCCATGATACGGCCAAACGTCCAAAAACAATCCTACAAAATTTAGAGCTTATATTGACTCACAATCACTAACAACGAGACAAACAAAAACGAAAAAAGATTATCATAAAAAAAAAAAAAATTAGCCTTAAGAGAACCCGACGAATATTTGTTGATAAACGTCACGTTTCATCGAAGCTAACTTGTTAATTAGTGGTTCGTTTTCATCTAATTTTCTTAAAATCTGTTTTTAAATATTTAGCTGTTAATTTTAATTAATAAATATTTGAGAAATAAATAAATATGCTTGAGAGACACATCAAATCTTTCATTACCTAATATATGTAGTGTCCGTGTGTCATCCATTCTTGCTGGCACACGCTTGGCTTCAAGCATTGATTGATCTATTCGTCTATAATACAAATGGTAACATTATATTAAACATTTGAACAGAAAATTAAATAATCCAACTTACGTAGGAGTATAAAAACACCGTTTCAGGGGTTTCCACTTTCCAGTATATTACTTTTTACGATCTAAATTCCTGATTTTATTACTGTAAATTTAATCTACCATTTTCTGTTAAAATTTTAATCTACCAGATGAATTGTAGTAACAGTAGATAAATATAGCCAATAGCTTTATCAAAATGTTACCAAAATGCTAAATTCAAACCCCGTATATATTTATTATATACATGTCCTCCTCGTCGGTGCATTACAAAACAAATATCCTAAACACGTATTTTTTGTCGCCGGTCAAATATTAAGAGCAAGTTATTTAATTAAAATGACAAAAATCAAGAAAGCGAAGATACACGAAGAAGTTTTCAACGAAGACGTTACTTAGGGGAGATGAGTTGCAAACCACGTATAATGACAGATTAACACGTTTTTACCAAACTATTAATTCATTTTGATTGTGATAATCTTAACTAAATTAAATGATTGATTCTCGATGATGTAACTCTTTCTTTGACAATAGTTTGATAGTTAACGAATACAAATGCTAAATGACGTTTTGAGGGTGTTTCATACTTTCATTAAACTAACAATGTTAATTTGAATCGGTAAATAATATTATTTGCTATGAATTTACTTCCGTCTCGGTCTCACTAATAGAAAAGGTCATACATATTTGCTACAAGAATCCCGTGACTTTTTTTTGGTGGATTTATTAATTTACATTATATATTACCTATAACTGCGACATTAATGGATGTTATTACTCATTATTAATCACCCACATGTGTTTTCCCCAAAAGAAAAACTAATTACCTTTTAATGCACAACAAACTCACTTTTAATTTAGTAACCAAAAACTAACTTTTATTCACTCGAGTTCCTTTTCCATTTCCACTTAGATGTGAAGGAAAAGTAATTAATTCTTCAAAGCAATGATGAAGAGACTCAATCATATCATAGCTAATCTTCAAAGTAATCTACACTATATGAAAGCTTCGTTTTAAAATAACAATAAATTCAGTATATAAAATTTTGTATTAAAAAAAAATGTAGCTATAAGCTAAAAAGAATATACAAAAATTAAAAGCGCGTAGGCCTAATGAAAACTACAGGTAGTTATTATTTTATTTGTATTTCTTTTGATTTTTGGGAATGAGAAAAAAATGCGTAAAAACCAAAAAGACAATGTGGTCAGACCATAACCATGATACACCAACCAAGATTAATTGTTTTTAATAAATCTCATGTACTAGAAAGTATACAAGGAAATTTTATTTGATTTTTTAATCATTTCGATTTATTATAAATTTTGAAATATATTATACAATGTTTTACAATAGATAAACCGGCTCTTATAGATTTACACATTATCTTTCGATGAATTTGATAATAGCGAACGGTTTGTAATTGTCTCTTTATTAATATGCATAATCATCATCGTAATATTTGGAAATTGAACTCTAAGAAACTCTAAACATTAACGAATTCTTGATTAACCAACGTTTTAACGTCAAACTTAAAAAGGTGAAAACAGTATTTATGGGATGGAGGGAGAGTAGTATTTAATTATTAAATGAAAATTAGGAATAATAAAGAAAATATAAAATGGTAAGCCAAATTTCAATGGCTCTTGGATTCTTACTAATATAGCAAATCGTGCTTGCCAGCTTTACTCGATAAATTCGTCTTATGGCTGAAACAGTAAAAAATCTAGCTAACAAAATTTAATAATATTAAATAAACACAAAAAGTCTAAAAATTTACATACAAAATTGGGTTTTTGCCATTTGGGTTTTCTTCTGTCTCATCTGGTTTGTTTCTAGAGAGAGAGAGAGGAAGAAGATGACTGAGAATCGAGTGGTTTTGGCTCTGTTTTTACTCTGCATTGTAGGGTTTGAGCCAACTTTCATCAATGGAGACACAGATTCATCAGATAGTGAGTTTCTCTTCCACTCTTGTGTTTTTGCTCTCTTCTTCTTCTTCCCCCAGAATAAAGTCTCGATCTTTACAGGGTTTTGTTATCATCGGTGATTCTGGGTTTATGTGTTCTTCTAACAAATTTTGAGTTTTTTTTTTTCATAAAACTCAAAAAAAATTTGTTGTCTAAATGTTCTTTTCTTCAAAACGGGTTTGTTTCCAAAAAATCTCGAATCTTTTCTCTTTTTCTTCTCACCTACTTTCTGTTTTGTTTTTTACCCTTTTCTTGTGTGTTTTCTTCCTTTTTCTGGGTTTTTTTGTTTTGTTTTGTTTCAGTCTCAAACATTTCTTCAATTAGATTACGATTATGTATATCTGAACCAAATTCTGGATCTACTTCAAGGAACCGACAACAAATTCAAGATGATTAATGGTATTTGATTCTTGATATGTGTAGCTTCGGCGTTAAACACCATGTTCACCTCCATGAATTCTCCAGGACAGCTCTCTCAGTGGACTGCTTCAGGTGGTGACCCTTGTGGTCAAAACTGGAAAGGCATAACTTGCTCTGGCTCAAGAGTTACTCAAATGTAATCATTTTGTCATAAATACTCACTTTTGTTTTATCTTGTTGTTTTCTAATACAATCATTAACTTGCAGAAAGTTATCAGGTCTTGGACTTTCTGGATCAATAGGATTTATGCTTGATAAATTGACTTCTGTTACTGAGTTGTAAGATTCATCTTCCATGATACTCCAATGTTTCTATTTGTTGTGTTTAATGGCATAGCTAATAGTCTTATTATGAAACCTGTAGTGATCTAAGCAACAATAACCTTGGAGGTGATATCCCGTATCAGCTTCCACCAAACCTGGAGAGATTGTATGTTTTGATGATTCTCTTATATATGTTGTTCTACGAGTTTCTATATGTGTTTTCCAAGCTGATAAAGTTTCTGAATTTGTTTTAGGAATCTTGCTAATAACCAGTTCACTGGTTCTGCTCAGTATTCCATTTCTATGATGACACCTATCAAGTACATGTAAGTTTTTGGTCTAGTTCAGTCATTGCTAGTCAGATATCTGTTAAGATTGGTTATTTGATGCTTCATTGGTTTTACGCAGCAATCTTGCTCACAATCAGTTGAAGCAACTAGCTATTGACTTCACGAAATTAACTTCTCTATCTATCTTGTAAGATCTTTTTCTTCCCTGAGTTAATCTAGTTAAGAGACTTGTTAGTTAATAAGCAAG
Organism: Arabis alpina; assembly: GCA_900128785.1. Taxonomy (NCBI): domain Eukaryota; kingdom Viridiplantae; phylum Streptophyta; class Magnoliopsida; order Brassicales; family Brassicaceae; genus Arabis; species Arabis alpina. The sequence goes on along the minus strand of LT669790.1, from coordinate 8,961,396 downwards.
TGTTTCTGACAAATTTTTCATGTGTGTTTTCAGGGACCTCTCTTCCAATGCTATAACTGGTTCTCTTCCGAACACAATTAGCTCTCTTACGAGTGTGAAATCAATGTAAGGCTTCTTTAGTAGTCTCAATGTATTGAAAAAACTTACTTTAAGTGAACCAGCTGATACTAACAGTGTTTTATTGAAATTCACAGTTATCTTCAGAACAATCAGTTCACAGGCACCATCGATATCCTAGCCACCCTTCCTCTCGAAAATTTGTGGGTAACTTAAAGCTTATCTGTTTTAGAAATTCATAACCTATAACCATCACTTGAATAATGTTTATTCTTGCTGAATGCTTCCTCAGGAATATTGCAAACAATCGTTTCACTGGCTGGATCCCCGACACTTTGAAAGGCATTAACTTGCAGTAAGTTTTCATTTGTTTCTTCGACATTCTTGCAACTTTTTCTTTTCACCTCTCATTTTTTTCCTGAATGATCTTGGAAACAGAAAAGATGGTAATCAATTCACTACCGGGCCTGCACCTCCACCTCCTCCGGGTACACCTCCAATCCGTAGATCACCTACTCCTAAATCTGGTAACGGTGCACCTCGGTCCAGTGGTGATTCCAGCGGTAGCAATGACTCCAAGAAATCAGGGATTGGAGCTGGTGGAATAGCAGGAATAATTATTTCATTGTTAGTTGTAGCAGCAGTGATAGCTTTCTTTTTGATCAAGAGAAAAAGATCAAAGCGCTCATCGTCCACGGACATTGAAAAGACTGATAACATCAACCAGCCCTTCACACTCGCCTCAAATGACTTTCACGGTAATACATTAAACGAATTTGTAAAATTTATAAAAATTGAGTTTTCTTATGGTTTTCTAACTATGTAATGTTTTGGTTGCAGAGAATAAGTCTATACAGAATCCACCATTAGTTGAGACAAAGAAACTGGATACTTCATTGTCGATGAATCTACGCCCTCCACCATCTGAGCGACACAAGTCGTTTGATGATGATGATTCAACAATGAGAAAACCCATTGTTGCAAAGAAAGCTGCTGTTGTTGTTCCTTCAAATGTGATTACGTATACAGTTGCAGATCTTCAAATAGCTACCAATAGTTTCAACGTTGATAATCTTCTCGGTGAAGGGACTTTTGGAAGAGTATACAGAGCCCAGTTTGATAATGGAAAGGTATTTCTCTCTATAGAAATCTTTACTTGTAGCAGCACAATTTCATAATATTCCGCTGCTGAGATATTGCTTTTGTCTAATAGGTACTTGCTGTGAAGAAAATAGACTCGTCTGCGCTTCCCACTGATACAGCTGATGATTTTACCGAAATAGTATCGAAAATTGCGCATTTGGATCATGAGAATGTCACAAAGCTTGATGGTTACTGTTCTGAACACGGGCAACACTTGGTGGTCTATGAGTTCCATAGAAACGGCTCATTGCACGACTTCTTACATCTTTCGGAAGAAGAAAGCAAACCATTGATATGGAATCCTCGTGTCAAGATCGCTCTTGGCACTGCACGCGCATTGGAGTAAGTCGATAAACATCTCAATCACGGTACTGCCCATTATATGGCAAGAGTCTTATTGTAAAGTATTGTTGTCGTTGCAGGTACTTGCATGAAGTTTGTTCACCATCTATTGTCCACAAGAACATCAAATCAGCGAATATTTTACTTGACTTAGAGCTAAATCCGCACCTCTCAGACTCCGGTCTCGCTAGCTTCCTCCCCACTGCAAATGAGGTATTTACAGAAACTTCCAACAGTTTCATATCTTCTCCAATCTCTAGTACATCTCTCTTGTTTCTCCATTACTTATTATTCTGATACAATGTGCAGCTACTAAACCAAAACGATGAAGGATACAATGCACCAGAAGTTTCAATGTCAGGCCAATACTCTTTGAAGAGCGATGTTTACAGTTTCGGAGTAGTGATGCTTGAGCTTTTAACCGGAAGAAAACCATTCGACAGGTACGAATACAAACCAAACCCCTCAGACTTCATGTTTAAAACTCATCACTTTCTCAAGAGTGAAAATGTGTTATGCATTGAAGTAAGTCTTACTGATTGTTGTGCGACACAGCGCAAGATCAAGATCCGAGCAGTCATTAGTGAGATGGGCAACACCTCAGCTTCACGACATTGATGCATTGAGCAAAATGGTTGATCCAACTCTCAAAGGGCTTTACCCTGTTAAATCTCTCTCCCGTTTCGCAGATGTTATCGCTCTTTGCGTCCAGGTAATACATATTTACGTATAATGAAAGAAATCTGACGAGCTGAACACAAATAAAAATGATGTTTTGAATCTTGTGACAGCCTGAGCCAGAGTTTAGACCACCGATGTCTGAAGTGGTGCAAGCGTTGGTTGTGTTGGTTCAGAGAGCTAACATGAGCAAAAGAACCGTTGGAGTTGGTTCCGGTAGCTCCGGAGCCAATGATTACATGTAAATTCTTTACCAGATTCTGGTTCGGACAAGAAATAACAGAGACAGAACAATCTACAAAACCAAAAACAAAAAGTTTTTTCTTTTTGATTTTTTTAATTTGGGTTTCATGATAAAAACTGAGAGAATAACATCAACTACCCTTCACACATTGTACAATCCCATATGTTTCCTTGTAATATGTTCCCAAATTGTAGCTTTCTTTTTAGATTCCGACAATATGAACAAAACCCAAACTCTTTTTGTAAGTCCCGATCAAAGACGGTTTTTTTTACTTTGTATTTGGTTTAATAATTTTTCCTGTTAAGAATTTGAATATCATAATCAGTTTCAAGTTTTATGTGCTTGCTGCTGAATTAATCGAATCTTAAACAAATTCATGAAACAATAATTTTCTTCTTAAGAACTCGCTATGAGACACCGAGGTTGACCCGGAGTAATAAGAAACTCGACCCAAACACGGACCCGGAACATACGTGTACGTCTTTGCCAATACATCGTTTTGGATAAAACAGGGGAGCCAATTGCCATGTGGACAACACGTGGCTGGTAGTGGAAGCTTATAAACCATGCAAGCCTCACGTGTGTATCAAAACCATATACTACACTCTCCTTTATATAATTAAATCAAAATAGAGACAAAAATAATGATCGAAAAGTGGCAGAGAGCTCTCGGATTTGCGAGAAAGTGTGGTAATGGTCGGTACATCAACAGCGTGAGGACGATGGTTGGTAAAGCCTGGGACCGAGCAGGTGTTCATGGCTCAGGGACTCCCAACGCTAAATCACTTGACAATGTAATTCTATTTGTATCTAATTAACAAACTGACTATAATCAACTAAAATAATTTCAAAGTATATTTCATTGTAATTTCTTCTAATGAATAGGAGGACGAGATTAGGGAGAGGATCAATAAAGGTAAAGAAGACAAAGAAGAGAAAACAAGTGAAGTTGAGAAAAAAGTTCAAGGCTCGCTAAAAGGATCCAACGGCGATAATGGATCCTCTTCCCGGTGATGCCTCACGGTTTCTGATCTCGAGAATTTTCCAATATGCATTATAATATAATTTTCTTGCCTACATTTCCCGAATTTTCTCTTCCCAATAAATTTTATGGTCTCGAATAGTACCTTTCTAAAAGGCTTTCAAGTATAGGTTGATCTATTTTAAATTCCTCAAGTATAAGAGTAATGATAAAACTCTTCACGTATTAATAATCTCCTCCGTCTACACACGTTAAAATTTTGAACTACCTGACATTAAATTATAATTCTACGTTTTGGCTCTACAAAACGACATGATGTTTGCGTAAAATTCCAAATTCAAGAGTTTTTCATCGATGAATTTAAGTTGTAGAATACTTAGGAAATATTGGAATATCAAAAATTGTGTTGAATCGTAGAAAAAAGTTTAGTTTCAGAAATAAGAAATGCTGCTTTGGTTGCAGTTTTAGAGAAGAAAAAAATCAAAATATGATAGCACTTGAGTTGCAACATGAAATTTTCAAAACAATAACATTGTGTAAAATCCAATTTAAATTTAGTTTAGAACATAAAGCGTAAACATGAATAAAATATTACCTCGTCATCTTGCAAGTTAAAGACGAATTATATTCTTTTAAGCAAATTGTAGTTTGCTCGATTTTGGTTTTAATCTTAACAACCAAATCTTTTTTAATCTCTCTTAATCGATTTTTGCCATTTAAGGCTTATTGCGTGTCGCTTTTTAGAGCCAAAACGTAGAATTATAATTTAATGTCATATAGTTTAAAATCTTAACGGCAGTATAAATGGAAGAAATTAATTATTAACAAACTAATACATAAGGGGTTTTATCATTAATTTTATATTTAAGGGGTTTAAAATGGATCAAACTATATTCGGAGGTTTTTTCATTACAAACCCATTTCTAAAACACACAATAAGAGAGCAAAGAATAAATAATCTATTGTTGCAAAAGATTGAAAGTCATGACAGAGAGCTCCAAATAATACAGGCCCACTAGGCCCAAATACAGTAGGCCCATTAGGCCCAAACAATCAAAATACAATGTGACTGTGTGGCTTATCCATCTTCTTCTCTGTTTCTTCTACTCTCTCTACAATCACACAGAGGAAGAGTGTTGGAGTTTTTGCTTCATCTCATTTGAATTTCCAATGCATTCTCTATGTACGTTTACATTCGAACCTCATTTACTGAGTTCTCAAACTATCACCAACCATTCTAAATTCTTACAAATCCCATCAAGACAACAACACTCCAGCTTACTTCTGTCTAAATCCAGTAAACTCGACGAAGCAATTGTCACATTGATAGACCAATCATCCTCATTACCTAATCTCTACACAGATGTTCTTCACGCTTGTATCTCCGCTAAATCACTTCACCATGGCCAAAAAATCTCATCTTTGATTCTCAACGACACTAATCTCCGTCAAGATCCTAAACTACTAAGCAAACTCATCACACTCTTCTCTGTTTGTCGTCGATTAGATCTCGCTAAGAAAATCTTTGACGATGTAAAAGATTCGAGTTCTCTTAACGAGGAAGTGTGTGCAGCGATGGCGATTGGGTTCTCTAGAAACGGTTTACCAAGAGAGGCTTTGTTTGTGTATGTGTATATGTTGTGTAGTTTCATTGATCCTGGAGATTATTCGATTTCTGTGGCGTTAAAAGCTTGTATTGATCTTAAAGATCTTAGATTTGGTAGAGGGATTCATGGTCAGATTTTGAAACGTAAGGAGAAAGTTGATCAAGTTGTGGATAATGTGCTTTTGAAGTTTTATATGGAACGTGGTTCGTTTGAGGATGCGCGTAAGTTGTTCGATGGAATGTCTGTGAGAAATATTGTTACTTGGAATTCTTTGATTTCGGTACTTAGTAAGAGAGTTAGGGTTTATGAGATGTTTAATCTGTTTAGGAAGATGCAGGAAGAGAGAATTGGGTTTAGTTGGGCGACTTTGACTACGATATTGCCTGCTTGTTCGCGTGTTGTTGCTCTTATGACCGGGAAAGAAATTCATGCTCAGATTGTTAAATCGAGAGAGGAAGCTGATGTTCCGTTGCTTAATTCATTGATGGATATGTATGGGAAATGTGGTGAGGTTGGATACTCTAGGAAGATCTTTGAAGGGATGTCTAGTAAGGATTTGACTTCATGGAATACGATGCTAAACTGTTATGCGATCAACGGGAATATCGAAGAAGTGATCAATCTGTTTGATCGGATGATAGAGTTAGGCGTCACACCGGATAGGATTACCTTTGTTGCTTTGTTATCGGGGTGTAGCGATACAGGGTTTACGGAATATGGTCTAAGTTTGTTTGAACGGATGAAAACCGAATTCAGAGTTTCACCGGCCTTGGAGCATTACGCTTGTTTGGTTGACATCTTGGGCCGAGCGGGTAAAATCAAAGAAGCAGTCGAGGTAGTAGAAACAATGCCGTTTAAGCCAAGTGCATCAATTTGGGGATCATTGCTCAACTCTTGCAGGCTCCATGGGAATGTTATTGTAGGAGAGATTGCAGCAAAGGAGTTGTTTGTTCTTGAACCTCATAATCCAGGGAACTATGTTATGCTTTCTAACATATACGCTGATGCAAAGATGTGGGATAATGTCGATAAAATCCGAGAGACGATGAAACAAAGAGGGGTCAGAAAAGAAGCTGCTTGCAGTTGGGTACAGGTTAAAGATAAGATTCAAATATTTGTTGCAGGTGGTGGATACGAGTTTCGTAATTCAGATGAGTATAAGAGAGTATGGACAGAACTACAAGAAGCAATAGAAAAATCCGGTTATTCGCCCGATACAAGTGTGGTGCTTCATGATGTTGATGAAGAAACCAAGGCGAATTGGGTTTGTGGACACAGCGAGAGACTTGCGACAACTTACTCTTTAATTCACACCGGTGAAGGGGTTCCGATTAGGGTTACCAAGAATCTCAGAGTATGTGCAGATTGTCATTCATGGATGAAGATTGTATCGCAAGTAACTGGGAGAGTCATAGTTCTCAGAGACACGAAACGATTCCACCATTTCGTTAACGGCATCTGCTCATGTAAAGACTACTGGTGACTGGTGAAGTATAAGTGAGTAGTAAAAGAATCGAAAAAGAGTGGAAGTTGTATCAGAAGCTGGGAACGCTGCGAAAAGTGCTTGAGCTTGCTGCCACAAGAAACCCACTAGCTCAAGCATCGTTTTTGGAGAGTGGGAAGCTCATAGACGAAGCAATGCAATTGATTGAATCAGGTCACATTAATGGAAAACACAAATCATTCTCGTTTGACATGGACAATGACAGCGATATACCAAAAGGTGGTATGATTCGTATGAATAACAAGTTTCGATTTCTGCTATGGAACTAGATATCGCGGAAATGAAACTGTTATCAAACTCGCGGAGAACCATATTCAAAATGGTACGAAGAAAAGGTCGAATCAGAGAAGCAGCCTAAGCTAGCTTATGAGTTATGTGCGTAGGACTCAATTGGAAATGACGAGAAACTAGAGCAGAGAGGCAAATCAAGGATCCTTGAACAAAAGTTGTGGAGTGTTTATTATTAAGAAGGTGAAGCTTGGATTCTACGTCACGTTTTTACAAGCTTTATGGATATGGTTTACTTAACAATATCACAATAAGGAAATTTACGCACTTTTTACATTTTGGTTTATTCAAGTTTAGGAAGTTATCCTTTTTAAGAACATATCGTAAGAGTTTAGTTCTATATAAATATGTGTATGTTCATGATGAAAACAAATCAAACCATTAGGATTTTTCTACAACAAAGTAAACGTCGGATTTGAAGATGCAAGACCTTGATTATTGCTTAGGAGTTTTCGCATTCGCCTATTTTATGTTTGTGCTTAGTCTCTATCGAATATTGGGTTGGGCTTGTAATCGTGTTGATGATAATGCCATCAACAACGAACATGACCATCATCATGTCACCAGCAATGACCATGTCATTATCAACATCAAGGAATTAACCGGTATCGACCAATCCGTTCTCCGATCAATCCCTGTTATAGATTTAAACTCTAAAGACTTCAAACACGGCGTCGAAGAATGCGTCATTTGTCTCTCCGAACTCGTGGAAGGAGACAAAGCTAGAGTTTTACCAACATGTAATCACTTGTTTCACGCTGATTGTATCGACTCGTGGCTTCGATTTCAATCCACTTGTCCTATCTGTAGAAACAAGGTTGGTTCAGTGCAGCCAGGAACTAGACCAGAGCTTGCCGCGACGAGGGTTTTGAATACAGACTAGAGTTTGTCCTGACAACAACATCTTTGTGTAAAATAACCTTTTAAAAACTTTGTTTTGACTTGATAAGAAGGAAGAGCCTAAGGAAGCTCTGTTTTATTCATTAATATTCCCAATATTTGGAGGATTATTAGTGTAAAATATGAGAAAAGAAATAGATTTCATTGTTAATTTGTTTTGTTTTTAAACATCTTAATTGTTAATCTGTTTTGTTTCTAAACAGCTGAAGTGAATCTTGTTCATATTGCATACTAGGGATTGCCCACGCGTTGCGTGGGTTTAAAAATTCATTGTAAAGTAGACAATAATTTATAATTTCTTCACTATTTGTATATTTAATGTTACATAAATTAAATGTTTATCATAAATAATTATCTATGTTAGAAGACTAAGCATTTGTAGAAAATTAATGGACATATATAATGTTATATGAAAAAAGAGATAGGTAATTCATTAGTAAAAGTTATAGCATATGGAATACATTTTTTTGGGTACAAATCCCTAACTTGTATGTCTTTATCAATATTCACTATGGTTCTTTAAAAAAAATGATTGGTCTGTCTTTTTTTTCTTGCATCAGACACATCCGTAAAAAAACAAAAAATTGATTAAAAAAATTGTAGTATGCTTTGCTTTTAGTGTGACATATGATCTCAATAAAAAAATTGGAATGCATCTTTGTAATTGTTTCATGAGAACTTTGTAATTGTTTCATGAGAACTTTGAATCGTGCTAAGAGAATAATAGCAGCTTGATTGTATTTTTTTGCCACTCTCTTTATTAATTTGTTGTGATTTTTGTCTTTACCATCAATTGAGTGGAGAAATGAATATGTTTTCTGAATTCATAATTTGTGTTGGAGTAAAGTTTTTTTCCAGAGAGTATTGGTTAGAAGCGTTACTTTGTCTACCACAAATTATTTTAATTGTATTGGCAAATTGGAGTTAAAAACCGTGAGGACTTAAAAAGGAAAACAAATATACATTTGTCTAATTAGACTTTAGCATTCTAACGGTTTAAAAAATTCTTAAACCATTTCTTAATTTTCTCACAACATTTTGTTTTTGTTCATGTTACTTATTTTTATTAATGCTTTTTTGTAATTCTTTGTTTTAAAATCACAACTATTTATACAGAGACACAGTTTTAAACATTTGTTTTGTTAAAGTGTTTTTTTTTTAATTGTTATAGTGGCCTTTTTTACAAAAATAATTTTTTTAATAGACAAATTAGAAAGCCAAATATGAAAAGAATAGGTGACACATGACTTGAATTTAAGAAAACGCTGTAATATTATTTAAGATATATTTTGAGACTGTTTAAAATTTGCAAAATTTAGAATCATAGTTTTTGTGAGTATCAAAGAAAGAAAGAAAATAGTGACTAATTTATAATGTAACTTGTTATTGAAATGAATTAATATTAATTAGCTATTAAATTGTTAGAATTAATTGTCAAAATTAAAAAAAAAAATTAAAATATCAAATGTCAAAAGAGTAGATGACACATGGCAACCTCATGACTTGAAGTTTTGGGAACCTTAAAATATTATATAAGACATGGGACTAAATAAAATTAGTAATAAGAGTAATCCGAATGTCAGTGAAGTTTGGAAGCATATCCTTTGTCAAGAACTTGCTCCATGACAACTTTCCGGTCTCAAAATCTTAGTCTGAAATAAAACTGTAAGCTTCTCTTCTCTAACACGAGATACATAGCCTCACAATCACAAAACACCCGTCAAACGGCGGAGAAGAAGTGATCCAAATCTCTCTCTTGTAAAATCAAAACAGACTTCGCGTGAGAGCTAAGCCTTCTCGAATGCACCCTATACGCCAATGTGGAGTGACATCAAGAGTTGTCCATAAATCAGTGTCGAAATCGTAGATTTCATACAAAAAAACAAAAAACTTGCATCCGGATACCTTATAGCCATATAAATTATCAAAGAAACCTCAAGATCTTGTGGCTACGACGAGATTGATTCTTCTTGTTCACGTATCCGAGAGCGTAACAGTACATGTCAAAATCTACTGTCTTTGCAGAAAGAATATATTGGTTTGATCCACTTTGTTTGTCCTCGATACAGATCCCAAACCACAAGCCTAAGACTATCTTTCAAGAGGTACAGCAATAAATCCTCGCAGTAAAAGAACTGAGATAATGTGACTTGTTCGTTGTTTAGGCAAGTAAGTTTACCTTTTAAGCTCTGTAAATTCCATTGACGATGTTGCTCGCTAAAACCGGCCAAAAACCGATAAAATATGTGATCAGGTAATTCGATACCAAAGCAGATACAATCATTAGAGTTTTTAATCAAAATTAAAACCATAGTTCAAAGTTAATGTTTTTTAAACTATTTTCTATTTTCTAATCTTAATTAAAATATGCCTTTATATATACAACATGTTATCTACCTTTTGTTATGTACCTTTTCCAATCTTGGTAAGATTTGAAAGTTAAAAAAGAAGTTATACGCTCATTTTGTTAATAGATAAAATGATACGATATTTTGTTTTTGATATACTTTGTATTTATTTAACTCTAATATTATCTATCTTTATCATATAAAGAATACATAATCAAAATTAATTAGGATCTCCTAAGTAAAATGGTATTGGGGTTTCCCTGCGTCTGTTATTATTAAATACCTTAAACATACAATTTCTAAAATATGAAGCAAACAAGAAGCAAAAAAAACAACTATAAGCCTTTTCAAAACCCTCAATTGCAACCTTGACAACAGCGGATACAAGGCGATAGTGAACCATAGCCTTGGCCCCTGTGAGACATTAAGTCTTAACATTTTTTCGTTGTTTTCGTGTAAATGTAATGTTCATTTCCGCCTGTAATAAAATGTAAAAGGTTAATCTAAATCAAAATTTTCATTACATGACAAATCTAACATAAGCAATTGAGTAGTACAAGAAAAATAACCAAAAAACACCAGAAATATAGGTTTTCACAATTGAGAACCACCCCGGAAACAATAATAATAATACAACCAATCGATAGTCAGAGAAATTTAATGATCTGAAAATTTTCAATTGATATTCAATTAACCATCAATTTTTTTACGTTTGAACTCACAATCAAAATCTCCATTCCAACAAGACAAAGCTAATCTAGATAGTGAAATTTGGGTTTGCGGCAGAATATAAATCCAATTGCAGAGTATAAATCTAATTGATAGTTTATCGTAAATTTAATGATCCACAAATCAACAATGAAGGTGAGGGATATAGTTGTTCTTACAACTTCACAAGAAGATCCACTCTTTGTCTATCATAATCATTAAACATGAACAAGAACTGCGCGAATGTTTGTTCTCTTTTCTAATTTTAATTAAAAAAGCAGATTTTATACACACAATAGATAAGATTTTTGCCGTTTATTTTTTATCGTATTTTCATGATAATTATTTCGTACTCAACACATTTAACACATCGATTATTTTTATGTTATGCTTTATAAAACAAATAACTTTTATTTTTCTATAGATTTAAATGATACAATCGTTTTTTTTACTGTATTTTGTATTTCTCTGGGGTTAATATAATCTATTTTTCTTATTATAAAATTATATATTTTTATTTAATTGAAAAATATAAAATCTTAAAAATCCGGTTGGGTATGCCAACTCAATGTCGTTTTTCAAAACATTGATTATTTCATGCAATCAATTGGAAGTCTTTTATTAAAAAAAAAATATATATATAAGGTATGTAACAATTGAACTGAAGACTTGGAAGCCTTAAATAAAGCTTGGCCAACCATGGGCGTAAGAAACAACGACAAAAAATGATGAAAAACAAGATGATCAAAGGAAAACGATTTTGAGACAAATATAACAACAATGTAGCCCTGGATTGGGCAAGGTTGGTTAGCAGGTGTTTGAGTTATCAAAATCTACTATATGATAAATAAGCCTATAGCAAAGAGCCGTGGCTAGACGTATAAAGACCCGAAGGGAAATTAGTTACTATTTTTTACTGACACTAGACTAGATGAAATAAACAATAATACTTTCGAAAAAAACCTTTAAAAAAAACAAATTACTACTTCAGTAATTCTATAGTAATATTGTTTTTTTCCTTTTTTTCAAAAAAACCATTAACCAAATTTTCAAAAACAACATTTTAAATAGTTCTTTTTAAATAGACAAGATAGCCAATTACTCACTCAATCTCTTTTGTGACTATACAACTACCTCAATTCAACAAAAAGTCAAATATTAACTTTTAGCACATCATATCTTTGTATTTAATTAGAATGAATTACAACAGAATTTTAAACATGTAAGGTTATTCTAATTTTAAAATTAGAGATCGTATGTTTTTCTATTATTTTCAATATCATGTACGGCTTTATTCTTAATCACATAAGAAAATAAAACTAATGAAAGTTTACTTACCAATTGATTGTGTTCCTGTTTATAATAGAGAAAGATAAAAAAAACTAGACAATTATCTCCTGATTTAGAAATAATGTAAGAGTTCAACTTCTAATTAATTGCCTATTTTTTAAAACTCTCGAGTCTTTTGGTCAAAATTTGATTCAAGTCCCATGATTCCTATTTCCTAATGGCAATCTAATAATAATATGGGCCTATGACTTGTTTACAAATCTATGGGCCATATGCCAATATTTCTCTTAAACACACATAGCCACGGGCAAAGAGTGAAAATTAAGGCTTCACGTTGTCGTGCCTTACTAGGAACTAGGAAGTTTATATTTTGTAGAATAATTAAAATTAAAAATAATTAGGAATCCCAAGTATAATTGAATTGGGGGTATTCTTACGTTAGTTATATTAAATAACTTAAACACACGATTTCTCAAATTTTTGTTTTAATTTAATTTCTTGCTTCTCGATACTTGGTGTTTTGATCTTCTTCCTTCCTTCGAGTGATTTTCAAGGATGAACGAATCAGTTCCGAACGATCTAATACATCTCGGAATAAATTTTGGTTTCGTGATGTTTTTCTTTGGGTTTGTGTATGGAGTGGTAGCTTGTCTTATTAAATGTTATAACAACGATACCAATCATCATCACGGAACCAGCGACGATCATGTAACCATCACAATCATGGAATGTCCCGGTATCAAACCCTCCGTTCTCCGATCAATCCCCATCGTAGACTTCAACTCTAAAGACTTCAAAGACAACGTCGAATGCGTCGTTTGTCTCTCCGACCTTGTTGATGGAGACAAGGCTAGGGTTTTGCCGAGTTGTAACCATTTGTTTCATGCTGATTGCATCGACTCGTGGTTTAAATCTAACTCTACTTGTCCTATATGTAGAAAGAGAGTAGTTGGCTTGGTGCAACGAGGAACGAGACAAGAACTTGACGAGGGTTTGACTCAAAACCACGACCAGAGTTCCGAACATCCTACGTTTCCGACCGATCCTCGTCCGGGTACAGACACGGCTGTTGTTGAAGATCGCGGCGAAGCAAACGAAGCTAGACCAGATTTGACGGCGGTTGTGGTAGATATTCCGACGAAAACGTAGTGAGAGTTTATCTACTAGCTAGATTTACGGAGTAAGATCCTAACAATAATATTCGAAGTCAAAGATTTTAGGCTCTTTTTTAGCCAATTCGACCCATTTATTTGTGTTACGGTCCATGTATAATATATTACCAAAAATATAAATTATTGTTTATTTCATGCGAGTTTTATGAAATATTAATGTTGTTATTTTTCAACTTAGAGCATGTTCATTGAAGACACTTATGATGGGTATCTAAAATATTTTATAATTAAATTTAAGTAATTTTTAATTTTAAGACACTTATGATTAATGATCTCTCCATCGTAGACACCTAATGTTAAGGGCCTAAAATAAAAAAAATATTTTTAATTCATTTAAATTTAAACATTTTATTAAACTAAAAAACATTTAAAACATTGAAAAGTTGGAAAAAATTTGAAACATACAAAATCATTAACAACCAATGTTGAAAAGTTTGATGAATTAAAAATATTTGAAACATACAAAACATACAAAATTTGAAACATACAAACATACAAAGTTGAAAAGTTTCGGCCAATATTTAAAGGCATTAACAACAAAATCATTCGGTAAGAGAAACAAACTTTCGCAGAAAATAAGGAAGGGATGCTGCATGATCCAAATGAAAGTTGCAACCGAAAATATCAAAACCATACTTGGTTATCTTAAACTAAGAAACCACTCACAAAAAAAAAGGTTTAAATACCAAAACTAAACTTCTTCAAGTAGACACAGACACAGAACAATATCCATTCTTCTTAAAGCTCAAACTAATCCAAGTGAAGATCAATTGAATCGTAATCCAATAACAATACTCTCTACACATGGTAATAGCAATGAGATTGTCGCCTCTCTCCAGAGAATCAAAACCGATGTTTTGAGTTAAAGTAGAAGTTTAGCCTAACTCAAAATTACAAGTATACAAACAGACACAAAGAACAAATTCCAACCTACTTCAAGCTCAAACTAAACCAAGTCAACATTCATCATCCAATAAAGATTTCATCTACACATCATTCTTTCTTTTTTTGTATAAAGAAACTAAAAATCTGAAGACTTTGCTCTAGTAGCATCCCAATCCATCTCTTCAGATGATATAAACTAAAGATGTACTCAAATCAAATCTAAACAAACCTATTAAGCTTACGAATTTCTTTTCGAATGTCCTGTTTTTGTGTCTTAATATCGTTGCAAGATACATACACAGTTTCAAAACTCTAACCTTTAAACAGAATAGTACACTAATTCGCCAAAAAGAGCAAGAAGAAAGTAAACATACTGAGTAATCAAGAGGACATCAATGGTGGAAGGATCAATCTCATCGAAATAAGGCAACGCAGCCATGCCCGAGTACGCAGGATGAATCCCACAATCAAACTACACAAACACAACAGAATCAAACAATAAGACATGCCCTAAACCAAAATCAAACACTTTTCTGAAGATGTTATATCTTGTGTGCTTAGTGTTGATACACTAGAAGCTTTGAACCGAAGTGAAGCTTGAAGATCATCAAAGTGTATGCGACTAAGTAAACATATGTTCTAAAACTCTGTAACAAAGGGAGAGATTGAAAGTGTGATTGCTACAGGTTTTAGCCCCAAGACTGAAGATACTGAAGAGCTGAAGCAGGTGAAACCGAGCTGAAGCAGTGCAGATGCTGAAGCAGTTTTTGATAAGATTGGCCGTGGGCCTTGTCGTTCATGGGCTTGAAGCCCACGTGAATTGGAGAGTCCTTAGGGTTTAGGACGTGAGTATTTATACCTAGAGGCGTAGACGAAAACACTTACGCACCTAGGGTTTCATTGAGAGAGGCACACAGGTGTGTGTGGCGTCGTCCACCAAAGAAGATCAGAAAACAAGATCTGTCTGTTGGTGTTACTGAGAGATCGTGATGATTCTCAGGTTATGATCCATGTTATAGAAAAGAGTGGTGTGGTATCCATATAGCAATTGTAGGTTGCTTCTTTTTATAATGGATTTGTTCTGGACGTGGTCCCGGGGATGTAGGAAACGAACCTCGTTAAAAAACTCCTTGTGTCAATTTACTTTATGCACGTACTTGCTCGTTGTCATTCGATCTACCCCAAATATGCACTTACAATTGGTATCAAGAGCCTAACTCGTTAGAAGTTAAGCTTATTTTCGGGTATAAGATCTGGGTTTTTGTGGCTAGATTCAAGTTAGTGAAGAGAAGATGAGTTTTTGTATCTCTGAATTTATGAAGGTCTGTGTTTCTAAGATTAGGGTTCAATCATGTTTTGTGTTAACAAAGAAGAAGCTTGAGCTAATGATTGCCTCGAGAGAAGACAAGAGAAGAATCAGAAGAAGAGAAGAGAAGAAAAGAAAAAACGGAACCACTGCGACAAGCCATATTGCGGGCTGTTTTCCCGGCGGACCAGAACAAACCAAACGATGATATTGGTATGGTTGCAAAGATAACGAAGTCATCTTTCCACATGAGAAAACGGAACCCAATTCGGAGGTAAATTTTAGAAATTGTGAGTGTTTCTTTCTAACCAAATCTGCAGAAAATCCTGCAAATTAGTGAACGAGGTGTCATCTTTGAGGTCTTATTTCCGATGACTCAAGAGGTCCCACTCCACGATCAAGCTATTCCTGGAAAGATCCTACTGCAAAGAAAACATAAAAGCTGACGGATTGTCAATCAGAGTTATTATCCATCAACAAATCACTGTGAAAGTTGACCGATAATCATTCAAATCTGAAAATTTTCAGAAAAAAAAAAACGGGCTCGATGGAGCATTTTCGTGAGGTTGTTTGGAAGGTCAAATGGATTTCGATCCTTCTGAAATTTTGAGAGTTTAATGATTGCATATCAAACTTCATAATCAACTGTGGGATTTGTAAGCTGACGGTTAGTTTGAGATTTGTTGTTGTTTGTTCAAAGGATGTTGGTGAAATTAGATTATAGAACCTTCTGCTTATTCATCCCTCTGATTGAGTTTGGTGCTGAGATGAAATGATTCGTTCAGACTGGAGTAGTGTCTGAAAATGACTAAGGTCAAGTCAAAAGAAAAGAGGTGTGAAAAACGGAGGGATGAAGTACTACAAGAGCTGTCTATGATCAACATGAGAATTTTTAACTTAGTTGTGCACTCAAGCAGGGGGAGATTGTTTATATTGGCTAAATCAGCTTGTCAATGAAGCATTGTGTATGGGGGAGCAAGAAAGAAGAAGATGCTTGAGTATCAAACTAAGTTAAAAAGGGGGAGAATGAAGATGTTATATCTTGTGTGCTTAGTGTTGATACACTAGAAGCTTTGAACCGAAGTGAAGCTTGAAGATCATCAAAGTGTATGCGACTAAGTAAACATATGTTCTAAAACTCTGTAACAAAGGGAGAGATTGAAAGTGTGATTGCTACAGGTTTTAGCCCCAAGACTGAAGATACTGAAGAGCTGATGCAGGTGAAACCGAGCTGAAGCAGTGCAGATGCTGAAGCAGTTTTTGATAAGATTGGCCGTGGGCCTTGTCGTTCATGGGCTTGAAGCCCACGTGAATTGGAGAGTCCTTAGGGTTTAGGACGTGAGTATTTATACCTAGAGGCGTAGACGAAAACACTTACGCACCTAGGGTTTCATTGAGAGAGGCACACAGGTGTGTGTGGCGTCGTCCACCAAAGAAGATCAGAAAACAAGATCTGTCTGTTGGTGTTACTGAGAGATCGTGATGATTCTCAGGTTATGATCCATGTTATAGAAAAGAGTGGTGTGGTATCCATATAGCAATTGTAGGTTGCTTCTTTTTATAATGGATTTGTTCTGGACGTGGTCCCGGGGATGTAGGAAACGAACCTCGTTAAAAAACTCCTTGTGTCAATTTACTTTATGCACGTACTTGCTCGTTGTCATTCGATCTACCCCAAATATGCACTTACATTTTCCAAGTATTTGACGGAAAGAAAACTAACCAGAATCGTTTTGCCTCGGAAAGACATGTAAACACAAGAACGACCCACTTCGTTTCCGGCGCCTAATGATAAGTTCATCTCTCTCGCCTCTGAATCGAATCACCTCTTTTGGTCGCGTCGGAGAAAACTAAGAAAGAGAGAGAAAGAGGAAAACACGAAACCCTGATTTTTTTTTTCTCTGATTATTTTCTTCCAGCCAATCCGGATTAGCCACGCCAGCGTGTCTAATTACACAAAATGGATCATATATTAAACACTTTAAATGAGTTTTAGATTTAATAATACGAGTTTAATAATTTTTTATGTTTTATACTCAATAATAAGATTTTATTGGATCTGAAAATGCACATGCTCTCACGAGAAAAATGTGATATAGTATAAAATATTGTTGTGAATGTCGCATGAATGTTTTTATTTTAGGCAATTACATTTCCCAACGCTCCTCGTCTGACAAAGATTTAAATTTTGGATGAAACATCGAAGCTGTGTGCGCAGTAACACGTGCAAAGCGTGAACGCAGACAAATCTACCAACCAAAAGTGACCTCACAAAGAATAACTGACATACTCGTAGTTGTATGGAGAGAGTAAACTTATAAACATTTGATCTCGAATTCTCTATAGAATTATTTAGAAAAAACTTTAGGCTCTTGTTTATTTAAAATAGACACTACATTGGATGCCATGTATCTGCAAGTTGTTGTTGGAAAAGATTATGCAAGTTGTTTTTATTTCTTTAACGTGGGTGGAACCCTAAGCGGCTAAGCCACAGTATTAATTATCAATCTAATAAAGAGAAAAGAAAAGGAGGAAAATATTTATTTACGTGCTTCGCTTAATTGTTCTACTTTCTTTTTTCTAGATTTCTAAATTAATTGTCGACTGACTTTTAGATAATGAATGGTTAATGATAAAGAGGAAAACAAGATCTACATGATTACAGGTTTTAACATAACCTTTTTTATTCAAATAAAAAACAAGAAAAGTTGCCAATAAATAAAGAAAATGAAAGAAAGATCACTGATGATTGCAATTTACAACTGTACCTGCTTTTCTAAACGAGGGATCAAACTTTATTAGCATTTGATCCTATATTATGGCTAACACAATAATATGGCTGGGTAATTGCTTACTTATTTAGAAAGCCAGAATTTGCGTTGTACCGACAAAAACTTGTCTTTAAAATTGTATTTTTAATCGAATTAACGAAATACTTTTGTTTACTTTTAAATATGGTAAATGGACCCATGACAGGCTTGCAGCAGCCAATTACACTTACACAGCTATCAGGCTAAATACTTTTTATTTATTATTTCATCAAAATATTCGGTGCCACTGGTATCTAATCGATATGAAACACTTTTGCTTTGTCTTAATTACACATCTATATTCTATACTAAAAATCTTCTGCCATAATATTTATGGAAATATAAATATATGCAAATTTAGGTATGATTAATGTTATAAACGAACACCATTTAAAATTGATAAACATATAATCATAAGTACAACGAATAGTACTCAGGGCTACATAATATAAAAAGATCATCTCAACTATGTAAACAAATTATCATCGTTTTCATTAATTTAACCTTGTGAAAATCTTATTAGATCAAACTGGAAATATTTTTTTTTAGTTCTCGAACGGCGGCTCAATTTCCACAAATAAATCCAAAATATAGTTTTATTTGCATCGCCAATTATTATGTATAGGTTGCTGTTAATATCGTGAAAAGAATATTAATCTTAAACGAAGAATATGCTTTTAAATAAAGAAAAATATGTATTACTGACGCTACGAGTTATATTTCAAGTTTCAACTAATATTCCCTAGAGCTCCATGTTCTAATTTCCTAGTAAGAAAATCAAACGTCATCAAGTCACAGACGCGCATGCAAAAACTATAGAAGCACTATTTCGAAAATTTGTATTTGAAGTAGACTATATGATTTTAGAAGTACACTTCCATGCTACCGCAAACAAGTTTTACTTTTGGATTTATTTTGGGTTACCGGAAATAAGTTTATACATTATTAGTAATTTACCAAAAAAGTATGTTGATTCCCAAAATTTTATCTGAACTAACTAATAATCTAATACTTAGTGGGGCTTACGTCTTAACTCGTACTTTCATTTGAAACAATTACGGCTTCATACTCCATAAGATAGTAAATAACAATTACATCACAAAAATTAAGGATTTTTATACAAACAAATATAATTATTGTGGGCACTGATTGGTTGGTTAAAGACCTTAAGCTTAAGGTATGAGGATAAGCCATAAGCGTGGACTCATGAGTATGGCCATCAGTCCACCACTGGTAAGCAAAACAACGAATGTTTCAGTAACATTAATTGAACACAAAATACAATATTGGGAACACGACAATAGTACTTCTCTGTCGAATTCGAATAATCGAAATAATACCTTATCTTTTATAGCGAGGCGGCTTATATAACATGTGGAACCTTTTCTGTCTGGTTACTTATTTTAAAGAAAAATTCCACTCAAATAATAGAGTGAAGAAAAGTAAAAAGAGATTTTTAATTAAAAAAAAAAAAACCTCGTGTCTGATTTTAATTTTCCTCAATATAAACACCTATTCTTCACAAGCACATTCACCACTCACTCATCTAGTGTCAAACAATGGCATCATCAATCAAAGAAATTTTCTCTAAAGATAATTTCAAGAAAAACAAGAAACTAATAATACTTTCTGCCGTTGTATCCTTGCTCATAGTAGCTTCCGTCATTGGAATCGCCGCCGGAGTTTCAAAATCCAACGACAACGGAAAACGAACTCTATCACCGTCGTCTCACGCCGTGCTAAGATCCGCATGCTCCCCCACGCTTTACCCTGAGCTCTGCATCTCCGCCCTGGCTACCTCCGGTGACGTCAAGCTAACGTCGCAAAAAGACGTCATCGAAGCGTCGCTTAACCTAACAACAACTGTCGTGGAACACAACTACTTCACGGTGAAGAAGCTGATCAAGAATAGGAAAGGATTGACTCCACGTGAGAAGACGGCTCTTCATGATTGTTTGGAGACTATTGATGAGACGCTCGATGAGCTACACGAGGCTGTTGAAGATCTTCATGTGTATCCTAACAAGAAAACTCTCCGGGAACACGCCGGTGATCTCAAAACGTTAATTAGCTCTGCCATTACCAATCAAGAGACTTGTCTCGATGGTTTCTCTCATGACGAGGCCGATAAGAAAGTTCGTAAAGCCTTGTTGAAGGGTCAGGTACGTAAAAACACATCACTTCTTTAACCATTACGGCTCACAATATAAAATAAATTAACTATGTGAAGTGAAATGTATGAGGTAAAAGACTAAGCATAATGCATTTGTTATTTTAGTCACTAAATTTATGGAATTCGGATTGGCTCAACATAAATCACTATTTTTTGAAGATGTATGTAGTCCCAAAAAAATTATATAGAGTAGCAAAAAACTAGATATATCATAACATCACCATCACTATTTATAACTTTTGTTTTCTTACAATGAGATGTTGTTAGCTAGTGCCGGTCTATTTGTATGAATAGTAGCTATCAATTGTTGTTGTTAGAGTATATGCATTTAATTATATTACCTTGTTGATAACCTTTTTTGAAAACATAGTTTTCCAACGAAATGATGATGTGTAGAAACACGTAGAGCGCATGTGCAGCAACGCACTAGCAATGATCAAGAACATGACTGATACCGACATAGCCAATTTCGACTTAAAAGCTAAACTCACCACAAACAACCGTAAGCTCAAGGAGGAGGAGGAAACTACGGTGGCCGTAGATATCGCCGGAGCCGGAGAACTAGACTCGGAAGGGTGGCCGACTTGGTTATCAGCCGGAGATAGGAGGCTTCTTCAAGGGTCTACGGTGAGAGCCGACGCCACCGTGGCGGCTGACGGTAGTGGACAATTCAAGACGATAGCGGCCGCCGTTGCGGCAGCGCCGGCGAATAGTAATAAGAGGTATGTGATACATATAAAAGCCGGAGTTTATAGAGAGAACGTCGAAGTAGCAAAGACGAAAAAGAATATAATGTTTATGGGAGATGGTCGGACGAGAACTATCATCACCGCAAGTAGAAACGTCGTCGACGGTAGCACCACTTTCCACTCGGCCACCGTTGGTAAGCATATCATTATAACTATTTCATTTTTACTTTTTGTTTTGAATTTCGAAAAAGATGAAAAGTGATTGATTGCACGATATATGTGGTCCCTTTTGGTGGGAAAAATCTTAACTCTATGTATTTCATGTACATTAAATATAAACATGTAGATTCTTAGTCTTGGTACCAAACCACAACATTATTCGCACATGTAGCCTAGTAACGAGATAAAATTAAATGTGAATTTTGAATTTACCAAATTCGAACAAGAAACTTAGTTAGATCCAAGTCATGTGCAACTCTTGATCCATCATTTTCTTGGCTTTATTCATTATGCTTTACCAGGTCACGTTATGTTGATTGGTGTTATGGCTCTCATATCCACTCGTGAAGAGAGCCTTTAGTTTCATTCATTACCTTTTCTCTTTTTTGTTTTGTTTATTTGTTGTTTGACTTTTCTACCCAATCTTGTCACTTATTTAAATTTGTTACATCATTTCATTACATAGTACACCTTTAATATCACCACATTTTAATAAGTTCGCATTTATTCTCTTTTCAATTACTATTTTTTATATCCTTTAAAAAGGTTTAACAACAAGTTTTATGTTAAACTCTTCTTTAGCTGACGAAGCCGTTAATTAACCGTTCTTTTGTCTTTTGTGGGGTCCAGCTGCGGTCGGAGAGAGATTCTTAGCGCGTGACATCACTTTCCAGAACACGGCGGGTCCGTCGAAGCACCAAGCGGTGGCTCTCCGTGTCGGTTCCGACTTCTCCGCATTTTACCAATGCGACATGTTAGCTTACCAAGACACACTCTACGTCCACTCTAACCGTCAGTTCTTCGTCAAATGTCTCATCGCCGGAACCGTCGATTTCATCTTCGGAAACGCAGCCGTAGTGCTCCAAGACTGTGACATACACGCTCGCCGACCAAACTCCGGTCAGAAAAATATGGTCACTGCACAAGGACGAACCGACCCGAATCAGAACACAGGGATAGTTATACAGAAATGTAGGATCGGTGCAACGTCGGATTTACAATCGGTGAAAAGTAGTTTTCCGACGTATCTTGGTCGGCCGTGGAAAGAGTATTCACAAACGGTGGTGATGCAGTCGGATATCTCTGATGTGATCCGACCTGAAGGTTGGGCTGAGTGGACCGGGACTTTTGCTTTGAATACTTTGACGTATAGAGAGTATGCGAATAGAGGAGCAGGGGCTGGAACTGCAAATAGAGTTAAGTGGAGGGGTTTTAAGGTAATTACTGCTGCTACTGAAGCTCAACGATATACTGCTGGTCAGTTTATTGGTGGTGGTGGTTGGTTATCTTCGACCGGTTTCCCTTTCTCGCTTGGTCTTTGAGATATATTGAAAATATTGTTGTTGCTCGAATAATATTGGTTTTTTTTTTTATAAATGAACCAAATTGTGTCTTGCTTTGTGTTGTGTGTGTTTTTTCTTTCTAGATTGTAGTATTAGAAATTAGATGAATTATTGGCGCATTCATAATATGGATGTGTGAGAGAATTAAGAGTTTGTTGCCTATTGGCTAATTTGATGATGATGATGATTGATGTTACAATAAAAAAATTAAGAAACAAAATAAAATGTATTTATCTTGTAACTTCTATCCCTTTTTGGATGTCCTTCACATATGCTATAGATAAAAAGATGGAATTATCAACTATCTTGATATACATATATACTTGACGATACTACTTACTTAATGATCATTAACACCATCAGCTCTAGAAGACACAAAAAGCATTGGAGAAATGTAATGCTTCTTTGGTTAAAATAGACTAGTTCTTCTTCTTTCGCACTTTTATGTAACCTTGTTTTTATCTTTTTTTTCCAAGGTTTCATTTTCTAGGTAAGTCAAATCTTGTAATACCTCAAACTTTCATTACCATAATGATATTTACATTCTTAGCAAAAAAAAATAAAAAAAATTAACACGATTATTTATTTCAAGTGGACCATAGCAAAATAGAGTTACCGGCCCGTATCCGATTCGGGATGCTTTATTTATTTTTAATTAATGTGGAAAGGAACAAAGGCATAGAGATGATAATTGTGTTGGAGATTATTTCGTAAAGGCGTGTCTAGAATTAAGAAACAACATGCATGATAACGATAATTACGCAATTACCGCTTAATTTTACGGATAACTCACAATTAGAAAACGCAAGAAAAAAAAATCGTCGTTGTCCTTGATTAGACGAAGTTGGCTAAAGTTGACTTCTCCTCTGTTATGAGTTATGACATTATCGTTACTCAAATTCATATATATATATATATCGAACTTTCCTTTGTACTTGTAACGTGTTTAACAAAAAAATGATGGGTGTTGCTGTATTGAGAATGTTAGAGCATGGTTAACTTAGCCGACGATGGTTAGGTATCTTATCTAGGGGTCAAATGCATTAATAAGTACCACATCAGGAGTTTGAACTAGATTAATTTACAATTTATTGATTTATACCACATATTCTACTGATTAATTGCACCGAACGTTAACTATGTAACGATATATATAAAGCAAAACCAGATTCAATTGTCAGATAGAAAACTGATCTTAGCAAACTAAATCGGTCCATTCCGGTTAATGAGATAATATAAACGGAGTTAAATTGGTGTTGTGAGTCCACGAGAGATGTGAATGAGATGCCACTTGACAAGAAAGCACATGGCGGTATAGAGTTCTTGGAACTCAAATTACTATATTGTAGCATACAAAAATTTGGTAGACTAATCGAATATCCAAAAACAGTTTTAATTATGGCTAATTGATTTTCATATTTTGCTAACAATTTGAATTTATGGCGACTTGGCTACTCATAGAGATCTTGAGTTCTCTGGTGTTTTGCTGTACACTCGGTTAAACACACACTTTTTAGAACGTTCAATAAATGATATTTGAGTTTCAAATATCTCATACTAACACATTTGTCATTTTTTGTATAGTAAACGTGTTTAGATTCATTATTTGTTTACTAAAACCATCCAGATTAGGTAAATACTTACATTTACGTCAGAATCATAGTACATCTTAAAAAAAAAAAAAAAATCATTATACATCTTGTAAAGAATATTGAAAACCCGGATACATGTCAGATTTTATTAAAATCAATGTGTGGAATATTTGGAAGCAAAAAATAGATTAATTAATAGCACACGATATTTAACGAAATATCAACAGATTCTTACACGTACCAATCACTAAACTTTGACTTAAAAAAACAATTTTTACTCGTACCAATCAAATTAAACACACTGTTTGCTTGAGATCTTACCACTTAAGCTAATAACTTTTAGTTAGACCAAGCAAATTAAACACAGAATTTGCAACATAAAGTTCAACAATACAACATACTAAGTTGTAAACATAAATCTAAAAGACAATTCCCAATTACTTGTTTTGATTTGCCTTTACCAAATCTTAAGATCTACTCCTAATCTAATGCACATCAATTACTTGTACTAAACAATGTATTTTATGTTTAAGCAGATCATGTGAAAAACATCCATAATAACACATTTTCATGTTTGTTTTGGGACAAACATACTTACATAAAAACTTAATTTGGGATTACAACACGAGAAAATCTCTTTTCTAGAAAACTAATGTTTGCAATTTTCATCTGAATAGTTTATATATATAAATACTCTAATATAAATTGATATTTAAATATGGTTTTTGACTTACCATACTACTAACGTTGCAATGTACACTAGTCTACTTAACCATGTCGAATATTTTACATTGATTATACAATACCAACTTGTAGATATGGTGAAAGCATGTAAAAGGAACTATCTAATGAAGATTGATTTTACTTTATTAGTGACAAAATATAATGAATTTTCACATGCCTAATCCTAATTTATCATTGAAGACACTTCCATATGAACATTTTATATGGCCATTTTTATGTGTTACTCGGACCAGAAACCTTCTAAACTTTGCATGAAATACTTATAATTAAGCTGATGACTTTTGGTTTTACATATTAATGGGTTATTTTTGGTTTTAGTTTTTTTTATGTTTTTTTTTAATAAAAGTAAACGAAATGTTTAGGTGCTAAAACAACAAAAACTGAAAATGATTTCCGTTGTATTCCTCTATCAACCATATCTATGTTATGTTCCTAAACAAGAGCTTCAAATGATATACGATCTGTTAATTCTCCGACGAGTTTCAGCGATTTTCCGGCTAACGTTATAGGCTAAAGTTTGTTTTCCCATCAACCGAGAATGGGCCATTGAGGCATGTTTTCCTCTAATTCTCAAGGTTTTTTTCTTTCTTTCAAAGTAGCAGTTGAAGAAGAGATGGATCCTGAGATGACGATGAAGCTTAATGATGATGAGAAGCAAGTCCTCAACGTTGAAGCAAGAACACCACCTCTTATACTTGAGAGTGTGATAGCCGAGACTGAACCTGAACGAGAAGAGACCCAAGGAGGAGAGATCCACTCGATCGACATGACAATTGAAGTTGGGGCTGAAGCTTAGACTGAAAGAGGAGAAATCAATGCTCAAGGAGGAGAGATCCAGATCGACGTGACATGTACCATTCACCTCTTTTTACTACTCATTCTCTTATTAGATTTTTTTATTTATTTTATTCATTTCTTGACATCTGATTCATTTTCTTGTTTGAATTTTGAAGGTGAAGTTGAACCAGAAGCTGAAACTGAGCCTGAGCCAGAGCTTGATGATGCAAGCCAGTTCATGTGCATTGGAGACACCCATGGGTTCGTGTGCATTAAATTTAATTAAATTTTATTAGAATGGGTGTCTACAACCATTTAAAGTGTCTAATATAGAATCCATTTTGTGGTTTTAGACACCCATTCTAATAAAATTTAATTAAATATAATTCTAAATACACCCATCAATGCACGTGTTCTAAGTGACATAATGGCTGCTGGGGAAGGCTAAGCGTTCTAAGAAATCAGAAAAAATGCAAAAAATTCCATTTTATGCAAAAAATGCAAAAATGCAACTAATTTAATTTTTTTGCTTTGGGCCACATTTTTTATTGGACCGGCCATGTCTGTTGCATGTTACTTATCATTCTACACTTGTTTTTTTGTTTCAAATTAGTTGTTATTTTCTTTTCTCAATGTAATTTTTATCACATAATTCCAAAAATAACCTCAATAAATTGACACAATATATTAAAATTAAAATAAGTAAATGTTTAAAATTTATTATAAATCACGTTGGAAAATATTCATAGTCGTTTTTCATAATTTTATATTAAACACATTTCTCTTTCCAACATGGTCAGCATACTTATTCAATTACGTTCAAGACTAACCTTTCATATATACATGAATAACAAAATAAACTATTTAATTTTACATGACTACTCGTATAGTTTTAGACACCAAATGGCAAATCTCTTTGGAAAAAAATATGAATCTTAATTTTCAATTATAAAATTGATATGAATTTTTTTTTTGTTCCCTCGGATCTTTTAGTCAACAAGTCAAAATATATAATTAAGTTTTGTAGAATAAATATATGTTGAATGAGAAGAATACTAAAAAGTTACCACTACAATAACTAAATGGAAAAATTGAAAACAAGACGTAATAATTCTGAAGTTAAACTAGTCAAATTACTCAAATCTTTAATCTACCTGAAAAATCCTAAAACGACAAGTAATATGCAACGGAGGGAGTAGTATTTTTGGAATTATTTCTTTATCTTATTAATATTTGCACTTTTAGGATGATTTTTTCACCATATGTACAAGCGTATTTGTTAATGAATACACACTTCCCGTAATTCAATTTATCATTGGGTCAATTTTCCAAATAACCAAAAAAAATAAAATTAGACAAATAACCAAAAACTCTACATCTAATGGTTATCATTATGCCATATAGAATTATTTTGGTTACTTATCTAATTATAATTTTTTTATAGTTATTGGATAAGTTATCCATTTATCATTTAACTTAGGGATAATTTACCCAATAAGTCTATTTTTTTTTATAATTAGCTTAGTAACCAAAATGATTGTATGTGGCATAATTATACTCACTAAATTTAAGGCTTTTTGTTATTTTCCTAATTTTTGTTTTTTGGTTATTTCACAAATGGACCCTTTAACTTATTGTTTTTTTACAATAAACTACCTAACGAATATTGATTTAAATGACAGTAACAATCAATTTTCACATGCCCTTAATCCAATTTATCATTTAACACACAGACTCTTAAGAAGCATCTCCGAATTTGAACACAGTCACATCAAAAATAACACCAAATCTCTTTCTTCTTCTTCTTGTTCAAAACCTTTTGATTTCGTTGTTTCTATGGATTGTGTGAAATCAACCAGAAGATATGGCAAAGTTGATGAATCCCAAGATTTAGCTTTAAAGAAAAAGAAGAGGAAACGATTGATTTCAGTGGCGGCTATCTCCGTCGTGATTCTAATCGCGATTATCATCGCCTCCGTCGTCTCCGTCGTTATTCACAACCGGAAACACCATTCGCCAAATCCAACACCGAGTTTAATCCCCGAGTTAACTCCAGCCGCTTCACTAAGAACTGTTTGCAGCGTAACTCACTACCCTACTTCCTGCTTCTCAAGCATCTCCAAAATTCCATCATCAAACACAACAGATCCAGAGATTCTATTCCGTCTCTCGTTAAAGGTAGTAGTCAACGAACTCGCTTCGATCTCCGATTTACCAAAGAAACTCTCCGATTCGACTAACGACCAGAGAATCAAATCAGCGATTAGTGTTTGCGTAGATCTAATGGAAGACGCGATAGATCGAGTAAACGATACAGTTTCCGCCATGGAAATCGGTGACGGTAACAAGATCCTTAACGCGTCGAAAATCGACGATCTGAAAACTTGGCTCTCCGCCGCGTTAACAGATTACGAGACCTGTTTCGATGCCTTAGATGAATTCAGTGTGAACAAAACCGATTCAACAACAGCCACAACAATAAATCTCAAATCCGCCATGAGAAACTCAATCGAGTTCACTAGTAATAGTTTAGCAATCGTTGCGAAGGTTCTCTCTATGTTAAGTGATTTTGGGATCCCGATTCATCGGAGACGGTTACTGAATTCGGATTCGGTTAATTCGGATCCGGATTGGGTTAGTTTAGGAGTGAGGAGGTTACTTCAGGTGAAGAATTTGACGCCGAATGTGACGGTTGCGGCGGATGGTTCTGGTGATGTGAAGACGGTGAATGAAGCGGTGGCTAGGGTTCCGAGTAAGGGGAAATTGAGGTATGTGATATATGTGAAAGAAGGTGTTTATGTGGAGAATGTTGTTATGGATAAGAGTAAATGGAATGTTATGATCTACGGCGATGGGAAGGAGAAAACCATTATCTCCGGCAACAAAAGCAACGCCGATGGGATTCCTACCTTTAAAACGGCGACGTTTGGTAAACTCTCTCTTCTTTATTTTTAGGCCAATCAATTTCTTACACTCGTTTGGTAATTTTTTATAAATTTAGTTTATTTTTTTAACCATAGCTTATTTTATGGGCATGTGATTTTCTTTACTAGAAGTAGAAATTTAAGGTAAACCGGTATGGTTTAGAAAATCAGATATTTTTGGGAATATGAAAATTGATATTTTTGGTATCGACTGCTTGGTCTTAGTTGTACTTGTACCGTATATTTCTTCGTCTAATGTGGATAATTTATTCGTACCCAATTGTGGTTTTTATAACATTATTTCAAATTTTCACATTTCTTGCATTCATTTGGTGTGTTACAGTATTTTTTTTCCCCACTGGTAAATTGTTGATAATAGCCCTGGGCATAGTAGGTGTTCGGTTTTATTCGGTTCGGTTATTTCGGTTATGGGTTATTTCGGTTTATAAATTTAAGATCCATATAGGTATTTATATATTTTTCGGTTTGGTTCGGTTCGGTATCTTTCGGTTCGGTTCGGTCTGGATATTTGGAAAAAAACCAATATGGAACCAAAATAACCTAAACTTATTTCAATGTTATTCAATCAACGTATCAAATATATGAAAAGCAACCAAATTAGAGTGCATCTATTTAAAAATAACAAATTCTAAATCCATAAGAGAAAAGAAGTTTAAAGAAAAAAATATTTAAATAGCAAAAGTCTAAAATCCGAAAATAAGAAACAGTCAAAGAGTAGAGAGTTACGTTGAACTAGAAAATAATAAACAAAGAGCAAATAGTTGTTTGACCAAAAAAAAAAGCAAAGAGTTAAGTTGAGTTTGAAAATAAGAGTTAAGTTGAGTTTGATAAGATAGATTAGAGAAGAGTATTGAATATACATAAGCATTATTTTTTTCCGGATAGTTGAGTGAGTGGGGTGAATTGGGTTTGGTTAATAAGTAATTATTAACATTAATAACATTACTAATATATACATATATTAATGATTATCGGTTACCTAATAGGTATCGGTTAATAACCGAACCAAACCCATAACCATTGGACATGAAAACTAAAATCCATTAGTATATTTTCATATATCCAAATTCTAACCGAACCACATTTTTCGGTTCGGTATAGGTTCGGTTTTTCGGTTTCGGTTAAAATGAATCCTTTTCTTAAAGGATAAAACGTTGCCGTTTTACAGAGTAGTAACTTTTTTTTCCCGTTAGACTATTTTCACTCTCAATTAAATGTAACTAATTTTATGGTTTTACCCCTTATATGCAGCTATTCAAGGACAAGGATTCATAATGAAAGACATCGGAATCATAAACACCGCCGGGGCAGCGAATCACCAAGCGGTGGCGTTCCGATCAGGATCCGATCTCTCCGTTTACTACCAATGCTCATTCGACGGTTATCAAAACACACTTTACCCTCACTCCAACCGTCAATTCTACCGCGAATGCGACATTACCGGAACAGTCGATTTTATCTTCGGAAACGCTGCTGTTGTCTTCCAACGTTGCAACATCCAGCCGCGTCAACCGTTACCGAACCAAGTCAACACAATCACAGCACAAGGTAAAACAGATTCGAATCAGAACACAGGGATATCGATCCAACGTTGCACAATCTCAGCAGCCAATGGAAATGTAACTGCTCCGACGTATTTTGGTCGTCCGTGGAAGGAGTTTTCGACGACGGTGATTATGCAATCGGAGGTTGGGTCAATCGTTAGAGCCGCTGGGTGGTTGTCGTGGGTTCTTGGGACTGACCCGCCTTCGAGTATATTATATGGAGAATATAAGAATTCGGGTTCTGGGTCGGGTTTGAACCAAAGGATTAAATGGGCCGGGTACAAGCCCATTTTGTCTGATGCCGAGGCAAGGAGGTTTACGGTTGCTACGTTTATCCGAGGAGGTGATTGGTTACCGGCGACGGGAGTGCAATATCAGCCAACTTAATGACGTATTATTTTATTTAGACTATTTAAGAAATTTGTAAAAGTGTTTTAGCTTAAAGTTTTTATTGTTTTAGGAATTTTATATACTTTTTGTGAAACTTACAAAGAAATATATATACATTTCTTATCTTGTATAGGCATTGTAGTTCTAATTATATTTTTGAATATCTTTCGAGTGGAAATATTTCACTTGATTTATAAGTTTTCCTTAGACATCGTTCACATTTTATAAAACGTGTGAAAACTTCTTGATTTAATAGTTGACCAATGTGATTAGACATCGAGTATGAGATTCAATTTCTAAAGAGTGCAATGTTTGTTTTATGTGTGGATTATATGGATGCAAACTTATTACAACCCCCAAGTTCTATCAATAGAATCGTTTAATATGGTCATGTGTATTACGAAAAAAAAATGTTTCTTAACTTTTTTCACAATCCGATCAGCAACTCGACACACAAACTACGAGACATGTTTTGTATACGCATTGTAATTTTAATTTTAGTTTTCAATATCTTCCGAGTGGAAATATTTCAGTAGATTTCTAATGGTGTTTGATTTAAGTTTATTTTACTTTCTAACTAAGTTGTACATAGTTACATACATAAGTGTAGATAGTTATAACTTGTGAATTTAAATGTGTCTCATTCTACATTTATAGGTAAAGTGCTAATTATTGACACTGACATAGAATATGATCATGACATTCAATCGATTTCATATTGGGTGCCGCCTCTACAATGTTCCAAAAATGCAAGATTTGGCCACAAAGTCTTTGGGAAAGCAAGTCGACACCATGACAACTCAGTCTGCCACTGATCACAATGCGAAATTTGGATTCTCCATTATCAGCAGTAGCATATTGCCTTTAGACGAGAGAAATTTCACGGTGTACTTAGAACGGTCTTAGAGGACTTTTGCAAATGTCGTGATAAATAGCTTTCTTAGGGAATTCGTTAACCCTGGTCATGTTGGTTGGGTCGCGTGGAACAACTAACTCCTCTTTCAACACTCCCATACAAAGAGTATAGAAACTCTGGTTCATATTCGGATATGAGCCACCAAATCACTTAGAAAAGATATAATTCAACGATGTTTGATCAAGATTACGAAGTTTTTGAAGCTACTAATCCAAATTTAACACAAGATATCAGCTCAATATTTACAAACTATTTATTAATTAAAAGCAATTGTTCGAATGAAAAGTAGAAATAAATTTTTGTCCGAAATTGTAGCTAATTGTTTTTATTAAACTCACCTTTTAAACATATAAAATACATGTTTTAATACCGCAATATATTTATAGCCTTTGTTATTTACATATTTTCTTTTTTAATATAAAAATAAATAATTTGAAAGACTTAAACAGTTATTTGGGAACTTGTTATTCTAACGACTCAAGTGAAGAAATTCCATTCATAAACATTATGTAAGTTAAAGTAATTTCCATAAAATGGTTTGGTTTACTATAATTTGTTTATAATTCTTTTGGATATGTTTTATGTTTTTTCAACTGTTAGAAAAAATGGGTTTTCCACGAGAGATATTAATTAGGTTTATTAACATAACTAACTATGTTAATTGATAAAACATATTCATTTATTATTCCAAGTAGATATATTAAAGTTAAATAACATAGGTATTTAGTAAAAAATAACAATTATATGCAAAGAAAATGAAAAATTTAAGCAAGTAAAATGAAAATTGTAAGCAAACAAAAATAAAACTTAATGATATATTGTTTGATTTATTGATTTTCTCATTACCATATTATTTAGATATACATTACTTAAAGATATTTCTAAAGGTGTTTTAGCTTAAAGTTTGTATGTCTAAGAGTTTTATATATCTTTTTGTAACTTACAAAGAAATATATACATTTCTTATCTCGACACACAAAATACGAGACATAGGTTTTGTATACGCATTGTATTTTTAATGATAGTATCTAATATATTTCGAGTGCAAATGTTTCACTTGATTTATTGGTGTTTGTTTTAAGTATTTTGATTTCCTTCTAAATAAATTGAAGTTATATAAACTTTTTCTTAGACGTCGTTACCATTTTATAATAAGTGTGAAAACTTCTTGATTCAATAGTTGACCAATGAAATTTAACAAAAAAAAAGTTGACCAATGTGATTAGACATCGAGTATGAGATTCAATTTTCAAAAAGTGCGATATTTTTGTGTGGATTATTATCGGATTTCTTGTCATATTTTTAGTTATGATTTTGTTGATTGATGTCCTTAAATATGAAACGATTTATAGATCATTATATTGTTGTTAAAAATGGTGTTTTAAACGATAATGTTTATAATTGACTTAACATGTAAATGAATTAATGTTTATAATGTTTATGATGACAATGCTTACCCAAGTTTTTGTTGTAGAAAATGATCATTAATGGAAATACGTCCTGCAACCACAAATTATCTTGAGATGATGAGCAACCGATCAAAAGAAAAGAAAAGAAAATCAGAGTGAAGAACTAGAGTGAAATATGACAAATTTAAACCTCTTGGTTGTTCTGGCGTTGTTGTTGATGTCGATTCTGAATGGATCAGCTAGGGACATTGACTGTTGGATTCCGAACATGACCATCGCGCAAGCGGAATCGGAGACTTCACGACGATCACTGATGTCGTTAAAGCAATTCCCGACCACATCAACTCAAAATTTGTGCATGGTGCATTTGAAATCCGGCATTTACATTCTCTCAGTAAATAATTTCGTTACGGCCTGATGCTTGAGTGGTCTTAACTGATTCTTGAGTCTGTTTGGTGTTTTTTTTTTCCAACTGTTCCTGGGAAAGGTTTTATCGCACGAGATATCAAATTCATGAATATAGTCGGGACCACTCAAGCATTAGACCGTAACGAAAAAGCCTTGAGTTCCTGGACGTCAAATGTGACCGTCGCTTTAGATGGTAGCGACGATCATCTGGCATCAATGACTCGGTGAAATCAATCCCTAATTACAGTAATTCAAGATATGTTATTCATTTGAAAGCTGGTATTATCGAGAGCATGCATTTTATCGGAGAAGAAAGAAAGACCAATATTGTTATGTTCGGGAACATTCAGGCCATCATCACCGATGGACTAAATAAAGTCAAAAGTTTAAAGAATTTTAAACAGAAACATTACGTAAGTTTAAGTAATTTCCAAAAGTTGGTTTGATTTACTCTAGTTTGGTCATAATTGTTTTGGGTATCTTATTATATAAATGAGAGTTTGTCAAAATTGTAACTCACAGGATCATGACACGTGTCTAATATCGATCGAGATGATGACACATGTTAAAAAAATAAAAATGGAAAACTAACAAAAAAAGTGTTAAGTAACAAAGGAAATAATGAAAAAGAAAAATTCTAATAGTTGAAACTAATCAGAAAAAATTAAAATGGAAAACTAACAAAAAAAATTGTTAAGTAACTA
Source organism: Arabis alpina (assembly GCA_900128785.1). Lineage (NCBI taxonomy): Eukaryota > Viridiplantae > Streptophyta > Magnoliopsida > Brassicales > Brassicaceae > Arabis > Arabis alpina. The sequence continues at coordinate 8,927,279 of LT669790.1, read as the reverse complement.
ACTAAATAGTGGGAAAAAAAAATTCAAATAGTTCAAACTAATTAGAAAAAAAAAATTATAATAATCTAAACTAATTAGGAAATAAAACAAAATTCATAGTCCAACTACATATAAAAATTAAGAAAGAAATTAAGAGTATATATAAGTGGCACAAAATTGAAAGTATAGAAGGAATAGATAATGAAAACATTAACCTAGAGAGAATATCTTATTATATAAAGGAGACTTCGTTCGATGAGATCGCGACATGTAAGCAAAATTGTAACTCGCGAGATCTTACCACGTGAACTCTCCTTTATATAATAAGATTATACGGATCATTACTATATAAATGATCAATTCCAATATCTAATACCCGCATATTTGCGGGTCCTAATCTAGTGTTTTATGTTTTTCAGTTGTTAGGAAAATTGGATTTGTCATACAGGATATCAATTAAGTTTACTGACATAACTGAATATGTTAATCAATGAAATATATATATATATATATATATATATCCATATATCCATTTATTATCCTATATATATTAATTGAGGAGACACTCAAAAGAAATTATGGGTGTCATTCAAAGAGGGTTTTAAGGAAAAATTAACCAATCAAAACATTTCAATTAATATTATATCTCATTATGAAAATCTCTACATATTGTCATTAATTTATAACATAAACTCATTAATATATGTTTTATTAATTTAAATTTAATTTAATGTAATGGTTTGAATGAGTAACTGTAAAAACATCATTTTAAACTATTATATCATCTATTTAATTTTTATTAACAAGCTTTTTATTATGATTTATAACAAAATTATCTATTTTGTATATATGTATTTAAGTTAGTAAAAGATAAAAGATTTTTATTGTGATGTAATTTATGATACCTACCAATTATAAATATAAATATTTATACATTTGATCATTGAAAAATATATATTGGTTGTTATTATGTCTGATAAATTTTTATATGATTTATGGTATGGTCTATAATTTATATATATAATGAATATTAATTTTACAATGAAAACATATTGAAATAAATAAAATAGCATATGTTTTGATCAATTTTACACATAAAAATATCGAAACTAATGGCATCAATATATGCTTAATCAAAAGTATTCATTTTTATTACTTTTATGCACAAGATATATATTTAATATGTTTATAGATCTTAAAAATATTATCGTTTGTCATACATATTTAAATATTAAAAATTTATATATATGTTAAAATCTAGTTCCATATATATATATATGTGAAAATTGAATAGAATACATTATTTAGTAAAAAATAATAATTATATGCACACAGAATGAAAAAATTAAGCAAACAAAAGGAAAAATTTGGGCAAACCTAATAAGTGAAAGGTAAAGTAATTATTGTTTTAGTAGGTGGTCTATGCATGTAATTAGTTTCCAAAATATCGATTGACTTAATGAATGGTGACATCTAAATGTGTTTGCTTTTTTTTAAAAATTGCTCAAAAATGGTTTGGAATGATCAACCAGAGTATACGTTTCATGAAACAATCTTATGAACAGAGAAAATTTCAAATGGGTATCGAGAACTTCTTCTTCTTGATTCTGGTGACGTTAGCTTCCTTGTGTAATGGAGAAGGCTCACTAAGCTGTGACTGGTCTCCCAACGTCACAGTAGCTCAAGATGGAACCGGCGACCACATAACCATCAACGAAGCATTGAATTCAGTGCCTGACCACAACAACTTCAGGTTCATCATACACATCAAAGCAGGTGTTTATATCGAAAATGTGGTTGTTTCTAAGAAGAAAATGAATGTTGTAATGTTTGGTGACGGGAATACAACGACAATAATCTCTGGTAGCCTAAATAGGATCGATGAACCGTGGTTGAAGACTTTCCAAACGGCAACCTTCTGTAAGTCTAGAAAATGTATGATTTACTATGACTACTCGGTTTGGTTCCTAATTGCTTATGGTTTTACTTTTTGGGTTATGTCAGCTGTTAAAGGAAGTGGGTTTATCGGACGAGATATAAGATTTGTTAACACCGCTGGACCGGAGAAGCACCAGGCTGTGGCTTTCCACTCGCAATCAAACCAATCAGTTATGTTCCGATGTGTTTTCGAGGGATACCAGGACACACTCTATGCGCACGCCGGACAACAGTTGTACCGGGAATGCGAAATCATCGGAACCATTGATTTTATCTTGGGCTCCGCTTTGGCTGTCTTCCAAAACTGTGCAATCCAGCTACATAACCCTCTTCTGAAACAAAATAATACTATCACTGCTCACGCCGGTCTCGGTCAGCAAGGAAAGTCAGGTTTTTCGATTTTAAATTGTTCGATTATGCCTTACATGGGGGAAACATTCACAGGAATAGCATATTTAGGGAGGCCGTGGAATGCTACCGCGACCGTGGTCGTGATGAAAACCTTAATCGGGGAGCTTATCCACCCTAACGGTTGGATTCAATGGAACGACCAACCTCCTCCTCCGACAATCACATATGGTGAGTACCAAAACTACGGTCCAGGATCAAATGTGAGCCACCGGATCACTTGGAAGGGATATAACCCAGAGATGTCTAATGAGGAGGCTCAAAAGTACACGATAGGTGTTTTGATCAGCCAAAACGGTTGGTTAAACAACACATGTGTACCTTTTGATATGGGAATTTAGGGATTGTACGTTCAAATCTAATGATATGATTTTACCAAGATTGTTATGTTTTGAAACATTTAGGCCATCATCACCGATGGATTAAATAAAGTCAACAATTCAAGTTTGAAGAATTATAAACAAAAACATTATGTAAGTTTAAGTAATTTCCATAAAATGGTTTGATTTACTATTGTTTGGTCATGATTGTTAACAGAACTGAATATGTTAATTAATAAAATATCTCCATTTATTGTTCCAAATATATATATATATATAATATAAAATAGAATACGGTATTTAGTTAAAAAAAATAACAATCCTGTGCAAACAAAATGGAAATTTTGAGCAAAAAAATAACAATTCTATGCATTACTCCTCAAATTTGTTTTGAGACCATTGATTTGCTCATATCTACTGGAGTTAGATAAACAGTTGGGCTTCTAATGGATTTATGTATTAGATAAAAGTATAAAACAGGCCTTTTAATGATCAAATTCGGCTCTATTTATGAAACCTAAATACTACTTTTGTTGCTCCCAAGCTCATTAGAGTCATTACCTATCTTCACTCGAAAACGTATCACGTATGATCATGAATATAATAGGTGCCTAATAAGAAGATAATACTAAAAATTATGGTATCAAATTTTATAATCAAACTTGCGTAATATTAAATTTGGAGATCGTACGATATTGATAAAGTTAGGCCACCACTACGCGATGATATAAGTGGACGACGATCTAGAAAAATGTTTAAATACATTTAGTGACGTATATAACCTCCCAACCTCCTTAAACATAGACCACATATATATAACTATAATTTTTTTTAAAAAAAAATTCTATATACTTAAGTACCGAGAATAATTAATTAGTATGTAATATATATTTTATATAAAACAAAACTATAATGAAAAGATTGTGGAAGTTTGCTCCAACGTTTTGTGACCTACCTTGATCTATAATTCCACCATTACAATATCATATATGTTTTTTTTGTTAACGGGGTTTACATATACATAATTGGTTTAAAATGTCCAAAGTTGTTGATGACTCAGAAACTAGTGAACATTTGTGGTTTTTCATTTAAGAAATTAAAATAAAGATTCGTATAAGTTTTTAATTTGATAGATGAATATTCGTTATCAATTATCATGTATAATTTGGTATGAACTAATTAATTAAACCAGCGAGATAATATTACTCTAGAACATACCTTACTAATATTACGACTTTTTCCGAGCAACTGTACGACGATGTCTCCATGTTTAGCCAACAAGTAATCTCTCGTCTAATCATATCACTAATTTATACACCTATTATTGACATATTGTAATAAAACAAAAACTTACATTTCACTAGATAGATGGACGCGTGCCACAGTTTAATTACGTAGGAGATAGTTCGTCACTGAGCGACATAGAATTATCCACTAATTAAAATGTGAAGCAATGTACATATCAATCAATACTCACATCTGAGTAGACATTAATGATTTATGTATACATATGCGCATAAATTCAACGAATATAGGAAAAAACTGACTGGCCAATCTTTCATTAGAAGAAGAAAAAGGAATAATTTTATTAATAATATGAGAGTAAACGACCCTACGACAAAGACATTATTATAAACTTGTTAAATAAGATGTCTATTTAAACTAAACAAATACAATTAAAATATAAGATTCAATCAATCATCAGAAGTTAAGTGTTTTGTTTTGCCATTATTATTTTCTTATAGTTCTTCTTGGGACCTATAAACCAAACATTTTGTCCCAAAAAGAAGAGATCAAAGTTTCTTCTTCAATATGGCATATTCAACTAAGCTTTGTCTTCCTCTTCGAACACCATGTTTTGTTCCAAAGAAAGTAAGATCAAAGACTTTGATGATTCAACAGAGTCAAATTCAAGTTAAAGCCAAGCAAGTCACAGTTTCACAGCCTCAGCCAATCAGATACACCCCCAAGAACACTGTAATTTCCTTTCTTTTTCTTCATCTAGAACTTGTTCTTGAATTTCTTGAGAATCAAGATTCCATTTGGCAAAACATGATTTTTTTGAAAATGGTTTAGGTATTCGAAGATCCGATACAAGGGATCATATGTTATACGGATGATAATGGAGAGGTTATTTGTGAAGGGTACGATGAAGGTCCTCGTTGTCCACAAGAGAGTCTAATGGTAGCTTCTTACTCAAGGTATGTTAAATTCATAATCCTTAATTAGATAGATCTTGTTTCAATGTTTTTCGTTATTGATTTTTGCTATATAACAAAACAGAGAGGTGGAGATTCTAGATCTTCTGCAAAAAAGTTACCAAGAGTTGAGAAATGTAGAGAAAGATGATGGTCAAAGACAAGAAATGATGATAAAATGGAGCAGCTTTGACTTCCTCTAAATCTCTTTTCAAAAATCAGAATCTGTTCTCTCTTCAAAAAAGCCTATTGAATAAGAATGTACAGAAAAAAGGCTGTGAAAGAAGCAGCGATTTGCTTCTTTCTTGTTTCTCCTTTGTAAGAACACAAACATGAATATATGTCCAGATTCTGATTTGAATGCATTCTCAAGTATTAAGAGATCAAACACTTGAGAAAAGAATCTCATTTACACAAGAGAAATGTCATAATTTTTTTGTACAGACGGGATAAAATTGACATATAATCTCACATCTTGCTGCAAACTCTACTTGAACGACCAAGATTCTAAAAGACGCAAAACAAAAAATCGATAACTGAGAAAAACCCAATCTTCCAAATTAAGTAACAATGAATGGTAACCGAAGAATAGTGTTCCCAAACCCCAAAAACCAATTTCTATACAAGACCAAAAAAACTTACATTATGAGGATTCATGTATCATCACTCTGCTTGTGTACCGGCTTGAGAGGTTTCTTCTGGTTGATCAGACCTGGAGTTATTAGTAACGACAGTAGGCGGAGACCATTGATCAGGAACCATGAGGAAGTAAGTCGTCATCGCCTTTCTGAATCTTCTCTTGTATTGCTTTGGAGATATTACTGTTGGTGCTTCATTCTTTGGCCCTCCTAAGATTCCTGTAAATTTCACCCAAGACTCTAGATGCTTGTCCCATGTGTACTGCCGCAAGAAGTCGATAATCCCGAGAACTAGCTCGTTTTTTTCTTCGTCCACGCCTACTAGCAACGAGTAATCCATCACATCGCCCAACTGCAAACACGAAAAAGATACACTTATTGCTCTTAAACTTTTCAATGAGTACTGAGTGGTGAAAAGTAATGGTTTGTAGATGAGTAAAAACTAACTGCAAGAAAAGCGGTATCGTTCCAGACGGCTCTTTCCAACAATCGTTTTGCTTTGTTACCCACGAAAATGGGACAAGTTGGCATTGCTTCAATCAAGTTTTGATCCAACAAGACTTTGTTGCTCCCACTAGAGTCAGGATTGTATCTCGCCCGGGAAGATCCTTTGAGGTCATAAAGCCGTTTCACATTTCTTCCAAACAGAAGATTCTCCATAATGAGAACATCCATCTTTGTTTCTTTCCCGCTTTTTAGTTGCTTTGTCGTGACCTATTAACACAAATACAATTTCTCATCAAGAGTGAATCAAACGTGACAGGGAAACCTCTCAACTTAGCTCATCAAGAGTGAATCAAACGTGACAGGGAAAAATCTCTCAACTTAGCAGTTAAGTACCTGATAGATTCCTAAGATTTTTGCCAGGCAAGTCGGGCTTTTCGTGCTGATAGACTCGGATAAGTATTTGAAGTAATCAGGTGCAAATTTGATGAATGATTCCAATTCTGTCTTCGTGACTTGCTTGACGATAAAACGATCGTCCAGGGTTTTAGCAAAGAAGACATTGCTCTTTCCACCTTGAGCTCCCCATTTTTTACACCGGCTAAGGGACCTTATAAACTCGAGTTCCGAAGGGAGACATATACCCCGCAACGCCTCAAACCTTTTTGCATAGTAACAAGTAACTGTGTACTTCACTTTTCCAAGAGTGCCGTCTTCTCCATACGAGACTCGGGCATGTAAAGCTTTCGTATATGAAAGTGGGTCCAGACGTGAGCTGCTGCGGGATGAGGACATTGAAAGGATACTCTCATCTACTGAACCAGTGCCTCTGCTAGGGTCAAAAATGGTATCATCAACTGGGCGAGGGATATTCAGTTCAGAAGGATATGAAACTAGAGATTCCCCTTCAACAGTAATTTGGCGTTGATATTCGGGTGACATCAAGGCATACGCGATCATACTCGTGGGCTCATCATCATACACTGGAACAACAACATCATTCATGCCTACAGGCAGAAGTAGCCTTGGTCCACCTTGAAGCTCTGCCTCTCTAAAAGATGAAATATATATAGGGCTATGCTCGCCAAATGTATCGAGCTTCTGAGAGCTAAGCAGGAAATTCTTGTTGATGGAACGGTAGAAATTGAGGAATGGCATACCTAACCAGCTTACAGAATCTTCTGAGTTCTCATAATTTTTACTCGGTAAAGCAGGTGAAACTGGATAGCCCACCTTGAATTCATTATGCTGTTCTGGGAGATCTATTGGCTTTAGCCCCTCTGCGATTGGAGGAAAGGTTGAAGACTGTGACATGGAGGACGGAGGAAGCAAGATCTTATTATTGGTTGGAATCTCCACCGATGTTTGACGTTCGCCTATCCATGCCGCATCAAGGGTGGCTGATAGATTTTTCATAACTATCTGGCCATCAGACTGTGTCCTTCGAACATCTAGTTTGTTTTCCAGAGGATCACAAGTATCAGGTAAGGTCTTGCTGAGAGAAACTTCTCCCCCATCTTCCTTTTTCTGATTCAAATCTGAATTTGTATCCGCTTCCTTCTGAACCTTATTTAATGAGCCAGTGTCACCAGTAGAAGCACCATCAAGAATCAGATTAACATCTGAGCCAGCAAGAAGAGAGTTCGTCCCAGCATTCATTTCGGGGAGCGTCTGGCTCTTAGCTAAGGGTGGTTTCTCATTTTCTTCTCTTTTTGTGTCATCACTGCTCTCAAGCTTGTGTAAAGTTGATGCACTAATCAAGCGGTGATCCCACATATAAGACTGAAAAATCAGCTGTCTGCGAATACGGTATAGCTCAAGAATGTCCACAAGAGGTTGGCCTTCCTTCACCTCCCTGTGCAACATCTTTTGCATATTCTCCTGGAAGAAATGTAAGAACAGTTACAAAACAGACCTGTTGTCTTAAATTTGTTTGAAGGGACTTAACCAATTTATATTACATCACTGAGTTCTAAATGGTTTTTAATATAAAACATGATTTATTACCTCAAATTCTGCTTTCTCTCTTTGAAGCACTTCTTCGAGTTCCCCAGTTCGACGCCTAAAACCTTTCTCTGCAATCTGACTAATAGCATTTAATACTTCAGAAAACAGAAGCTCTGCTCTCTCTACCACCTGCTAAATAAAAAAGGGTGAGAACTCAGTCAAGCCAATGTCTTAGATTTCAAAACTGAATCCAAGAAAATCACAGGTATTTAACCTTGTCTGTCTCTCTCTGTATCCACTCCTGATAATCATAGTTAAAACTAAGAATTGATGGCGGAAGATAGACCGAATGAACGTCTATAGTAGCGTACCGGAAGCAAGCAACCATGTTTCCAAATCTGCATGGGCACAACTTGTTAGAGCAAAGGAAAAAACACTAGTTTCTAAATAAAAACGCCCCAAGGGGACGCAAGAAAAGAGTACCCATAGAAGCGAAGGCAGTCTCTATGCAGAGAATGGCCACAACATGCTACTCTACTGGCAGCTGCGTGATTTGAGAAACTGAGCTCCAGAAACTTCCCAAACGATAATCCCCATGCAGCATCAGACATCACCACTCGTAGAGTCGCTGGAGGAAAACCGTTAAGTCGCGGACATCTCAGGCATCTATGCCACATCCAGATCTTCCCCTCCTTTTCACCAGGTAAGAGATAATCTTGCAGCTTCTTGACAGATATTGTAAGGCTGCCTTGTCGATGAGTATAACAATGAACGTGAGCTTCTGATGGCATCTGACATGAACGACACCTGTAAGTCTGCAATTTGAGCACTCATGTGGGTTACCAAAGTATTATGTAAGCCGTAATAGGGAAATCACTGTAAAACAAAAACAAATTAGAAAAAAACTCACCTGATCGAACAAATGATCTCTCAAGAACCGTCCCAACGGTTTATCAAAGCTACCATAGTATTTAATTCGGAAGAGGTGTGACCTCTCACACACAGTTCCATTCCAGACTGAGCGGGACGATAGAGAAACCAAAATGCTCTGGTGATCAGACGGTGACGGAGGAAATTCCTCTTTTTGAGTTTGTGGTTCTTTTGGATTCTCACTGTTTTGATGTTGGACGGTTGTAAGCTCTGAACCATTGTCTTGGTTTTCAACTGTAACACTCGTATTACTTTGGGAACTCTTTAGCACAAAGCCTTGCCCTGATGAATTTAGGGAATTGTCCAATATGTCTTCTGCCTTAGCCGTTGGATTGCTTTTGCTTACTAGTGTGTCTGCCAGTGCAGATCTTTCAGACAAATCTGAGTTTCTTCCCGCCATCACACGGTCAGGCAAATTCAATGAAACATTATACCGTGCAATTAGGAAACTCGGATTTATTTCTCTAGCCTGCAAACCTGAACCATTGGGTATCAGAGGATTTATATCCTTCTGGATGGCAGTGGTCGAAAGCAACTCTGATGCTGGGATACTGTTTGCTCGTTGTGGTTCGGAACCAGATAGCATTGTTGGAGTGGAGACAGTGAAACCTGGCACAGTAGATATCGACCGTTCGATGCTTGTAGATTTATCTGGAAGTGCCACCGTAATTGGGGAGTTCAAGGGCAGTTCTGGTGAGGCTCCTTCGTCAGCAAGAAATGATGTCTCGAGTGCCAAATGATAAGCTGCAAAAACTCCATACTGGACCACATGCTTCACTTTTTTCAACTCCTCTTCATTAGCACCCCTAAGCAAAATCTGAACAAGAAATGACAAAAAGAAGCAATAAGTAACATAATGAGGCAATCAGATATAAGAAATCTGCTCTGTATTTTAAATTCGAATGGCTGGGTGTGCTTACTGTAAAGCCTAATGGCTTTGGACAACCCTCAAAATACATCAACGTCTTCACTACTTTTTTTCCAACTTGAACAGCTGATCCATGTTCTTCAAGAAACCTATCCACCCGGAAATTCTCACAGTAACCCAGCTTTTGAGAGGAGAGGTGGTCTACAGAAGGAATTATCTGAGCACCAGTGCAGCGAGCAATGCGGTCTAAAAGTGGTCTCTTAATGTTTAGAACAAGAGATATATCTTTGGCTAGAAGATACTCTTGCGCATATCGAGATACTGATTTTTCGACTAGTAAAATATTCGGACGTTCAGCGTGAATTTTTGCAACAGCCATTTTTAAATGATCCTTTTCCTGAAAATCCAAGATAAGTTGTAAGAAGTAGAAGGGTTTAGGCATAGATAAGCAAATTCCATATCTAACCACCAATGAGAAGAAAAAGAAATATGTAAGTGGATAGCATATTTCACCTGTTGCAACAAAGTATCAAAACTCGATAACTGGTTTGAGACCCTTTGATACTCAAGCCCGCCGCCTAGAATCAATAGTCGAGCTTTCTCAATCTTCGCTTTCATTCTCCTATGAGCCACATTTTTCTTGCAAACAACTCCCTTAACCACCATGCTGTAAAGTAATACCCGGGATATTTTACTAAAAAATGAAATTTCACAATAATCCAGATAACATTATGAAAAATACACATTGCATAAAATGAAGCCCTATGGACTTTGACAGTTGACACCAGTTTTTTTGGGATTAATTTTTGTTGCTTCTGTTACCTATCATGTGGGAAACCGGAAGCTAAGCACTTTACTTTGACATAGCCACCAGGATCCATTCCTCCACTTTTGCTCATATCAGGCTTCAATAAGTTAGCAGCCTCCCAAGAAAGAGAGGTGATAATCTCTAACCAGCTCTCTTTGCCCTCTTCATCGCTCATAGGGATATTCTCGACTTGCAACAGTTGTGCAAGTAAAGCCCTAAAGTGCCCATCAACCACATTCTTCATAGCCTTCTTGTGCTCTTCACTTGTTCGATCTTCGCTACAGTACTCTCCACTTCCAAAGCTAGTGGAAGGTCGTAAGTATCCCCACTCACCTGAGGCATCACCCTCATTATCTTCTTCATCAAACAAAGGACTTTCTCTTTCATCTTCTTCATTTTCTGGATCAGGTGGAACCCACAAAAGTCCATTGTTCTCGAAATCAACAGGTTCTGCCCCTTGAACATCTGGTGGGGAAGGAGCTTCACATTCGTCACGGCCCTCATGCTCATCTTTCTTCTGGAACTGCTCTGCTCCTTCCCCAATTGGAGATTCAAGACAATGATGAATGAGAGGAGAGCCACTTAAGCTTTTCTGGTCAGCAGTTTCTCCACTAAGATGCTTACAGGGGCCATCACATAAGCTCATCTCATCATATTCCATTGGACCATAATATTCATTAGCTTGAGGAGAATGACTCGTCTCAATATCAGTCTGGTAGTCGTACTCATCGTCACTCCTGATGCAGAAAGGGGGAAATAATAAGTTACTCAAACGCAATTGTGAATCTAAAGTACTCTGTTTTCCTAGTTTTGACTAAAAAAAAAAGTTGGTGCTACATACTACACATGCAGAAGAAGTATTTTGATCGATCTCTACCCTGTAATTGCATCAAAGGCCACAGGACCTACCCTAGAGCTTGTTTGCAGAGTTTAATAAGCTTCACTCGTACCTACTAAAAAAAGAACTCAGAGAAAAGGAGTACCTATTTAGAGCAAAGCAAGATGGATCATCCAAATCTGTGGCAAAGAAGCTACCCCTCCTAGAAGTTTCTTTGCCTTGCTTGGTTGCGCTTGTCTCCATTGAAGATACTCCATGCAAACTGACATCAGAACCATGTTGGACCCTTTGATAAGGACCAATTAATCCTGGCATCGAGCCAAGAGCGAAGCTACTACTATTGGCAGTTGTACTGGTCTTAGAACTAAGAATACTAGTCTCTGAAGGTGAAGTACTAAGTTCCGTGATATTCGAAACATGTGGTCCACTATCACCTAACTCCCATTGCCTGAAACAATAATTACAAACACGGATCCTTTCCCACTCTTCACGAGGAATTCTCAAGTCGCTGGGAGCAAAAGGTATCGAGTTTGCAGTACACTTACCGCAGAAAACTCTCCCACAAAGACGACAATGATGCCTACGATTGATAAGAGTAAACTGACAATCACACTCATAACATACACGACAACTCTGATCAGGCATCCAAAAATCCCTAGAGACAGTAGCTGGCTCGGATCGCCAGGGTAACCAGGATTTTACCAGACTCACTATCTCAGAGAGTGTCCTATTACTACTATCTCTTGTATCCATCTAAAACCTTCCCAACCATCATGCTATGATGGTCATGGAAGCCTAGACTCCAAATCAACAGTTATCCACCTGCTACTATATTTCCTACACAGGTTGATTATAGCAAGGACATTTCATCAGCAACCAAGAGACCTGTAGCAACCATGAATACACATGTTTCAAGAATCGTAATTCAGAATCGATAAAACACGAATACGAATCAGAAAAATTACAATTCGATACGAAATCAAAAATCGAGGAAACCCTAATAATCAGGAACAGAACAAGTGCAGAATTTCATGCAAATCAAAAATCGAAATCCTCCAATTTCACAAGAGGAAAACAAAACCTAAAATCCATCGGAATTGATCGCATCGAATTTACCTAAACAAGAAACCTCTCAGTTACCAGAAGATTCGTCGTCGATTTGTGAGGGATTTTTGCCCACTTTGATATTGATTTCAGGTTTTTGAAAAACTGTTTTTTTTTGTTTATCGAAAAAAGCCAAAAAATGGGAGCTAATTTGACTGATTTTCTGTGGCATTGAAAGCGACATCGTCAAAGCAATAATCCGCGTTCCACATACACCGTCACGCACCTAATCTAAACTCGTAATTTGGCCCAAAATTATGAATAAACGCGTAAGAATAATTATTGTGAATATTTATGAATCAAAACAAATTGAGAAAGAATCTTAAACTATATATATATATATGGTGAATTTCAAAGATATCTGTCCATTTTTTTTCTTCCGGTATAACCTAAATAAATTAGAATAGTTATTTAAATATGAGAAGCATGTGTTTTTTTTTTTAATCCAAAACCGTGATTTGAGTTGTATTAGCATCTACTTATCACGTTTACTATGTTGTGTTTCTGTTTTCTTATATCGTTGGCAAAGATTGTTGCGTCTAGTTAAGTGTCGAGGTGTTTTGTTACACCTACTTTTGATATACTTTAGGGTTTTTAATGAAAAAACCCCTCGAGTATAGTTTGATCCATTTTAATCTCCCAAACTATAAGATTAATGTAAAATCCCCTCAAGTATTAGTCCGTTAATGAAAAAACCCCTCCGTTAAAAGTTAAGCTACTAGCGTTAAAACTTCAAAGAGTTAGGTTTCTTTTTTGAAAATCAAAATAGGTCAGCACTTGTTTTACCAATTTAAAAAACAATCAAAGAGCGATTATAATCGTGAATTGATTTGATATTACCAAAAAGCTTAGCATAAATTGATTTGATATCGTGAATAAAGACCACATTTGTTTTCCAAACCAAACATAAGTTGAACCTGTTGCAGCATCAAAATCCCAAAAAGACAACATAGTTTACATCTTAAAAGCCAATTTAAGTATAGTTTTTCAAAATCCTAACGTAGATAAAGTTGAGTTCAATCATTCGCATATCGTCTTTTGTTTCTTTGAAGGTCTTCCTGGAGGCAGATTTGGTGGTTTAGGCACCGGTGGTAAATTACATCTACGTTTGTTATGTCCGGTTTGTCGACAGTTGCTACATATCTGCAAATAAAAATGCATGTATTATAAGATTATGGCCAAAAAACTTTAAGTGATAACAAGATATTAAGCATCTAAAAGTTACCACTATAACTTTCGCATGTGCAGAAGGAACTTCTTCTAGATTGGTTGGATTAGACACCGGTGGAAAACTACATTTACGCTTATTGTGTCCGGGTTGCCGACAATTGCTACAGGTCTGCGGATAAAAGTGTGTTACAATTTACAATACTATTTTGAAACATGTCTAATGGATCCCACAATATAAAGCATTTGGAATTTACCGATGCTTTCGTATGCGCAGAAGGAGCTTCTTCGTTTGGATCTCGAATTCTGTCATTGTTTTTTGGTCTTCCTGGCATGATCCTGTCTGGAGGAGGCATGACAACAACATCACTATGTTTTTCCCACAACTCACTCCCATTCGAAGGAAAAAGCAATGAGCTATAACAAAGCTTCCATTTTTCCACTGAATACCAATATGAGATTATAGTTTCTGGCAACTTTTTCTCTTTATACTCAGCCCACATCGCAGCCATGATATGACAACAAGGAATACCACTCACTTCATATGCCCTACAAGCGCAAGAAAACTCTTCGCGTACACAGACTCGGTATTTATTTTTTCCATGATTTACTTCATACCACCCTTTTCCATTTGAAAGTGCATGACAATACTTAAGACTCTTTTTCCTCTTCTCTAAAATAGCCAACGCCTTGGGTGTAATCAAGCCAGTAGCATTTTGTATCTCTTTGATCTTTACCAGATTACTAGAAAAAATATGGCTCTTTATCTCATCTAGCAAGGCTATCACTGGTTTGCGTCGAGCCTCTTTCAAGACAGCGTTATACGACTCACTAATATTGTTTTCTACAGCGGGTGACTTTGTAATATCACTGAAAAATGCCCTGAAATAAGACAAACCAAACTAAATTATAAAACCAAGTAAAAAACAAGATAGTAAACTAAGCAAAACCAAAACCATAGAGAATACCAATAAAAACTGCATTAAAAAATAAAGTAATGGTACAATATATTTCATACCTCGACCAGTGTGAACTTACACTTCTCTTCACTTCCTCATATGCTTGAAGGTGTACGCTCTTCATCTGCTCAAGTCTTCTATCAAATACTTGTTTATTGTATGCTCTTGCACACTTCCAAAATAACTTATGCAAAGGTCCCATTTGTCTATATCTTTTCTTCAAGTTGGCGAAAATGTGTCTAGCACACATTCTATGCTCTGCATATGGGAGTACATTTTTAATTGCATATATCAATCCCTTTTGTTGGTCTGAAGATAGTGCAAGACCATTTCCAAGCTCCAAGTTCAAGTCTTCTTGCAATAATTCCATGAACCACTCCCAATTGACTTTGTTCTCCACCGGAACTATAGCCCATGCAATGATATACATTTGATTATTAGGATCCCTCCCCACGGCAGTTAATAGTTGTCCCTTCATGCGTCCTTTTAGAAAAGTTCCATCCAAATGAATTATACGTCGGCATGCACTTTTCCAGCCTGTTTTTTGAGATTCAAAGCAAGTGTAGAACTTCTCAAAGACTTTATCTTTTGTACCTAAAATCACCGTTGAACCAGGATTAGACTTCTTTAGCACTCCAACATAATCATACATTCTTGTAAACTGCTCAGCATACTCATCATTGATTATGTGTAACATCATTTGTCTTGCACTTTGACACTTTGTTTTGGGAACCCGAAGACCTTTGAGAAGCAACCTCTGCATTATTTGGTCAGCAGTCAAATCCTTATTAGTCCTAAACTCATTCAAAAAATCAGATGCTATCTTTGGTGCGCTGTAGAGATTCACAGCACCTGAAGGGTAACATGTGTGGGCTCCTTTATAAGATCGCACGACCATACTGTCTGACCGACTGTTTATCGATGCATATATCCTCCATTCACAACAATCTTGAACACATGCTGCTGCTACTTTCTTCCTTTCTGATTTCGAAAAATAGATATTCACCTTCTCTCTCACAGCATACTTCTCAATAGCCTCCTTACAACTCTCTTTGGAAACAAAAGACTTGCCTACATAAAACTCAACTTTATCCCCATCATCATCTGAATCATCAGTCTCAACATAATCATCAGAATAAAAATTAATATGTTCACCATCACTCTCGGGTTCCTCTTCTTCCTCCTCGTCTCCAATAAGAACATCATCTAGATAAGGATCATCAGCCCTAACGACATATAGATTCATGCTTTCCAGTTCATGTGAATAAGTAATCATTTCTTCAACATCAACATCACCACACAAGTCTTTTCGATTCTGGTCGATTATTCCAGAAGAAAAGTAAGAAAACTTGCTCATATTTTCAGCAAAACCCTCACTCAAAACCATATCTACGAGCATTGTTAAACTCGAGTTTTCATATTCAAGCCTACAATGTCTTATAACACCACCGTTGTATGAACCATCTCCTGCCCAATAGCCTCCAACATGTAACCGGAAGAATATCGTCCTGTATACAAATTAATTAGATAAGAAACCTTTTTTTGTGTGTGCAACCGATAAGAAACTAAAAACCTAATAACATGAGGAATATTGTAAGAAAAGCAATATATAAACCAAATATAGCGAAGCAAGGAGCCATTGAAACTGTTTTCATGACTAATCATTGGAACTAGCAAACCAATACATAATCAAAATCACCGGTAAATGAAAAAACTATGAAATTCATCACTCAAAAGTCAAACCATATGAATTTTAAATTGAAGGTGTAAACATAAATAAAACAAAATTACCTTGTCATTTTGCAAGCTAAAGACAAATCAAATCCTCCTTCTTAAACGAATTTGGTATCATCAACCAATCCTCCGGGTTTAATCAATTGTTGCAGTTTTCTCGATTTGTTTTTAATCTCCAGAACCAATCTATCTTAGTTTTTGCTAGTCGACTTTTGCTTTAGGGTTTAGTGTTACTAATACTATGCTCTAGTATTAACGCCTTGAAGTTTTAACGCTAGTAGCTTAATTTTTAACGGAGGGGCTTTTTCATTAACGGACTAATACTTGAGGGGATTTAACATTAATCTTATAGTTGGGGGATTAAAATGGATCAAACTATACTTGAGGGGTTTTTTCATTAAAAACCCTATACTTTAATCATTTTCTTTATCATAATCTATCACGTGTAGAATAAAATAGATTATCACCCGTTGACTAAAATTTAAACATCAAAATAAAAGGAGAAATGGGTTTAGACATCACTAACGGTAATCAACATTGGGATGAAAGCACTTATAACCATTATCAATGGACAAGTGGAGTTTTCTACAGAACAACAAGATGAACCTTCTGTGATAAAAAGATCTTATATTGGAAACCAATTTCAACCTTTGGTATATGATGGAAGGTTAATTTCGTTTCTAATGTATAGCATGGGATCAAGCACTTTGGAGGTGATCGGGGATACAGAAATGAAATAATTCAACCAACCAATCGAAGGCAAAGTCATAATATTCTTACTGATTTCGATACATAATAGGTGGTATCTTCATTGTCAGAAATTCAAAACTTATATTGGAAGCATCGAGTTTAGTCATGCGGTGGGCAAAAAAAATACTAGTCTCCCACATTTTGCATAAGAGAATGATCAAATATGAAGAAGGAAAATAACAGATTTCTAATCTGTTAGCGAATAAGGCTACTCTACGGAAAGCATCGTCAAATTCACTTCTTCTAGTGTATCTTTTTTTTTTTTTTGTTCAACAATCTCTTTTCATTAGAACTTAAACCGAGCTAGCACATGGATTCTGCTAAAGGCAGATATTGAAATCAAACGAAGCATAAAATAAGGTAACAACAAGAGTACTAGACAGCGAATCCGAAGAGTCGGATGCGTCACAATAATCTTCGAGCGATAGGTTAAACGGTTCGGATCAAAGACCAAAACCGGAAACTTCTTAACAAGGGCTTCAAAATCGATTATAAACAAACCGATCTTCCGTTCTACTACCATTGATGGTACAAGAACATAATAAGCTGCCTTTAAGGCCGAGCTTTTGTAGACCCACTTCATAGAAGTGGTTGGGATACATTGCTCCTCTATGGAGGAAGGTACACCGACGTAATCGAGCTTCATTAAACTCGGTACGGGAAGGATATGGGTTAACCCCAAGAACTTACAACTCCGGACTGTGATGAGCGTGAAAACGACGGGAATAGATTGTCCCGATGTCCCTTTGCCGGCGAGGAATAGGACTGGTAGTGAATTCTTCCAACACAGGAAGTAGGGTTGAACGTATCTCTCGTCAAAGAGAGGCAGTGGTAAGGGTCTCTCCCCTAGGGAGGACAATAACTTGCTAGATGCAAGAGATGAGTGGTCACCATCGACCCAATTGAAAGCACAAACAAAAAACGAGAATCTCCGCTTCTGGAACAAGCCTGCAACGACAAAGGAGGCTAGACCATTATCAAAAATCTGGGATAATAATTGGCCACGAAAGTCTGATCTTATTGGGCTAACAACCCAATTTATTACTTTGGGCCAGGCCCATATTTGAAGTCCACCAAGTGGGGAACTAGGTTTAGGGGCAGAGGCTTCACTTTGTGGCTGCGCCGTACATCGGAAAGGGAACGGGACCACGGTGTTTACAACCGACCCTTGACGGTGAGAAGCATCGATGCACGGACGCTGGACAGAGGTGTAGCCACCGAGAGAGGAGGAGATAGAGTTTCGACCGCAGACCGGAGATGTTATAGATCCGGTGGAGGCTGTGAAGAAGCGCAACGAAGATGGGGGCGGTGAAGAAGCGCAGCGGAGTTGGAGGTGGTGAAGAACCGTGACGGAGCTGAACGAGCACAACGGTGCAGGTTCTGGATCCGGTGGATCAGGCGGATGATCCGGTGGCTTTGGAAGAGGAGGGCTCGCCTGAACAACCATCATCTTCTCAACAACTCGAGAGAGAAGATAAGAGGAAGAAGACTGGAGCAAGATCAAGGTTTCAACTGAATTCACCATGGCTAGTGAATCAGAGGAAGAAGTCATACAAAGTTTCGACGGTGTAGAAATCACAGCCGGAAAATTCTGTGGGAGAGTTTGTAATGTCCCGAGAAAGCTTTATCGTCGAGCTGATCAGAATCCCATGCCGGAAATTGAGCTTCGGAGGTTGAGATCCATCAGATCTGGCCGTTGTGAAGCCTCGAAGATCGAGCCTATCTCTTCTAGTGTATCTTTCTCATCATATGGTGCATATATTTTAACATATATGTAATTAGTTGTTTTCTAAGAGTTTTGAATGACTTTGTATGAGACATATGTAATGTTCATGAATTAATAAAACAAGATGTTCAAAAAAACAAAAAACAAAATGGTGTTTCCTACTTTACCCGGTCTCCTGATAAGAAGGTTCGCTACATATTTATTTCTTGGGTATCGACATCCCGTAAGTGTCTTCTTATCACCTTTTTTGTTTGTCAACCTAACTATTAATTAGAAAACACCATCCAATCTTGGGATCCAAATTGGTATAGTGTTGCTTACATAAGAAAAATTAAAATCTCGTGTTCTGACTGAACGTGCTAGGCAGTCCGCCTTCAGATTAATAACGCGAAGGATGTGGGATAAGCAGAAGTCGGGTAGACGATCTTGTAAGCGCTTGAGCTTGACTGAAAAAATCGAAAACGCCGGCCACTCCTCTGGGTGATTGACGACATCTACTAGGTCAGAACAATCCGTTTCAAACGTCTGACACTCCATATCTCTTTCCAAGATACAGGTCATAGCCCATATGAGGGCCTCCATCTCCGCATGTAAGAGATTCCTACGTTGGCTTACACCTTTGGCACCTAGGCTTAGAATATTATCACCATGGAGGCATACCCACCCTAATCCTGAGATAGTCGCATTACCCTTCCAAGATCCATCCACTTGACATCGCACTCGGGGCATATTCAGTGACAGCCCATGTGGTACCTCACTTATGATAACCTCTGTTTCGTTCTCTCTTATTTGGGCAGCCAGCCACTCTTGGCAATCACTCACCGCCGTGTTGAAAACATCAAGTACGTCTGCCTCTATACCTGTGAACACTCTTTTATTCAGTGATTTCCAATTATACCATAGAAGCCATGGAAATGCATTACAATCCACAGTATTAGTAGTTGAATTCGTGATTCTCCAAAAGAGAAAATCCATATTCGTATAAATGGAAGAGTAAGGGAGAATTTCTCTCCCACTTGGTGCCAAAAACAGTGCCCAAATATCGAGAGCTATTGGATACTCAAACAAAGCATGATTAATCGTTTCTTCCGCTATCCCACATCGCAAGCATATGGTAGAACATCTAACCCCACGATGGTATATCCTCTCCATTACCGCAATGAAACCTGATGTTACCTGCCATAAGAAATGCCTAATTTTTGGAGGACAGTGTATTTTCCAGACATACGCCTTCAAAGCCGTTAAGCTTGGCTCTTTACCCAAGTTTGGCTCCTGGGGTTTCTCGAGTTCCTTCGCAACCCCATAACCTGATTTGACCGTGTATTTGCCGGATTTTCTAAAGTGCCAAATAAACTTGTCCTCCATAGGAATCAGACTAATTTCCATTCCTTGGATGATTTTTATATCTTCAGGGTCCAGAAATTCCTCAAAAATTGGTAAATGCCATTCATTTGTATCGTAATTATATAAATGATTCACCATTAGGTTGGGGTGAAGGAACCTTCCCCTCCCTCGTGCCGATCGTGGATAATTATCCGGAATCCACAGATCTTTCCAAACTGCCACACTATTGCCCGATCCTAAATTAACACGACTTTCGGTATACAACAATTCCTTAGCCGACATTAAGCTTCTCCATCCGTAAGATGGCGAGTATGGCTTTTTAGCCCTAAGTGGGTGAGTATCCCGGAAATATCTACCCTTGAAGACCCTTGCCACCAAAGAATGTGGATACTGATACATTCTCCAGAAGCGCCGTATTGAAATTTTTTAAGGAGTGAAACCCTAAATCTCCTTCCTCTTTATCTAGACACAACTTATCCCATGCTTGCCAATGAAGACCCTTACAGTCCTTGTTAGAACTCCACCAATATTTGGCTATAGCACTCGTTATTTTATCTAATATCGTTTGGGGGAGCCGGAAGCACGACATAATGTATGTCGGGAGCGCTAGGGCGATCGATTTAATCAACACCTCTTTTCCCCCTTGTGATAAAAACTTTACCGACCATCCATTAATTCTATCGTTTAATCTATCCGTGAGGAAATTAAACACTTTGGTCTTGGAACCTCCGAGACTTCTTATCACCCTTGAATCATTTACTTCCGGATAGCGAACTACAAGCGATTTATCAAGCTTGAGTTTCTTCTTCCAAAAGACTAAGACCATTATAGAGTTAGGACTAAGATAGTGTGGACCATTGTAGAGTCAAGCTCATACCTGCATGAGAGCCATTGTATAGGTGATAAGCTCCACCTAGAGAGTAGAAAACCCTATTATACCACATTGCCAAATGTGATTCGTCTAATATGAAAATAACTATTTTATCCCAACAATTATATATATGATTAAATTAAATTAAAATAAATATATGTAACATAATATATATATATATATATATATACTAAACAGTTTTGAAATCCAAAACAAATATACAAAACTACATGCATAATATTATATGAATAGAAACTAGTATTTCTTATTAAAATATCCATCAGAGATTTAAAATGCCTAAAAAAGAAAGAAAAATCATAAAACATGCCCAAACATACAGTACTCTTTTTATAAGTTATAGAGAGAAAACAAATCCATAAAAATAACCAACTATTTTTATCTTGATAAAATTTATGAAAAAAAAATCACAAAGTTAGTTAACCGACTTAATCTGTTAAAGTCAAGAATTTGTTTTTTTATAACTTTTTTTGTTTTTTAAAGTTACATGTCAATGGTTATCGTATACGGAAAAAAATTATTTGACTATATATAATACATTCTATAAATTTGCACCAAATCATCTATAAAGTATAAACAAAAGTATACAATACAATATGGAAATATCTTCTTTTTGGTCAACAATATGGAAAATTATGGTAAGATTTTTTCTTACAAAGATGCATAAAGTGTTAAGATTGTTTGTAAATAAAGTAATTTGATTTATGTGTTCAATCCTAAGATCAAGAATTCTATAAACAACGTCTTCTCAAGATCTGAAAAATCGCAAACCAATTTGTTTTCTTCACTAGACTTATACTCCTAAGAAAAACAAAAGATAATGGGTTTCACAAAAATACATGTGATTTTATTTCTTGTAATTATATTGTCTGTTTCTTTGTCCACCTAGAAATACAGTAAAACCTCTATAAATTAATAATATTGGAACATTGAAAAATTATTATTTTAAAGAGATATTAATTTATCGATATTGTCTGTTTCTTTGTCCACCTAGAAATACAGTAAAACCTCTATAAATTAATAATAATGGAACCTTGAAAAATTATTATTTTAAAGAGATATTAATTTATCGATAAATTAATATTTATTAATTTATAGAGTGAAATCTTTTTTAGATAAGATTTTTCTTAAATTTTTTTCCGAATGATCACTACAAAAAAAGATGTATATTGCATCAATTAAATAGTATCACAAAATGAAGTGATATTATTTTAAATTACTTATTAATAAATGATATAAAATATGTGATTTAACATCAGTTATGATAAATGATGTTATTATTGATTAGTTTTACATCAATTCAATAAAATTGATACAAATCTCTATTATATTGCATCATTTTAAGAAAATTGATACCAAAGGATAAATTTACATCAATTTTTAATTGTAAAATCAAGACACATTGAAATGTGTTTTGTCCCACAATACCTTTAGAGGAGCAAGCTTGTCCCACTAAGATTTCAATGTTTTTCAATACAAAATTACCCCTTAATTTTGTTCAATATATATTGTTTTATATTTTAAAAATTAAATAAGTAAATCTTTAATTACAATGATTTTTAAAAAAATATTTAAGGAAACTACTAGATATGGAGAATATTCGATCATAAATTTAGGGGATTTTTCATTAATTTTTTAAATTATTTATGGAAAAACGGATTTAAATTATTAATTAAAATGAATTTAAATCATTTATAATCACTAATTTTCAGAAAACATATTCTACGGTAGTAGTAGACTGTAGACAAAATGGAAGATTGGTAGACGACATAAGAAGTGTTAGAATGTGTGTTCTAAAATTCGTAGATCGAAGCACAAATAGGAGAAAACATATTTTACAGCAATGCAGAAGATAGACAATCTAGAAGAATATAAATTATTTTACCCGACCGTAGAAAATAGCCGTAAAATGTCGATTCTGGAAACCGTAGACGAAAGCTATATCATTAATTTTAACTATAGTTTTAAAGTTAAATTTTTTTTTTGATATATAGAGATGACTATTAATGATGTATTCTTAATTTTCAGAATTTTTAAAATTTTAAAAACAATGTATTTCAAATATTATATATTTTATTTAAGGGTAATTTTGGTCAAAAATGACAAAATATTTCAATGACAAAAAAAAATTTAATGTGGCATAATTTTGGAAATTCTCCATTTTCTAATTGATGTATTTGCCAATTTTTTTTGTCACCGTCACTTAACAAAACGATACAAAATTATATCAATAAAAACAGACGTTACTATTTTTTAACAGATTACGAAAAACTGAATTATACAATTTAGCTTCAGTTGTTATAACCGACGCAATTATTTATTCATTTCACATAAGTTGATTAATTCTGATATTAATTAGACACTAATAATTTTGTCATCGATTATATATATTTAAGATTCAAAATTGTTTTTTTTTTCTTCTAATAAACATGACGAAAATGAGATAGTACGAAGAAAACTGAAAAACAAAACAGTAGGATTGTCCGATTTTTTTTTTTTTTTTTGAAGAACAAAGATTATTCGATTATGCCATATTTGGGCTAATATATATATTTTTGATAAATATTTGGGTATTTATTCATTGTAAAACGTAATTTTTATTCTAGTTATACTTTATCTTTGAGATATTACGAAATCAAATCTCACTATCCCTTGTTTATATTCTATACTTTGCTTTATTGAATTATTTGTTTTGATAAAACTTCGATTTTTAATTGAAGTGATACTTTTCATTTTTTGAAATCTTTCTAACTAAAATATGCCGGAGAAAAATTTCGTTGAAAATCTAATGAATTATTTTATTTTTCTCAAATTCAACAAATATTTTTTTGAGAAATTCCCTCATATACCACCTTTTGAAGTTTTTTTTCCAAAAATATCACCTGCAAGTTTTTTTTCCCCAAAAATACTATTTTTTTGAGGGAATTGCAAAAATGCCATGTTTGAATTACCCGTTTGCAATAGTGCCACGTCCAAAAGTGGTTTCACAATAATGCCACGTTTTAGTGTGTAAATGACCAAATTGTCCTTTTTGTTTAATGAGAGAAATTTCGGAACCCTAAATTACTTCATCTCTCTCGGGAAATCGAAACTCGTTCTCTATCTCGACCACCTCAATATCCTGCTCCGGCAACATCGAAATCGTGTTTCTCAACAAATTTACTCAGTCACGATGAAGACGACGACGTACCTTTCTTCGATCTCTGTTCCAGAGGAAGAGAAAGAAGGCAAAGAAGCTTCCGTTTCCGACGGAGATGTGCGAAATTCCCGCCGCCACTGAATTTCCCGATAAGCCATTGATGATCCTAGAAGTTTTGTGTATATATCGATTTGCTCAATATATAGGATTTATCGATTTGCTCAATTTCATGTCCAAATTCTAGGAGTATTGTGATATTGAGTAGATTTTTTAGGCTTTTAGAGAAAATCCACTTATGATTTTGTGACTAATTGGTGGTTTTTTGCAATTCCTTTTGTTTTGTGAGGTTGCAGATGCAAATCGTATGTGGATCGTACAGGCGTTTACTTTCGTATCCAAGAGGTTCCAAACATGTCAAGTGTTCGTGTTCTCAGATTGTTAATCTCGCTTTTGAAGGTTTCTTCCATGTCATTTATATCTCTTATTCATCAATTGAAAATCTTGTGTTCTCAATAATGTTAAACTAGAAGAATCTTGGGAATGGTCTGTCTCTCACTCTCAAACTGGTTTTAGTTGGCATGTGTATGTGGATCGATGCAAAGTGGAGAGTAATTGGCACTTTGCAGTAGATTTTGTTGGCTTTTAAAAAAAACCCACTATTTAACCATTCAAAATAAATGTTATAGATCTGTCTTTAGAGAGAGGAAACTGTCTGCTTAATTTTTATAATAACAAATGTATGTATGTAGTTTGGTGTAGTTTCTTAAATTTTATTTATAAGGTTTTTGTAAGGTTCTATAAGTTATTCAAAAAAATTTAGTTGATGAACTTGCCTTTAGGTTTGTTTGTGTTCTTGTTTGTGATATGGAAAATTTGTATTTGGGATGTTTTTAACAACGTTCATTTTGTTTCTTGAAAATGTTGCAGATACGTCTTTTTGTAGCAGAGTTTCTTGAGCTTTTAACAGAATTTTGTTTGCTCTGATGAAGTAGCCCAATCTTCAAGTTTCCAAAGCAGAGGAAAAGCTCTTTATTTCATAAAGATGAATATTTCCATATGTAAGGTTTATAAAGTATTTAAAATTAATATTATAATATTTTTGTAAAGTTTATAAAATATGTTAAAAGTTTTATTAATTGATTCTTATTGTTTTAGCCAAACACGAGTATTTATAAATGTTTGTAAGCTTCATAAAGAATTTAAACCTTACAAAATATATTTGTAAGGTTTTTGTAAGGTTTATAAGGTATTTAAAAATTGATCTATAAAATTGTATATTATAAGGTTTTTGTTAGGATTATAAGGTATTTAAAAGGTTTTACTAGTTGATTTTCATTGTTTTGCCAAACACGACTTTAAATGAATTCTATATTATAATGTTTTTGTAAAGTTTATAAGGTATTTAAAATGTTGTATTAGTTGATTCTCATTGTTTCGCCAAACAGGACTTCAAATGGTTTTAAAAATCGATCTATACAATTGTATATTATAAAGTTCTTATAAGGTTTATAAGGTATTTAAAAATTGATCTATAAAATTGTATATTATAAGGTTTTTGTAAGGATTCTAAGGTATTTAAAAAGTTTTATTAGTCGATTTTCATTGTTTTGCCAAACACGACTTTAAATGAATTATATATTATAAGGTTTTTGTAAAGTTTATAAGGTATTTAAAAGGTTGTATTAGTTGATTCTCATTGTTTCGCCAAATAAGACTTCAAATGGTTTTAAAAATTGATCTATAAAATTGTATATTATAAGGTTCTTATAAGGTTTATAAGGTATTTAAAAATTGATCTATAAAATTGTATATTATAAGGTTTTTGTAAGGATTCTAAGGTATTTAAAAAGTTTTATTAGTCGATTTTCATTGTTTTGCCAAACACGACTTTAAATGAATTATATATTATAATGTTTTTGTAAAGTTTATAAGGTATTTAAAATGTTGTATTAGTTGATTCTCATTGTTTCGCCAAACAAGACTTCAAATGGTTTTAAAAATCGATCTATAAAATTGTATATTATAAGGTTCTTGTAAGGTTTATAAGGCATTTAAAAATTGATCTATAAAATTGTATATTATAAGGTTTTTGTACGGATTATAAGGTATTTAAAAAGTTTTATTAGTTGATTTTCATTGTTTTGTCAAACACGGCTTTAAATGAATTCTATATTATAAAGTTTTTGTAAAGTTTATAAGGTATTTAAAAGGTTGTATTAGTTGATTCTCATTGTTTCGCCAAACAAGACTTCAAATGGTTTCAAAAACCGATCTATAAAATTGTATATTATAAGGTTCTTGTAAGGTTTATAAGGTATTTAAAAATTGATCTATAAAATTGTATATTATAACAAGGTATTTAAAAGGTTTTATAAGTTGATTTTCATTGTTTTGTCAAACACGACTTTAAATGAATTATATATTATAAAGTTTTGTAAAGTTTATAAGGTATTTAAAAGGTTGTATTAGTTGATTCTCATTGTTTCGCCAAACATGACTTCAAATGGTTTTAAAAATCGATATATAAAATTGTATATTATAAGGTTCTTGTAAGGTTTATAAGGTATTTAAAAATTGATCTATAAAATTGTATATTATAAGGTTTTTGTAAGGATTATAAGGTATTTAAAAAGTTTTATTAGTTGATTTTCATTATTTGGCCAAACACGGCTTTAAATGAATTCTATATTATAAAGTTTTTGTAAAGTTTATAAGGTATTTAAAATGTTGTATTAGTTGATTCTCATTGTTTCGCCAAAGAAGACTTCAAATAGTTTCAAAAATCGATCTATAAAATTGTATATTATAAGGTTCTTGTAAGGTTTATAAGGTATTTAAAAATTGATCTATAAAATTGTATATTATAAGGTTTTTGTAAGGATTATAAGGTATTTAAAAAGTTTTATTAGTTGATTTTCATTGTTTTGCCAAACACGACTTTAAATGAATCATATATTATAAGATTTTTGTAAAGTTTATAATATAAAATGATCTTTACAAACATTGTAAAAACAAATAAATAAAATCAGAAATGTATTCTATTTAGAATCTGAAAGAGAACGTCAAAGGCACACACATTATCGCACGTTTCAT
Organism: Arabis alpina; assembly: GCA_900128785.1. Classification (NCBI taxonomy): domain Eukaryota; kingdom Viridiplantae; phylum Streptophyta; class Magnoliopsida; order Brassicales; family Brassicaceae; genus Arabis; species Arabis alpina. The sequence goes on along the minus strand of LT669790.1, from coordinate 8,900,058 downwards.
GCAATGTTCTAAAGTACAGAGAGCGGGCAAGAGCTAATATGAAGCATCAACATATTATCACATTGTCAAGGGTTGGGAAAACAACAAAACTTCATACTTTTATGTTCCCACCGAACGTTAAGCTAATCCAGTTGCTCAATTCATTGATATGCGCCAATCACACAAACTGTACTCCACAATTTCAATCAAAAACCACTATCTCAAGAGCCTTAAATGACAACTTCTCAGCTACCTTATCATTAACATTTGCATCTTAGCCTTTCTAAACAACTTCCATAACTTGCAAACAACCATAAGAGAGAACTTACGATCCAACAATTACACTAAGCTAAACACACAACATCTATCAAAGCAAAAACAAAGCCAATACATATAAGAGTATATGAGAACAATACAGACCTTGAAAATCAACCCAACGATAGTTGTTCCAGTCTTCAGAAACCCTGGGGCTTGAAAAGTTGATGCACAATAGAACTAAACTCATCTTAGAACAAATCAAAACTAATCATTAATGGTCGAAAAAATCAACCCAGGAAATGAAAATTACAAAAGCACACACTTGAAGAAGTGTTTGGTTAAAATGAGGATAGATCCAGTGACACACAAGCACAAGAACGACACACTTTCTTCTTCCTCTGGTCAATCAAAGAACGCAGCTACACTAAGTCATATGGCTCAATGGGAAAGTGCTAGGCTCGAAGCTGAAGCAAGACTAGCTAGATAATCAAAGCTTCTCCATTTACAACATTACCAAAACAACAACAAATCAGTCTTCACTCACAAACCATCAACAACAATTTGGTCAAAACCAAACGAAGGTAAGAGAAATTGAAATCTCTAACATCGATTTGACTGGTTTCTGTAATGTTTCATCAGAAAATTTTGACAGATAACGAAAATCTAGAATATCCGACATCGACGGTGACATTCTCCGGGAATCTTCCGATGATGACTACGTCTTTAGGAATCCCAATAGAGAACATAACTACGGCGATGATTGAATTCACCGTCTCTTCTTCCACCTCCTCCGATGTGACTCTGGTGAAAGAACGATTTGAAAGGAGATTAAGTACGGACACGGCGGCGAGATCCGGGACGACGACGGCGAGATCGAGAACGACGACCACAAAGGAGATCCGTTTTTTCGATCAAAAAAGTCAATTAAAAAATTATAGGTAAATTAAATCAAAGGGTAATATGGGAATATTTGAAAAAATCTGTGGCATTTTTGTGAAAGTGCTTTCACCCGTGGCATTTATGCTATGTGGCATGTTGAAAGTGGCATTTCTCAAAATTTCTCAATTTTTGTTCTAAAGTTCCAAAAATACTACTTTTTTAAAAGTTGATTTTTAAGGTTTAGAAATTAAAATTTTTGGGTTTGGGTTAACTATTCCAAAATTATGGTATAGTTTTAGGGGGTAGGGTTTAGTTTTGAATGTTAAAAATGAATTTTTAAAAAGTGGTATTTTTGGAACTTAGGAAAAAATGTGGTATTTTTGGAAAAAAGACTTCAAGGTGGTATTTTTGGAAAAAATCTTAAAAAATGGTATTTTTGGAAATTGTCCTATTTTTTTTTTCCTCACCCACAATCCTTTTTTACGCCCACAATCCTACTTCTACGCCCAAAATCAATTTATATTCAAAGGTCCATCTTCGAAATGACCATTTTCTTCCAAACTGTAGCACATACTTATGCTTTCTAACACTTTAACAAACAGAAACTTTCTAATCTCATTTTCTATCATTTTATGCTTTCGATTTCTTCATGTGCAACTCTTTTTCCCCTGTTATTCTGGGTTCCTTACAAAACCTTCCGTCATAAATGTCGTTGATGGGAAAGAAAAGCTCGAGTAAAACTACAATATCAATTCGAAGATGGAGATAATGGTCATTTGGAGTGCTACACGGTTTGGAGAAACATAGCATACATGTACTTCAACAATACGATAAATATACAATCCGTACTTCTTCGACTGTGATCTTAGTTCATATCAATATTTGTTTTGTTATAGAAATGCTGATTGGATTCGATTTATGATTTTCTTTGGACTGTAATTGACGATTTGTTTGTGGTATACTAATAAAAATCATCGCAAGATTTTAAACTGTTTTTGCAATTGAAAAAAAAAAATTCATGAATAAAATAATAATTTTAAAAGTTATCTAAAACAATAAATTTGTTATTAATCAAATCAATTAATTTGAAAAATTACGTTTGATAAGATTTTGATAGATTTTGATAGATACTGAAAACGATTTTTTAAAATTTGTAAAACACATAAAACGTTAATCATTAGAATCACTTACAAAATTGATACTAATTTAGAATCAATCATTTAAAATAATATAAATATCTAACATCATTTATTTTTACTGATGCAAAATTTTATAGGGGAATTTGCAAAATTACGCCACATTGAGAATTTTTTTGTCACAATACACCTATGAAGTATTTTGCCATTTTTAGCCTAAATTGCCCTTAAAGAAAATAAAAATTATTTGAAATACATTGTTTTTAAAAAAATTAAAAATGTGAAAATTAAGAATATATCATTAGAAGTCATCTCTATATATCAAAAAAATATTTAAGTTTAAAACTATGGTTAAAACTAATGATATAGTTTTATCTACGGCTTGCAGAATTGACATTCTACGAATTTTTTCTAAAAACGGGTAGAAGAAGTTATGTTCTCATACATTGTCTATATTCTGCATTGCTATAGAATATGTTTTCTCCTAATTGTACTGTGATCTACGAATTTTAGACCACACATTTTAGCACTTCTTATGGCGTCTACAAGTGGAAGAACATAATTTCTCCCTTATTGTCTACAGCCTATTACTACTTTAGAATATGTTTTCTAGAAATCAGTTGTAATAAATGAGTTAAATACGTTATAATTAATATTATAAATTCGTTTTTTCCATAAATAATTTTTAAAATTAATGAAAAATCCCCTAAATCTAGCATCCAATATTCTCCATATCTTGCAGTTTCCTTAATTTTTTTAATTAAAATTACGATTAATCGTTGATAGCTTTCTTCTTCTAGTTTTCCTCGTCCTCCTTCTTCATTAACTTGTGTTCTTCGAAAGTTATTGAATTTTGTCGATATGGTGCATATATATGTCACATGTGGTGAATGGAAATCGTGCAAGGAGAAAGGATGGACGTTTGTTATTGATGAAGGTAAAGGAGGTAAATTACTTGTTTTGGAATCCACAACTACGTTTGAGGAACTAAAGAGTATGCTCACAGAGGATTACGGGTTCGAGAAAAGTTGTGTAAAGATTGACTGTAGTTATCTACCTGCCGATTTGATAAACAATGTAGGAACTCCTCCTGTGATCATAAGTAACGATCGGCAAACCAAAAATTTCATTGGCTACGTTAAGAAGAAATCATCGATACAATTGTTTGTGACATTTAAACCTTTGGATGAAGAACCTAAGAAATCAGTAGACTTAAGTCGTGGTAAGGAGAAAAAACGTTGAAAAAGTCGAAGGAGGCAGACCCTTGCAACGCAAGGCCCATGACGTTGAGGTTCATGTTCATACCGAACCTATCTCTGATGACTTAAAGTCCAAAGATGAGGATTACTCGAGCCATAAGAAGATTCAGTATTCGCCGGAGAATATTGTAGAGAAGTCTCAACGCTTTGAAAGCAAACAAATTTTGAAGGCTAAGCTGGAAATTCATGCAATGAAGCACAACTTCGACTATAGGGTTACCAAATCCACAAGTAAGTGGTGGAGTATACGCTGCACAAATACTTTATGCAATTGGATGGTCTGTGCTAAACGTCTACATGGGTCTGACTATGTCGTTATCACCATGTATGTGACTACACATACATGTGCCCCATCAAGCAAAACGAAAAGTGGGAAGACGGCATCAGCAAAAACAATTGGTAGGCTGATTATGAATAAGTACGCAGGTGTCAAAGAAGGACCTAAACCACATGAAGTGATCGTGATTATGCGTACCGATCATGGAGTAGCGTTGAATTACTCTCTTGCTTGGGAGGCACGTGAGTATGCAATTAATGCAATTAGAGGTATACCGGAGAAGAGTTATGCTAAAATACCAAAATACTTATACATGCTTAAATCAGCAAATCCGGGTACGCATTATGCTTACGAAACCGATGAGGATGATCGATTTAAGTACCTATTCATTGCTTTTGGTCAATCAATAAGAGGGTTTCACAAAGCCATTCAGAGAGTCATTGTTGTTCATGGTACATTTTTGAAGAATAAATATAAAGGTGTACTTCTTGTTGCGACAGCTCTAGATGGTAACTCTAATTTGTATCCAATTGCATTCGGGGTTGTCGACTAAGAGAATGATCTTTCTTGGGAGTGGTTTTTGATACAGTTGCGTGTTGTTATTGCGGATGATCATGGTTTGGCTTTTATCTCAGATAGACATTCTTCGATCGTGAAAGGACTTGAAAAAGTTTACCCGCAATCTAGACATGGGATTTGCATTCACCACTTGCTGAGTAATGTGGTGAAAAACTATCACGGTAAGGATATGGCTGGTTTCGTTTTCGAAGCTTCCAAAGTATATCGGCATGAGGAGTTTAAGGAGAAGTTCACTGCGATTTGCAGTTTTAGTCCTACCATTGGAAAATATTTAATTGAGGCGGATGTTAGAAAATGGGCGCGTTGTCTATTTCCAGGACAACAGTTCGACATTAGGACCACAAATCCTGCTGAGTCGCTGAATTCTGCATTGCGAGTACCTAGAGAGTATCCGGTAATTCATTTGTTGGACAACATCAGAGAAATGTTAACCCGATGGTTTCACGAACGTAAAACATGGAGCTCAAAGCATAACCAGCCTCTAACCGTTGAAGTTGAGAAGAAGGTAGCAAGGAGGATCGAGAAGGGCAAAACATTCAGTGTTTATCCTATTAACGAGCACCGATTTCATATTAGAGGCGATCGAATCGAGTGCCTTGTTGATTTAGACGAGAGAACATGTACATGTGGTAAGTATGACTTGCAACAAAATTCCTTGTCGACATGCCATAAAAGCAGGATTAAGTGTTGGAAGAGACACACAGTCGCTAACCGATGAAAAGCACAAGACCCTTGCATGGAGAGAAGTTTATGACGAATGCATTAATCCAATAGCTGTTCCTGAGGATGCGTGACGTCTCCCACCGAACGTTGAAGAATCCCTAATTTTTCCACCTGAATCACGACGAGCTGCGGGAAGGCGAAGGAAGCGAAGATACGAATCAATTGAAGATAAGATACGATCGTCGTCGAAAGGATCCAAACGACAAAAGAGGACGCACAAATGTAGTCGGTGTTTCCAAGAAGGTCACAACAGAACAAGATGTGATATGGTCATATAAAGATGGTTCCTTTTGTTTTATTTTTCCTCGGTTTTCTTTTGCTTTTGGTTTTCTTTTACTCTTGGTGTTGAGGTTCTATCACTCCGAAACCACGTTTTTAGATTTTATGGTACGTTTCCAATATTTAGTTCTCAAGTTTTTATCTCACTTTTTGTGTTAAGCTTTTGGTGTTAATAGTCAATCACTTTGGCTTTTTTCCCTTTTCGTGTTAAGTTTAATCACTTATGGTTTGATCACTTTTGGTTTATTTTCATTCATACAAGAAATTTTAACTTCAAAAAATATGTGATTTATTACGATATCTCATAACTTCAAAACCAAAACAAATGTAGCCTTGTGTTAAACATTGGACATACTACCAGAGTATGGATATGAATTACAACACACTACGCAAACAATAGAAACCCACAACTATCGCAAAACAGATACTAATCTTGTTAATTGTCTTCTACAATGACTTAACCTCACATTCAAGCTTGTTTGTCTTCTCTAGTAGGTTCTCTACTGTACACATCATATGCTTCTCACGATATACATTCTTCCCAATGTCCTTGACAATTGTTTCCTGATTTTCTGATAAAACATCATACTCTTCTAACTGGGACTCCTTCACCCATTTGAAAACATGTCTGAATGCTCTATCATTCGCGGCTGTGCAACGATAAAACTTGCGACCCGGATTCTTCGCTGTCGTTGATTTTAGAATTATAGTGGGCTGTCCACAACTACATCGTCTAGGAATACCTCTAACTTCCGTGGTACGACTTGAACCAGATGAAAAGTTACTCATCACTACACAACAATGACAAAATACCAAATTAGGTTCTTTATGAATTCATCTATAACGAAACGACAACCCATAACAAAAAGTCGCGAATCAAAGTACATACCTTACCGGATCGAGTTAGCGAATCAAATAATCAGAAAGAATGGAGGAATCCGTGCGGAATGAACACAAAAATCGCTCGATTCCGTCAACAATTGAGAAATATAAGTCGTTATGACACAACCGTTTTGGTAACACAGATAGAAGAGACGAGCAATGAGAATTCAGAAAACAAGGGTTTTTAGGCTTCAAAACCGTGACATTCAGTTACATTAAACCGCAATTGAACCGAACCAAACATCACTTTCAAATTAGTATAACGTAACTACCTTCCGATTATGTTAAATATTTTCTCAACATGATAAAAAACGGGTTAAATAAATATTCCTTCCGAGTATGTTCGACTAAACACGCGCAGCTAAATTGGTTCTATAATGCACTTAAACATTCCTCAAGGTCACGAGTTCGACCTTAGATAGTGACACATTTTTTGATGTTTTTAAAATATTTTTACTATTACATTAACACCCTATACCCTAAACTAAACTACTATCGATACTTCCCTACTTTTTATACCCTAAACCCTATACTTCTCTCAATATTCCATTTTTCAAAAAAAATGTTTTTCTTTCCAAAAATACAAAACTCAAAGTCTTTCATACCATATACCTTATACTTCTCTCAATATTCCATTTAAAAAAAAAGTGTTTTTCTTTCCAAAAATACTAAAACCCCAAGTCTTTCATACCCTATACCCTATACTTCTCTCAATATTCCATTTTTTTAAAAAAGTGTTTTTCTTTCCAAAAATACTAAAACCCCAAGTCTTTCATACCCTATACACTATACTTCTCTCAATATTCCATTTTTTTAAAAAAAGTGTTTTTCTTTCCAAAAATACTAAAACCCCAAGTCTTTCATACCCTAAACCCTATACTTCTCTCAATATTCCATTTTTCAAAAAAATTGTTTTTCTTTCCAAAAATACTAAAACCCAAAGTCTTTCATACCCTATACCCTATACTTCTCTCATTATTCCATTTAAAAAAAAAGTGTTTTTCTTTCCAAAAATACTAAAACCCAAAGCCTTTCATACCCTATACCCTATACTTCTCTCAATATTCCATTTTTCAAAAAAAGTGTTTTTCTTTCCAAAAATACTAAAACCCCAAGTCTTTCATACCCTATACACTATACTTCTCTCAATATTCCATTTTTCAAAAAAAAGTGTTTTTCTTTCCAAAAATACTAAAACCCCAAGTCTTTCATACCCTAAACCCTATACTTCTCTCAATATTCCATTTTTCAAAAAAAAGTGTTTTTCTTTCCAAAAATACTAAAACCCCAAGTCTTTCATACCCTATACACTATACTTCTCTCAATATTCCATTTAAAAAAAAATGTTTTTCTTTCCAAAAATACTAAAACCCCAAGTCTTTCATACCCTAAACCCTATACTTCTCTCAATATTCCATTTTTTTAAAAAAAAGTGTTTTTCTTTCCAAAAATACTAAAACCTCAAGTCTTTTATAAATGAACCATATTTATTTCCAAAAGACGTTAAAACCTTATATGCAACAAATTGAGTGTGCATGTGTAATAAATGAAGGCATTTATTTCTAAAAATGGGTTATGTCGAAAAACATAAAAAGTTGGCTAAATTTCGTCACAAGGTGGCATCGAACTCGGGTTCAAATGAATGTTAATGTGCATAGTAGAACCAGTTTAGCTATACGTGTTTAGTCGAACACTAACAGATTATATAAATAATATACACATGTACCAACCAAGTTTATTTAATAGCGAACTAAATGATCCAAAAAAACGTAAAATTTTGTCACTAGTTGACATCTAACTTGTAACATTAAGGATATTAAAGTGGATAGTAGAACCAATATAGCTGTGGGTGTTTAGTCGAACACTTAATAGAAGTTAAATCTAATATACGTACATGTACTTAACAAATGTTTACTATTTACAAACATTTGTAAGTGTCTACACAAAGAGAATTCAAAGTTATTTCATTACACTATTTTTATAGTTTAGACTTCATAAACTGAAAATATATTATAAATAAAAGTTAAAAGTTTAAAACCTAATGGTTTTTACAAAAATCCATAATGTAAAAGTTAATACATAGAAACTACTAAACCATAAAAATCATATGCGTAGCAAATCCTAATTGATGGTAACAACGATGGGATCAAGATGCGCCGTTGGAGGTACATACTTAGACATGCTGTCAATGAAAATTGGATCATGTGCTGCGTTAAACATATCAGCCATCATCTTATATCGAGCGCTTATGATGTTATCATCATCTAATACATCCAAGGATAGTCCAAGCACGTGACACTCGATGTATTTCAATGCATACGGCCCACAGTGACACTGCCTCTTATTACGTCGATCTGGCACCTTCACATATGTCACTGCATAAGGACTGATCTTCAGATGTTTTGCATTCTCAGGTGGTTGTACTACTTTTAGAACGCGAGGGATCAAGTTTGCAAATGCATCCACTATCCTACTATACTTCCCGTTGGCACAATCAAATACTTCTACAGTTTTAGCTTGGAAACTGATGCACAACGAAATCCAGTGTTTGTTGTTGATGTTGACTGGGACGTATATGCGGTCTACGTCCAAACCCCACACTTGATTTGTTCTACCATCAGCTGGAAGCTCACCTTTTCCATAAGACATGAAGATACTATCCGGTTTGTAAGTTCTTTTATCCTTCTCTAGATTTCTGTACTGAGCTGTTACGTGTTGAGTAAATGCAAGGTTCATGAAACCAACACGAGTAGCTTTCCAACGTCTAAAGTTTGTATTCTGTCGGAGGAGGTACATAAATGCATCTATATGCTGTAAACAATCAGCAAGAAAACCATTATATGGCCGAAGAGTCATTAATTGAATACTTGAAAATATGAAAGTTAGCTTTATGACCTGTGACTCGATCCACTCGTGGCGTATAAGAAGTTTGTCTGCAAACGACATATTGATGGTGGTTAGACCAAATGCTATGTCCTCGGGCCTTTAACAATGAAGCAAAGAGATTATAAGACACTAATTAAGTAAAAAAGGTTGATTCGTAATACCAAAAAAGTAAATTCACTTACTCGAACTGCTCTGACCATTCTTGAACTTTAGTCCACTCTTCTTGTGTAAAGGAAGTTAATGGTTCCTCCGGAAAGAATCCGCCCTTTATGAAAAAGTCATCATCAAACAACTTTGGTAAGTCTTGTTTCTTTTTGCGACTCTTACTGTTAGCTTTGCCTACGCTTCCTTTCTTATCAGCCGTCAAAGAAACTAACTCACTCAACCACTCAAGTGGGTCATTATCTTCTGATGGAACACTTGGATCAATCGATTGAACCACTGATATATCATGGTTTTTACCATCTTTTGGCCATGATTTAACTCGGTTTTATCGAGTCTTTTTAGTATTTTTTTAGTGTTTTAGAGTTTTTGCAGGTTTGTGTACGTGTCGAGCTTAATTGGTGATTATGGAGCATTTTGGAGCATCAAGGAAAGAAGAGCCGAAGTTGCGAGGACTGATTTTCAACTGCCGTCAGATTGGCGCGTCGATCGACGGAATCACATGTGCGTCGATCGACGGAGGCAACTGTTTCGCGAAGGAAGATAATTTTTCCTATTTTGAAGATTTCCTTTTTACCCCAGAAGTTCCAGAAGTTAACAAATAAAGCCCAGCCCGAAACCTAGCCTATAAATACTCAGTTTTCTTTTAGTTTTCATTAAGTTTTCTTTTATCAAAAAAATACCTAGGGTTTTCAGAGAGATTTTGAGAGTTAGGGAGACAAGTTTTCAGACCATTCAGATTTCTTCGAACCCTTCTGTAATTCTTTCTTACTCTATTTTAATGCAGTATTATTCAGCTATTGTGATTTGCTTTGCATCCATGTCTGAGTAATCTACTTGTTAGGTTTAGGGTTTTTCAAAGGAATTAAGATGGATTGTTAGAATTGAATTCATGTTAGGATTATCTATTGGTTCTTCATCTAGATTGCTATAACCCTGATTTAGGATTGATCACTCTTAATTAGCTATCTTAGGTTGATTGATTAGAAGCGGAAATATCAATTGGTAACCTGACCATAATCTTAGATGAGCAAAATCACCTATTCTCAAAGGAATATGGTTTAGGGATTTTGTGAACAAATTGAAACCTGATATTTAATGCTTGCATAAATTGTTTGATTTTACAAAGGAATTTGGATTTCTAGGGTTTATGCATAGATAATTAATTCAACGGAAGTCGTTTAATTTTACTTTAGAGTTTCAAGTTCGAGAACGGTTCTTCATTAAAATCCTGACATTTTATTAATTCTATAATTTATCTTTGCCTGCGAATTTCCCGAAAACCTAGCTTTTGTTTAATTGAATTCTTAAAAACCAACAAACTTTCTTTGCTTTGGATTATTTCTTGCTTTTACTTTACTATATTTGCTTAGCTCAATTCGAAGTCATTTATCTTATCGTTTGATTTGACTCTCAGTGATTCGACCCCTACTACAATTGATCTCTTAATTTGAGAGAGTAGCTCAAGGTAAATTTGAGCATATCAAATTTTGGCGCCGTTGCCGGGGAGTCAAAATCTTCCATAGGATTTTGATTCTAGAATTCTGGCTAAGTTTTTTTTTGTTCGTTTTTACGCGTTTTCTTTTGTTTTTGTGTTTCAGTTAGCTAAGATGGTTAATCGAGCTTTGGTAGCTCTTCCGAATGATCAGGGAGAATTTTTTGACAGAAATGGTAATCGGTACAACAATCTGGGAGACCCCATTGATGAAGCTGGTAACATCATCGAGGTTGAGGATCCGGATCCGGTTGCAGTAGCACGTGCTGAGTTCGATCGTCAACGGGTTGAATGAGAGCGCCAGCGCGCTGAGCTTGAGCGTCTGGCTCAGGCGAATCGTGGAGCTCAGGAGGTAGTGGTTAACCAACGCACTTTGGGAGACTACTACCGTCCTGAAGAACATTACGCCAACAGGGCAGCGATTCGACCTCCACGATTCGAGCGAAGAGATTTCGAATTAAAGCCTGCGTACTTCTCTTTAGTGGCTCAACATCAGTTCCATGGGCACCGATCAGAGCACCCCATGGATCATCTTGAGATGTTTGAGGATCTTGCATCTAGCTTTAAGGCTAACAACATATCTGAGGATTACATTATGTGCAAGCTGTTTCCATTTTCTCTTGCTGGAGAAGCAGCCTCTTTCCTGAAGCAGTTGGAGCCAGGCTCACTGACTACTTGGAGAGATATCAAGAATACTTTCCTGGGTCACTTCTACGATGAGTCGCGCTCAGAGGATCTACGAGCTAAGATTTCAACGTTCGTTTAGAATCTGAAAGAATCTTTCAAAGCTGCGTGGGAAAGGTTCAAGGGATATTAGAGAGACTGTCCTCATCACGGGTTTACAGAGGTTCAGTTGCTGGGTATCTTCTACAGAAGATTGGATTGGAGACATCAGGTGACTCTAGATTCTTCGAGTAATGGGAACTTCAAGACCAGGTTTCCAGCTGATTGCCTAGAGCTCATCAAGAACGTGTCTACTAGCAACAGTACGAAGAAGATCGATGAGGAAAGAATAAGAGAGGCTGGTATGTCAAGTGGAGCTGAGATTGCTGAGGTCAAAGCTAAGGTAGATTCCATTCACCATCATCTGGTGGGAAAGAAGGCAGTTCACTTTGCTCAAGAAGAGGAGAACAATCAAAAGGATGTTAACTATATCAATGAGAATGGTTTTCAGAATCAGAGGTTTGGAGGCTACAACAGCAACCAAAGGAGTTATGGATCTTCATCTTATCAGCCAATCCCTGCTAAATCTTCAGAAAGTGACGTGAAGGGTATGCTCGAACAACTGCTTGAGGGGTAACAAAGCCTGACAGTAAATCTCAATGGGAAGATTGACGAGCTTTACACTGATCTCAATGGGAAGATTGGCAGTCTCTGCGCTGATCTCAATGGGAAGATTGAGGCCATCAACATTCACTTGAAGAAGCTGGATACTCAGGTAGCTCAAACCGCAGAGAATGTGAAGAGACAGGAGGGTTTTCTTCCAGCGAGAACGGATGCAAACCCAAGACAACATGGTGTTGCTGCGATTACAACTAGAATTGAGAAGGTTGTGAAGCCAAATATGCGGAAAAACCCTTTGAATCAGCTGATTCCCGAGCTGGAAGATGAAGAAGATGCAGAAATTTTCGCACCAGACCCTCCGTCGATCGACGCTCAGGAGGAGCAACGATCGACGAGTGAGAAAATTCCCAAATCTATCCCGACGCTACCTCGACGAAGGATCGACAAAAATTGCTCACGTCGATCGACGCACAAACACTTCCGTCGATCGACGGGAGATGCAGAAAACTGAAAATCTGCAGAGCCATACTGATGTTGTTGAGAAGGTTTATCAACCTAAGATCCCTTACCCCAGGAACCAAAAGAGGTCTAAACAGGAGCTAGAAGAGCTTAGATGCAAGGCTATCATGGATAAACTACGCATTGAGATTCCATTCTTAGATGCAATGAAGCTTTCTCCTGTAATTCGAAGGTATGTGAAGAGGATGGTTACTAAGAATTTGTGTGTTGAGGAAGGAGTTGTTATGCTCTCTGAACAGGTTAGTGCGATAATTCTGAACAAGATTCCAGAGAAGCTCACGGATCCAGGAAGTTTTGTATTAGATTGTTCGATCTTCACAGACAGGTTTCCAAGGTCTCTTTGTGATTTGGGTTCAAGCATCAACTTGATGCCACTCTCAGTTGCTGCCAGCCTTGGTATGACTGATTTCCAACCAACAAGGATATCACTTATCCTTGCAGATAGATCAGTAAGGATCCCAAAGGGAATTTTGGAGGATGTTCCAATAAAGGTTGGAGATTGTTTGATCCCTACAGACTTTGTGGTTTTACAATATCACAAAGAACCCAAAGACCCTCTTATCTTGGGAAGACCATTCTTGGCTACAGCTGGAGCAATGATTGATGTCAAAGGGAGAAGGATTACTCTATGTGTTGGTGATTTGGAGATGAAGTTTGATATGGATCAGTTGGTGAAGAAGCCTACGATTGATGGTCAAACCTACTCTGTGGATACACTCACAGACATTGCTCAAGAGGTTTTCAGTGAGACACATCCTACTGATGCATTGGAGAAGACTTTGGTTCGATCTATCGCTGAAACTGAGGAGTTAGATGAAGCTGCAATGGGTTATGCAAGGCTAATGGATAGCAATGAAAGAGAGACGAAGAAGGTTCAGAACATCCTCAAGATGGCTCCTTCCACTGCACATCATGAAGCCAACAATCCTCTGATTCACAAGTGCCAAAAGATCCCCAAGGTGAAGCGCATAAAGCCCTCAAAACCATTCTCCAAGTTCAGAATTGTCATTCCTTTGGAGTTGAGAGAGAGAGGAGAGGTAGTTGTCCAAGAGATGCTGAACAATACTATGAAGCTTTTTCCTGGTATTGTTCCTTGCAAGTCTGGGGGAGTGCACTTCAGAGATCCACCTCCAGCCTGAACTTCATATGTAGTCAAGCTAATGACTGTAAACAAGCGCTAGGTGGGAGGCAACCCACCTGTGAGTCTTTTTCTTTCTCTTTTATTTTCTTTTTATTGAGTCAGTTTGTTATAGGAATTCAAAATTGTGAACTTGATTAGATGATATGATGTTGGTGCTTTTGATCATTTCTGTTTTTGAGTACTTTAAACAGGTACTAACCGTTGAATGACGTGACGAGATGGAGCTTAAAAAAACCAGAATAAATACGATCGTTTTTCAGACGGTAGCGTCGATCGATGGACCACCTTGAGCGTCGATCGACGGGCACTTCAGAGGTCCTATTCTTTTTCACAATTTCTAACTTCTTATTTTTCTTTTCTTTCACCAATTTCAGGCTTAATTAACACTGGGGACAGTGTTGTTTAAGTCTGGGGGAGGTAGTTGCTAACATTGTTTTCTATTTTGGAGTTAAAAAGTCGTTTTATTGAGTTAAAACTTGTAGGGGATGATCACCTTTCCTAGGAACAAACGCTCAGTTTTTACGATTTTTAGTTGTTGCGACGAAGCCTTTGGATGAAGCGACTTCGAAACCAGATGATAGTACAGGTTCCCCTCTTATCGCGGCTTGCAGAACGAAGTTGATCAAACTCCATACTAGTACACTTGATCTCCATCTCGCTATATTCTCATTGATGATATCACGACAGTAATCGATCCAACATTCAGGACTTCTTATTCACTTTACCACTCTTTGTTGATCCTGAATGGCCAGCTCATTTTTAGTTGGTACCCAACCCCTAACCTTAACCATTGTTCAAGCCTCATGCGATCTTTTTCCTTTTGTTTTATGTGCAGACATGTGTATAAACTCCGGAGAGAAAGAGGTCCGACGCAGTTTTTCATTCACAAAATTGCACAAGATGAGGATTTGGTTGGAGTACTTGATAGAGAGCAGCAATGCTAAGCATTCCTTGGGATTTTACGCATAATAATGGTAATTTTCGAGACTAACATTTTGTGAGATCATTTCACCCCTTTAAGTATGAAAAAAAAAAAAATTATTATTTCGAAAATATAGTAAGGGAAAGGGAAATGATCATCTTTATAAGTCTCTAGCTTCAACAAAAGTCCCAAGGAATGGAGAGGTTGGATGTGGATAGTGGAACATGTTATATAATGGTGTTTGGTTCCTGATTTCGATTTGAAGGAGAGTGCAATGTGAATGAGAAACTGTGGGCATCAACTGGACCAGACTCTCTCTTGTGATTATGCATAATGTCTGCATCCACCAAATAAAATCCGGTAACCGTAAACACTCTTAGCTCCACTTAAACACCAAAAGCCTTTCAACATCACACCTAGCCTTTTACTTGGTTGATATCATTAGAGAGAATTCCATCATCACTTTGATCAAGTGTGCGACAGTTAGGAGAATGTGAAACTGATGGGTTTGCAGGTTAAGATTTGAGGCCCAACCTATGATGGTTGAGATTCGTGACCACCAAAGGTACTTTGTTTATATACATCGAAGGAATCAAAGAAGCGAAAGCTATGTTCCAAAAGATAAGTGAGTTCCCGTGATTTTCAAACCTCGACTTCATTCTTAGTCTCTAGTTTGCTTGAGGGCAAGCAAAAGCTAAGTCTGGGGGAGTTGATATATCATGGTTTTTACCATCTTTTGGCCATGATTTAACTCGGTTTTATCGAGTCTTTTTAGTATTTTTTTAGTGTTTTAGAGTCTTTGCAGGTTTGTGTACGTGTCGAGCTTAATTGGTGATTATGGAGCATTTTGGAGCATCAAGGAAAGAAGAGCCGAAGTTGCGAGGACTGATTTTCAATTGCCGTCAGATTGGCGCGTCGATCGACGGAATCACATGTGCGTCGATCGACGGAGGCAACTGTTTCGCGAAGGAAGATAATTTTTCCTATTTTGAAGATTTCCTTTTTACCCCAGAAGTTCCAGAAGTTAACAAATAAAACCCAGCCCGAAACCTAGCCTATAAATACTCAGTTTTCTTTTAGTTTTCATTAAGTTTTCTTTTATCAAAAAAATACCTAGGGTTTTCAGAGAGATTTTGAGAGTTAGGGAGACAAGTTTTCAGACCATTCAGATTTCTTCGAACCCTTCTGTAATTCTTTCTTACTCTATTTTAATGCAGTATTATTCAGCTATTGTGATTTGCTTTGCATCCATGTCTGAGTAATCTACTTGTTAGGTTTAGGGTTTTTCAAAGGAATTAAGATGGATTGTTAGAATTGAATTCATGTTAGGATTATCTATTGGTTCTTCATCTAGATTGCTATAACCCTGATTTAGGATTGATCACTCTTAATTAGCTATCTTAGGTTGATTGATTAGAAGCGGAAATATCAATTGGTAACCTGACCATAATCTTAGATGAGCAAAATCACCTATTCTCAAAGGAATATGGTTTAGGGATTTTGTGAACAAATTGAAACCTGATATTTAATGCTTGCATAAATTGATTGATTTTACAAAGGAATTTGGATTTATAGGGTTTATGCATAGATAATTAATTCAACGGAAGTCGTTTAATTTTACGTTAGAGTTTCAAATTCGAGAACGGTGCTTCATTAAAATCATGACAGTTTATTAATTCTACAATTTATCTTTGCCTGCGAATTTTCCGAAAACCTAGCTTTTGTTTAATTGAATTCTTAAAAACCAACAAACTTTCTTTGCTTTGGATTTTTTCTTGCTTTTACTTTACTATATTTGCTTAGCTCAATTCGAAGTCATTTATCCTATCGTTTGATTTGACTCTCAGTGATTCGACCCCTACTACAATTGATCTCTTAATTTGAGAGAGTAGCTCAGGGTAAATTTGAGCATATCAACCACCGAAGGCTGTGATAGTTGTCCCGCCGTTTTACGCAAGTACTCTTGCGTACTTATTTCAAGGTCAATGTTAGAAGTCTGACTTAAATCTACGTCATGTAGATTACCAAAGTCAAATTGTTCCACCTTGTTGGCCTGTGTAATGAAACATAAAGAATTAAATAAAAACAACAACATAATCATTACACATTACAAACGTAACATACATATCAATTTTCACACTTAAACATATTTTACATGCCAAGTTGATTTATAAAATTACAAGGCGTTTAACCGGTTACAATAACACATACTAATTGTCAAGTGAAATTAGACAAGTTCTAGAGGAAAGTACATTTAGAGTTTTCTTTTCCTTAGTACCTTCTTCAGTGGTGTTTGTGCCTCTTCTGTTTTGGTCTTTGGTGGTGTAGGAGCCTGGACTAATTTTTTGGCAGTAGACGATTGGTTAGCGGGTTTAGATGGTCTCCGCCTGCTCTTAGTAATGTAGCTTGACTAGCTGCATGTTTGAGATCTTTAATCTCCTTATCCATCATATCAACTCGAGTACCAACTGAATCAATCTTCTGCTTCATTGTGTCAAATCGAGTACCAACTGACTCAAACTTCTTCACTATATTACTCTCAAAAGAACCAAAAGAAGCTAGAAAGAAACTCTTCATTTCTTCAGTACCACTGACAGCTTTACTCGCTGGCCTTTGGCACATCAACTTGTGCTTCCTTTCCTCTGCACCAACATCATCAAACTTGTGCTTCTACTTACCCTTCCTTATCCTGGACGCGGAGCTGTGTTCTGCAGTTGGAGTCTGAATAGCAGGAGACGCAGCAACATCATCAACATCATCAACATCAACATCATCAGATTCCATCTCTTCATCCTCTGTCTCAATCTTTTTCTTTTTCTTGAACAGCTCTGCATGAGCAAGCTCATCAAATGGCCAAACCTGATCACTCAAATCTTTTCCATTTTTGATCCCAGACATAATACGATCCACTCTTTCATCTCTCACTTCACTAGTCCTTGTAAACTCAACAGCCTCAATGACGTCGCCATCAGAATTGGAAGAGATAGTTGAGTACAACTTATCCTACAAGAAAATGGTTCAAAACTATGTTAGTATCAAAATTTAAAAGAAAGGTACTAAAAAATTACATTTTAAAAACTAGATTACACTACTTACTTCTGGTCCAAATGTGTCATCAATATGTCTGATTTGTGGATATGAGATCCTTGAAGATCCATACCAATTGGAGCATCTGGGGAATACAATGACTTTAGGCTCAAAATTTTCCCCACATATAGTCCCAAAGACAGGAATAACTTTCATTATCCAAATCTGGAAAGCAAATGAGAATCCATTAAGAGCGTAGCTTCGCGGGTTTTTCAGTTTCTCCCTAGCAGCCTTAATCTCTTTCACCAGGTGGTCAAACGAATCAAGACCCCATGGATAAGCCCGTAGCTTATCAAAATCCATCAACAACTTTATGTAGGTGTGTGGGATCGGTTTCTTCTCATCCCTTACAAGTAACACTCCAGCAATAACGCATAAGTAACACAAACGCACTCTATCAAGCGTCGTCCAATCCTTAGCCTTGGCTACAAGCTTGTCCCTGATATCTTTTAAGCAGATGACAGTGCCACTCTTTAGCAACTTACTCCAGAATTCATTATCATCAACCCATTTATCCAAGTTGCAGTTCTGATCTTCCTTGTACTTGAGGCCGGTGACTGCGTGAAACTCTTATAGAGAAAATCTAAGAGGCCTTTTCCCAAAGATAAACCATAACTCATGGAGCTTGGCGGTTTCAACCTGTCTACACATGATGCTATGTATCATTGTGGGCGAGTAGCACAACTTGTTTTCAAAGATATCAAATATCTTAGAGAACACTGCATCTGCTCTGACCTGTCTGTATTCCGTTGGAAAACTCTCCTTCATTAACTTCAGAATCGATAATCTGCAGCTGTTGTTGATCTTCTTAACCTCAGGTTCCTCTCCTTCTCTAAAAATTCTTCCTGGCAAGATCACTACAAGAAAACAGATCATTAGCGACGCCGAAAAGCGTCACAAAAGAGTGATTAGCCACTACTTTGTGACACAATTTCGGCGTCACAAAATCTTCGTCGCTAATTTTTAGCATCGAAAAAGCGTGGCAAATTAGCGACGCATTTATGACACTTAGAAGTTGTCGTAAATTTGTGACTACTTTATGACGCGTTTAGGTAGTCGCTAATTAGCGACCAATCAGTGATACATGTTAGGTGTCTCAAAGTTGCGACGTTTTTGAGACTAATCAGTTGTGGCTAATTAACAACGAATGAGTGACATATTTATTTACGACGACTTAGTGACTGATTTTCCAGTCGTTAAATGGCGACTATTTTGTAACGATTACGTCGTCGTACATATGCGACGCATCTGAGACTACTTGTGTTGTCGGGAACGACTGTGTATGGTCACTAAAGAGTGAGTAAGGAGTCACAAATTAGCGACGGTTTAGCAACTCTTAGAGCCAGGAGTGACTAAAGAGTCACTAATTAGCCACAACTTTGTCTCTCTTTAACTATTGTTGGTCAGTTATGTGTTGCAAATTTGCTACTAAACTGGAAGTAAAGAACAACCTAAATATGTGCAAACAAATCCCATACGAGAACCAAATTAAAAAGTAATGTTGAAATTGTAGAAAGAAACATCACATAAAGTTGCATAAAAGTTTGCATTACATAAGAAACAAAAAGCAAAGTAGATAATTATACATAGCATTACATAAGCCGTTAATTAAACATTAGAAAAAGTTAAGTAAGTTCATTGTTTAGAGAAGGTAAAGAGTTTGAGAAACAAAAGAAAGAAACCTTTCAAGTGTTGGTATCATCATTTGCAGCGTCGAGGTATGCAGCGATTTGCGGATCATCTTTCTTCAAAAAGGAGAGGAGCTTCTCCATTTCAGAGACCCGGGACTGACTTTGCCTTAGCTCAAGCAGTTCAGCATCACATCGCCTATTCTCCTCATCCCGCTTCTGGTTCTCCTCATCTCGCTTCTTGTTCTCCTCATCACGTCGCCTAATCTCCTCATCGTGTTCAGCTATCTTCTGACGAGCAGATTTCATCTCTTCCTAGAGCTCTTCTAGGTCAACCGCAGCAGAAGATGAGGTTGCATATTGTATCTTCCTTTTCCCTTTGTTGAAGGTCTGAGACAAACCACCAATGCCAAAAGGGTTGCCTTTTTGATCGAACTCAGTACACTGCAACAACAATCACAAATCCAGATTCTCAACATAAATAAAGACACCAACAGAAAAAGAAAGTAGGAGAGGAAACCAGGAGAGAAAGGATTGCTAACCTTAAGGAAAAGCTGATTCTTCTCGTCGACGGTGAGGTTGCGGTGAGTGTAAAGCTCAGAGGATAAGTCAGGGTCCTCTGCTCCAGCGCCTGGGTCATGTTCCAGAACCTCTGCTAGTCGCCTTTCATACGCATCAGAGATTTGCTTCGCTTTTAGATCAACAAACATTCCATCTGCCGCTGTATGCGTCCTGACAAAGACTTCTCCAAAGGAGACAGGTCTCCCTTGTTCTTATTCCTGTAGAAATAGAAGTGAGCAAAAAGGTAATTAATTAAGTACAGAATACAAAAAGATTAAAGTATTACCATTTGTTGCTCAACAGTCAAGTGAGATGTTTGGCCAGAGACGTGTTTGTAGATCCCAAGTCCACAACGAGTAGAGGTACGGGAGTTTGAAGCAGTGTTGCTTTTAGTGATTGCCTCTGGAGTTTTCCAATAGTTGCACATATGTGCCCAAAGCTTGGTACCAATCCAAATTGGCCTAACACCCTTCCTCTTAACCTGACTCACTATTCCTCGCATCCGTTTCGTAGCAATCATGTTGAAGTTAGCTCTAACAAGCTCAGTGATCCCTATATCCCAGTTGTATTTCCGCTACACAGTAGAAAACCTCATTAAAATTTGAATAAAACATGTAAAAAAACTGAAAACAGAGAGAAGGAAGAGAGTGAAACATTACCGCAAACGTTCGGAAATATAGTTCTTGTTTAACTATTGGAGTGACACCCCAGTTGTAGTACGGGCCATCAAACTTGCGACGAAAGATCCCAGCAATGCAACGGGTCAATATTCCATTGTTCCGAGTAAACCTAGCACATCACACAAACATACACACTTACACAAAGGCAAAGATAATGGTTCAAACGAAATTCAAGAAAAACTAAACCATATGAAAAAATTCAGTCAAACTAGTTAGCTAAACCAAAAGAGAAATACAAAGAAAACTTACCAGAAGCTATCTCGGATAGGAACCTCACTGAGGAGGGTAGTCGTTGTCTTCCTGGAAGAGCCAAGACGTTTTCCAAGGTTCGTCGTCTAGCCCTTCTGGTTCATGATAACCATCGAATTCTTCAGCTTGGTTTGGTTCACCATCTCCGAAATCATCCGCATCTTCTTCTTCTTCCTCATCTTCCTCATCTTCATTCTCAAACTCTTCTTCTCTGTGGCGAGACTGAGAGGATTGGTGCCGTGGTTGCTCATTCAGGTTGAGGTTAGAGAGGTGGTCACCGGATGTAGCTCGAGACGTTAGTTGAGCAAACGGAAGGCTATTAGTCGTATCTCCGAACTGATGAGGAACAAACCTGGTTCGAGAAACAGAGACGGTCGCCTGAGAGTCATGAGATCTACTCACCACGGGTGGAGAACGACCACTCGGGTTGGAGGAATAAGAGGAACCACCACCGGTTGACCTAACTCGTTGCGGTGGTGTATGACCGCTCTGTCTGGCAGGAACCTCTCCGGCGATGTCTATCTCTGGTTGACTTGTAGTTTTAGCATCTTCCATAACCGCTGCAAGCGTATCAAGACCGTCGCCTCTACCCTTACCCTCTCGCCTACTGATAGGTGGTGGTGCACGTGATGTTGAAGCATCACCACCGGTTTGTTTCACACCACCAAGAGCTACTTTGGTGCGTTTAGTGAGAGCAGCAGTAGGACCGCTGGGTCTGTCACACCACTAGTACGACCGGAGGTTGGTTTCACACGAGAACCTGAACCGACGGTTTGTTTACCGTGGCCTCGCCCTTGTGTACCTCCACGGCCTCGCACGTGAGAACCTCCGCGACCTCCTCTAGTCGTAACAACCATTTCGATTCGTCGAATCGAGAGAAAGAGAGACATGATTATAGAGAGAGAGACGAAGAACAGAGATTAAAGAAAGGTTTGTTTAGGGTTTTCTGATGGAATCGTTTAGGTTTTCTGATGGAATCGACAGAGAATCGAGAGAAAAAAAAGAGATGACGAATGATCGAGAGAGAAAGAGAGATGACGAACCGACGCAGAATCGATTAAGATTCTGTTCGATTCGACAGAGAATCGAGAGAAAAACAGACTGTATGTTTGAGAGAGAGAGATGAAGAATCGACGAAAAAGAGTAGAGAAACAGAGATGACAAATGATCGAGAGAGAGATTGATTCGACAAAGAATCGTCGGAAAATTCGAGAGACGGAGAGAGCGAGAGAGAGAGAGAGGCGATTTGGAGATTAGGGTTTATAATTTGGGGATTTTTAGTTTAATTATCTCCGTCTGGAGTCACTAAAGCGTCGCTAATATTTTGTTTGTGGGCCAGACTAGCCCGCGTAAAAGGCCCAAATTTTCCCGGGTTCTAACCCAAATTTTTTTCGTTTGGAGCCAAAAATGCGGGGCTAAATAGTCACTTATTTGTGACGCTTTTATGACACATTTGCGACGAAAAAGACCCATACCCTAAACCTTAAACATTTTTTACTTATAGATTGATCTTTTCGAATTTCTAATTGAAGTTCTGATGTATTCTTATCCATTTTATTGACTTTTTAGTATGATATTAGTACTAATAAAGTTTATCTAAAGAAAATCACGCACTTTACCTAAAATTTCATTAAAACTCCTTATGACTTTACCTACAATCATACAATTCCACTTGACTATGTAATTTCTCTAATTTCAGACTTGTTATGACTTTTGTGTTTTACGAAAATGTAAATATAGGGTAATATAATGTATGTAATTCAACAATGTTGTATAATTTTGCAAAATTCTTAGAAGTAGTTGGAAAAGCGTCACTAAAGTGTCACTCTTTTGTGACGCTATTGTGACGAATGTGTAACACGTTTTTTAATCTGACAAACGATAATCTCAAACTCTAAAGAGTCACATATTCGTTACAAATGAGCAACACCTTTGCAACTAGTTAGTGACAACTTTAAAAATGAAAAATAAAAAATTGTGGTTATACCTGGGCTCGAACTCGGGTCGGCAGGATGTATATGAGATGCGAAACCATTGGACCACGGAAGGCCCATAACTCTTTTAACTCTTCAATCAGGGGTTGGAGGGAAACATCTAGACTAGCTCTTGGATGATTTGGTCCCGAGTTCAAAACGGTAAGAAACAAGTACTCTCTTCCCATGCACATTTCCGGGGGTAAATTATAGGGTGTCAGGATTATAGGCCATAACGAGTGGTTTTTTGACATACCAAATGGGTTGAAACCGTCTGTACATAATCTCAGATAAACATTTCGCGTTTCCTCCGCAAAACTTGGATACTTTTGATTGAAATTTTTCCACTTTGCCGCATCTGATGGATGACACATTACTCCGTCTTCTGAATCATGCTCAGCATGCCACCTCATTGATGATGCCATCTTCGTTGATTGGTACATCCTCTTTAGTCTGTCAGCGATTGGTAGATACCACATCTTGTTGTACTATATTTTTTTTCGTCCTTGACTTTCCTTGTATCTTGGTTTTAAACAAAACCTACAATGCTCTAACACAGCATCTTCTTTCCAGAAGAGCATACAATTATCTATGCATACATCGAATGTATGATACGGCAGGCCTAGTTTTCGCATTAACTTTTCCATCTCGTAGTATGAACCAGTCGCCTTATTAGGCTGTGGTAAATACTCTGTAAACGTTTCCGCCCATGAATCTATGCAATTTTCAGATGAATTGTGGTCTGCCTTGTTGTTCATGAACCTAGCAGCTAATGATAATTGTGAATGACCTTCTTGGCAACCATCATATAATAGGGTGTTTGCAGCTTCTAACAAGTCGTAGAATTGTTTCGCCTCATGGGTATGTTCTTCATAAACATGATCATTTCCACTATGACCATGTTCATCATGATGATAATCATTTAATGGCGTAGAACCATGAAATGCATCATGGACCATTCCAGCGTAAACATCCTCACCACTATAATTAATTGGTTCATTACCACTAATAAAATCATCATTTACGTAATTGCTACTAGTAGGTCCTGCCCCAACTACATTATAATCTTCTCCATGTTCGGTCTACACATAATAATCTTCCATAAAACCATTTTGATGCAAATGGTTTGAAACTTTTCTAATAGGTTTCACACTACCACCATTTTCACATTTCGCACAAGGACAATAAGTCTTACCGTTGCTGCTGATAGCCAACTCCTGGATACTTGCGAAATTCACAAACTCCTTCACTCCTTCCAAAAATTCGGCCGAGAGATTATACGTCTGCGGATCGATCCTTCTGTACATCCAATCTCTAGATGAGTTCCACATGATTTTTTTCTTGAAAATTTGTTTTTTTTAAAGAATTTTTTTGTTTGGTTGATCGGACTGAATGAGGAAGATACCAACCGATGCACTCATATATATAGGTAAATGTTTGCCACTACTTTGTAACGTCATTCCGCAGTCACAAATTTGTGACGCCATTGTCACTCTTTTGTGACTCTTATCTCACTCTTTTGCGACGCATTTGTGACAACCTACATAAGTAGGTGGGCAAGCTACCACTCTTATTTTTTACGTGTCACCTACTTTATTTCCTTGCCGACATGGTTACCGACATAGCTGGAGTGACTCATTTCCCACGCCCAGAAATCGTAACAAAGCGTCACAGATTAGTGACTACTTTGCGACACATATTAGTGACTATTATTGGTGTCACACGGGAGTTGCAAATTTGCGACGCGCGTTATGTTAGTCACAGAAACGTCATTAATGTGTGACAACTCTGCAACATGTTTGGGTAGTCGCAAATTAGTGACGTTTCTGTGACTAGTGTTTTAGCTGTCGCTAATGAGTAGCAAAAGCGTCGCAAAATTTGTGACGGAAAAATCAGTCACAAATAGTAGTCACTAATTACATGTTTTCTTGTAGTGGATTGAATCCATACCTAAAGAGAAAAACAACATCAAAATCAGCTCAAATCATGAATGTAATTAAGAGAAAACAACACGCATGTAAAGATGCATATATTTCAGAGAAAAACGCATCAACTGAGACATATAACCGACACTAAAAACATGAAGTTGCATATCCATTTCACCAAACAAATTAGTTTTACAAACATTTGTGAGAAAAATCGGAAACTCATAATTGAAAAAGTGATTGAAAACCCGTAAACAACCAAGTAATCTTTGGAAATATAATTGAATTATATTATGAACAAAACCCCTAAAATTTGAAAGGAAATTACAAACATGCCATGAGATTATAAGATTTTACCGAAAGTGGAAGCAAAGAGAAAGCAAGGAGGTGACGATTTCCTCTTTAGTTTGCCGGTGAATAGGCAATATACCACCGTCGGTGAATAGATGAGCTGAGTAAAGGATTATTGAAAAGTATATGACTCGAATCAAAGAACCAAAACCAAAACCAAAACTCTTTATTGAAAAAATAAAATCGAAAACCCATAAACAACTAACAACGAAGTCATCTTTAGAAATCTAATCGAAATATATTATGAACAAAACCCAAAAAAAATTGAAAGGAAATTATAGATATGCAATGAGAGATGAGAAGACTTAACCGGAATTGGAAGTAGAGAGACAACAACAAGGTCTCGATTTCTTCTTTTGCCGGTGAATTCACAGTGTACAACCGTCGGAGAAAAGGTAAGCTCCGTACAAAGAGGATTTTTCGAATCCTCTAGCTACAGAGTAAACGGAGAAAACGAGGGGAATTGGAAGTAGAGTGACAACGTCGATTTCTTCTATCGCCTGTGAATTCACAGTGTAGAACCGCCGGAGACAAGAACAAGGTCTCGATTTCTTCTTTCGAGGTTGAGTTATGATTTTCTGATTTTTCCCAAAATATATTCATTAATATGATACAAAATCTGTTTTCCTTTTTTATTTTTTCCCTAAGCTAACTTCCCTTAAACAAAAAATACTGATTTTTCGGCAAACATATTTCCTTTTTGATTTTTAAAATACATCAAATATTTAAATTAAACAAAAATTAAGGGCAATGTTGGGTTTAATTTTAACCAAATCTTATTGAGACAAGGATGCTACTTTAAAGGTATTATGAGACAAAATACATTTCAATGTATCTTGATTTTGAAATTTTCCCAATTTTATATCACTTTTTGCAACTGACACATATTTACATCAATTGTTTAAAAACTGATGTAACACATTTGCATCAAGAATTTGAGAATCACTTTCATAAATTATACAAAATTTGTTTGAATCATGTATAATTGATGTAAACAATTAAAATAATTGATAGTAGATGTCCTTTTTTTGTAGTGGATGTTATGTTATGGAATTTAATGAATCTATTTGCAAAATTGACATGAAATTTTGATTAAATTTTTTGATTATCGCAATAGAGTGGATGATCTTATCATGATAGACGATCAAATTAAAATGGTCTACTATGTATAAAATTTAGAAGAAATCATGGTTATTATCCCTAATATCGATGAATACATTTAAAAAGAGTTATGTATAAAGAATTAATTATTTTGCCTAGAAGTTTTCATAAGTTTATGGTAAAGACCGAAAAAACAATTATAAAAGTTTTTGATGTAATACGTAAACTTAAAGATAAAGTCTAAAGTCTAGTGAGATTTTTATTTTTAAGTCAAAACAAAAATAATTAAAATCATGTTTAGTACATTATATCATATATATGTATATACATAATTATATATGATTATTAATTTATACTATTTTTGGGACCATATTTTACATAGAAATTTCAAAAAAATTATATCTTATCATTTTATCAAATTTCGCTAATTTTTACATTGGCCCGACTCGGGACCGGAAGAATTTATTAATTTATAGTGATTATTAATTTATAGTGATTATTAATTTATAGAGTATTAATTTATGGATGGTCTACTGTATATGGCTCTAGGTATGTTTTTAACATAAAAATACTAATTAGTGCAATGAATTAGCATTAATCATGTAAATACCAAGTTGGTCTTGGTCTATTGGTTTTTTTTGTGTGTTCATGATTAACAAATAAAGTCCACTTGGAAAAAGTGATTTATGTTTTTTAGCCGGTATTATCAACTACTGGTCCTATGCACGAAAGAGATTATGGACCAAAAGTCGAAAATTTCAATAGTTCATTTATATATATAAATATATATAGAATTTTGAAAAATTATCAAAGAGTATGGGTATTTTGAAAGTATAATTTGGCATGTTGTATATATGATAATTAGATTAATGTGGAGTTTGTTTATATATATATGTGC
The DNA here is from genome assembly GCA_900128785.1 of Arabis alpina. Lineage (NCBI taxonomy): Eukaryota > Viridiplantae > Streptophyta > Magnoliopsida > Brassicales > Brassicaceae > Arabis > Arabis alpina. Next base: position 8,872,945 of record LT669790.1, on the reverse strand, counting down.
AGAAATAAAAGTGAAAGAAAAAACGGTTGTCAAAAAATGTTCTAGTGCTCTATGTTCGAGTTCATTTCAAGAGCCAGAATGCGAGACGTACTGCCAATCATTAGGGGGTAATAATGGACAATGTGAACCTTATGATATTGGAAAACGTCAATTAGTTTTACGTTGTTGTTGTTTTTATGTTAAAGATATTGGTCTTTAATTATGAGAAGAACTAATGTGGTTTTTCATAGACTAAATAAGCCATGAAATAAAAATCTATATTTTCATCACATGTTTCCTTGAACTAAGCTCATCTCATCATATATTCCATTGGACTATAATATTCACTAGCTTGAGGAGAATCATCCTCACGCTGATCCTCCGTTCCGTCATTTGACGTCGCTAATACTACATCTTCTACATTCTTTTGAGTATTGGACTATGGCGTATATATGTGTGACAGACTCTAGAAATCAGCTACTTCAAGTGCGTCAAGTGTCACAAGTGAACATGCATCGATATCAATCGTACGGTCTCTCTTGGCTTCAGACTTTCATGATAGCAGAGTCCATTAACATACATGGGAGCTACTGATTAACCATTCTTGTCCCAACATTTGGTAGATGAGACTTATCATTCTATGGTCGTAAGGTTTTTGTTAGGCTTGCGCATCTTAAATTTTCGTATTTTTGTTGTTGAATTATTAGTGACTTTGAATTTTTGTGATGTCTTTTTTGCCGTTTTTGGCTTTAATGAAAGGACTATCTTAGTGTTACATTTTTCTTTTAAATCTCCGAGAAGATTTAGTGAGCTCTAAGGCATACCACATAGGCACCAAAATTCTGAATTTTCTGAGCCAATCAAAGTGCCATGTCACATACGTTTTTTGTTTTTAGTTGGGCTTAATCGAATAACAACAAGCCCAATTTTAAGTTTTAGGTTCTCAAATTCAATATGAGCCCGTCCCAAATACTAGAGTCTTTCTTCTTCTACAACAAAAATCTAATCTCACCTCTCGACTTCTCACATCGCCGTTACCCAAAATTCCTCACGACTTACCGAGATCATAGATGGTTGAGAACCTGGCGTACAAGCATCCTCATAAACGAAAGAAGGAGCCAGCGATTCAAGTATCCCACTATGTTCACCTTGATCATTGATTAATAAAACTTGGAATATGCTTGTGGTTACTACACCTTTTCTTTAGTTTCAGGAACTTGAACGTGCAATCTATATACTTGTGATTACCAAACTTTTTCTTTCCAAGTTTCCTTTGAAAACACAAAGTGGTGGTCAAAGAAAACAGGAATAAACTTCATTTCAGTCTTCACGATTCCGGAGTTTGAACCAATTTCCAAAATGGATTGATAAGCCGCCAAGATGAATAAACCTAAACTTCAAGAGAGGAGAAGATTAACGAGATATGTATATTGTGATGTACTTATGAGGCTTGGTGGGTTTTATTTTTTAAGGGAAAAGAGAACCATATTCTGCTTCTCCATATCATAACTAGGAGGATGTGAATCGTGTCTCCATTTGACTACTCATCGGCCTCGAGTTGCTCTTGATAGATGAACATGTATGCCATTCTCAATTAAATGCTTATTCTTCATCATACTAACAAATGGCTTACCCAAACCAATTGAGGGTTTGGTTAGGTTATGTTAATGTTGCTCATTGCAGAATACTGAATTGGATAAGTATGTGAGTTAATGTGAGCTGATTTTAGAGTGTAGTAAAACTTCTGCTGCATTTTTTAGATGGTTTAAGGTTATGTGAATGTTGATTAGAGCAGAATGCTAATTTGGATCAATGTGTGAGTTGATGTGAGCTGATTTTTATAGTGTAGTAAAGGTCTTCTTGATATGTTGCAGTAACCGAGCTGCTGTTGCATTTTCGGGTTTAGTTAAGCTTAGCAAAGCTTTAGCTGATGCAGAGACAACCATCAAATTGAGTCCTCAATGGGAGAAGGTGAGTCAAAACAAGAGAATGTGTTCTCATGTAAACAATGGCTTTTCTGGTCTATCTTTTTCAGGGGTACTTCAGGAAAGGTTTTGTGCTCTAAGCCATGGAGAAATACGGAGATGTAAATTCTTCTCTTGTTTTGGTCTTTTTTATTCTCCTTTTAAATTTTGATTACGATGTTGTAATCGTGGTAGTTAAAATCTCTTTGATGATTGTGACAGGCCTTGGCTGCATTTGAAATGGCTCTACGGCACACCCTACAGAGCGCATAAGTTTCTAGAAAGATCAAGAGGCTCGGTCAGCTGCTGCAGGAGAAATAGAGAGCTCAAGAACTTGAGAATTTGAGAACTAATGTCAACATGGCCAAGCATCTTGAAAGCTTTAAATCTGAAATGGTTAGTTTCTATTTACTCCCAAGTAAACTTTATTTGCAAAGTTTCCCAGACCTTTGTCCTTCAAAGAAGAGGATGGATTTAGTGAGAGCATCTTTGAAAACTTTTGAATTTTCTTTACATCACATTCTTAAATATTAACTAATGATATGGAGAAAGGGAAAAAACCAATAAGAAAGACCTATCACATTATCTTCTTTCCATGTTTCACATTGACAAGTCGCAACCATTTCCATTTCTTAAAAAAATAATGAATGTAGAGGTGGTTAATTATAGCATTACCCATTTTTTTAACCTACCAATGACTTTGAGCCTGATATTGTGTTCTCTTTTACAAATATTTTACATCAACTTCTATTACTATGCTGACTCATTACCAAGCTTCGTTATTTGATTACGTTTTCCGATTTGTGGTAGATTGTTGCCAAGGAGCATGATATGGGGTTTCAAGTTTTGAATTGCAGGTAAACTCGGACATTTGAAAGTAGCATTCCAATTACTTGGAACTTTAGCAATTCATACCCGTTACCTTTACAAAAGTAAGGCGTTCACTCAAGGTAAGCCTATAAACGATAGTTCATAAAATCTTTATGGTTTTAGCTTCAACTATTTATTTCATTAGTGCGCAAGTTTATAATTTTCAAGCTCCTTAAGTTGGATATATTGAATATTTGATTTCAGATTTTTAACCCCCCCCACCTTTTACCTTCACAAGTGGGAGAAGCACTTTGATTTCGTGTTGGTGAATAGAGACATGATATGTAGTTATGTCGGAGAAGACTATCTAGCATCAATTAAATCATGGAAGAGAGAAGGAACAAAGATAGTATCGAGAATCAAAGATATGAGACTAAAGGCGACGATGAGGTGTCGGAGAAACAGATAGTGGCTGTAGAGTTTGCAAGCTTTGGAGATCCAACATGAACTTGTGGAAACTTAACAATGGGGAAATGTTCTGCACCTAAGTCAAAGGAAGTGGTGGAGAAGGTAATGTGATGATTTGTAGTGTCTTAGGGCACACAGCAGAACCCATTCATGTCCAAAAATTATTTTTTTATATAAAGGAGATTAACAGCTAGCTCCATGGATTTAGAGTTCAAAGCCTTCTTTGAATTATGTTTTGACTTTGATTTTTCTGTTTCTTTGTACTAAATGCATTTTTCGAGTTTAGCCACACGAGGAATCAGATTCAGTCTTATGTCGTTGATAGTAACAAATATACTCCTCTGCAGCTATGCGAATGTTCAACTAAAAGTATGAATTTGGTATGATATAATCTCATTGTATGATTACTCTATCTCCACCAAACTCGATGTTCTTTTAGATTTGATGCTCTCACATAGGAATAATTCAAACACTGATTTGTGACCCAAGAACTTGATTATTCTCTTTGTGAATTTGCTCAGATGTATATATATGCGTAGCTCTCCTACCTTATCTGCCATATAACGACTTTGTAATACACTTTTTGGTTGTTTGACATTCTAATGAAAACTATATCAAAGCAGGATTATAATTGCAAATTTTGAAAACTTCAATTGAGTTTAAACATAGAACATACAAACTAACGCTACAAACATTCAGTTTTAACTTCACAGTTGTATATTCTTTATTTTTTGTTGTAACTTAAGTTTATCATGTCTAAGACTCGAGAACTTATATCGAGTATTATGTTAGTGTTGTTCTACAAGCTTTTTCTTAGTGGGTTATAGAAAAACAATATTATTCCTACCGACTACCACATGGTGCACAAACACTTAAAAAATGTGTTGCTTTTTTCCCATGGTCCAAGTTGTTTATAATTTAAAAGAAACCTATTCTAACCGAGAAAAATATAGTTGATTTTACTCTATCAAATCACATGAAATTTGTTTTTTTATTACATATTTGTTATATTCATTAGTTTGCATTGATGACAGTATATGTTAAATATTATTTTATCATGTTTTCCAATAAATGATTTAATACAATATACAAATTAAAGATACAAATGTTAAAAAAAGTAACATAAAAATGAAAAAAACATATGATAAAAACACTCCACAACATATTTTCCAAATATAAACCCCAAAAAAATAATACTTAGAAAACTAAATGATACTAACCCAACCTTAAGTAAAACAATTAACCCAGTTCCAGAAGTTTACCAAAAAACATTTATAAACTCAAACATTCTCTTAATTTAAAGGCATACTGTTTGGCCCATTGTACACGTTTTAGATTTTTAGAATTTTCTTTGCTAAACAATTTTTTTTGCCAAACTGAATTACCAATTCTGGTACCATATTTTAATTAACGTTTAGTTCACAAAAGAAAATCATAATGAAGCCAATAAAATCTATTCAACAAGTTTACACATAAAGATTGAAAATCAATAATAAAACCAATTAAATTTGACAATTAGTCATACAGGAAAACAACTAAAAAACTTAAAAATACATATAAAAGCTTCATAATTCATCATAAAATCCGGACGTACCCCGGAGAAGCCCCTAGTACTGTACATAAAAAATAAAAAGGAAGAAGAAGACAACCAACTATTTTTTCTAACCAATGAAAAGAATTATGGGAAACAAATCATAAAGGTCAAGAATTTGGTTATTTTTTAAAGAAAGTTACATGTCAACAGTCAAATAGATTAAATGAGGACAAGATTAGTTGACTAAATATGATACATTCCATAAATTTACACTAAATCATCTTTAAACAAAACAAAAGTATATGATACCAATTTTTTTTTCATATATACATTTAATAAAAAAATTATTGGTAAGATGTTTTCGTAAAAAAGTTGCTTGTTTTGGAAGTAAAGTAATGAGATTTATGTGTTCAATCCCGAGATTAAGAATTCTATAAATAGAGGCTGTCCTTTTTTTTTATCAAAAAATAGAGGCTTTTCAAGATCTGAAAAATTGCAAACCAATTCGTTTTCTCGAGAGACTTATACCAAAACGAAAAGATCATGGGTTTCACAAAACTCTATGCGATTTTCTTTCTTGTAATTATATTGGTTGTTTCTTCGTCCACCCAAGAAGTGAAGAAGATATAGCGCCAGGTATACTTTTTAAAATAAAAATGCTAATTAATTGTAGTAATTAGTTAGTATATATATAAAAAAAAACATACATGATTCCGTATCGGTTTGGGTGGACAACGAAATAGTCAATATAACTACAAGAACAAAGTCACAAAGATTTTTGTCAAACTCATTCTCTCTTTTATTTTGCTATAAAATTGAAGAAAAGAATTTGGTTTGCAATGGTGGAAATCTTGAAAAGGCGCTACTTATAAAACCCTTTGATCTCGGGATTGGAACACATATATCTCATTGTTTTACTTATGAAAAGATTTCAACATTTAATACAAACTTGTTTAAATAAAAATATCTTACCATATTTCGGTTTTCATATTTGTTAAAAGCATCATATTTGGGTAAAAAAAAATTGAATATATATTGACATTTAAATATCGAATCATATATTTTCATTGTTACAGATGATTTGGTGCAAGTTTAAAACACGGACTGTAGTATGTGTAGTCAAATTAGGTGACTATCTTTTTAATTAAAATTTTAGAAATATAAAAAATATGAATTAGTTTTAATTTCATCATAGACATTATTGTTGATACTTTTATTGTTAATAACATAATTATTTAGAAATTTAGTTTTACCATTTTATTATTTATATATGCAGACGTGTAGATAAATAAACAATTATAATTTATAATTTGATTAAGGGAAATTAGCCACTATATTAATATTTGGTCACATAATTAGATATCTAACAAGACCTAAAACAAAATTAAGTGAATAACATTTGTATCACGTACAATGACTATTTTACTCTTTTTATTTGTTAGAAAGATTAAAAATAAATTAAAAAAGAAAAAGAAAATAAATTTACCTAAACCCATTAATTACTCTTATCATCTCTCATAATTCACGCCACCTTCGTCGACCATTAATCCATAGATCTTCTCCTCTCTTTTTATTACAAATCTCACATTTCTTCGATTACATGTTTTGAATCTTTTAGTTCTTCTCCTAATCACTTTTCGATCTCTCCATATCATCCACTTGTTATCAATTTCTTCATCTTCCATGATTATATGAAGATTAGAAATAAGGATCTACCCAAGAAATTTTTTCATTATGGTTTTAAGTATTTGTTGATCTTTGGTCAAGATTGATAGTTATCTACATAGTATACTATTTTATACGAACATATAGTAGAAAATAGCTAAGTATTCGTACATAACTAGTGAACTGCATCAATTTACTATATTGATTTTGTGAATTTTATATAATGAACTATATTATTATTTCAAAAGCTAACTATTTTATATGATCATATAGTAGAAGATAGTTAATTAGTCCTACATAAGTAGTGAACTACACCAATTAGCATTGATTTTTGTAAAGTTTATATAATGAACTATATTATTATTGCAAAAGCTAACTATTTTACATGATCATATAGTAGAAAGTAGGTGACTATTTGTACATAAGTAGTGAACTACGTCGATTAACTATATTGATTTTTATAAAGTTTATATAATGAAGGGTTTTTAATGAGAAAACCCCTCAAGTATAGTTTGATCAATTTTAAACCCCTCAAGTATAAGATTAATGATAAAACCCCTCATGTATTAGTCTGTTAATGAATAATCCCCTCCGTCTAACAAATCGTTAAAACTTTAGACTACCTGACATTAAAATATAGTTGCACGTTTTGGGTCTTAAAAAACGAGATACAATAAACCTTAATGGTGAAAGTCGATTAAGAGAGATTAAGAAAGATTGGTTATTGAGAAAGATTAGAAACAAAGTAAAACGATGGTAAACTACGGTGGTGTAGATTAAGAGGAGACGCTGGAGAGCATTAATTAAGACGTGCTGGTATCAAAAGATGTTGCTGGATTTTCTGGCGGTAGCGGCAAAAAAAACGTATTGCTGCGTCACCAAAATCAATTTAGCCATAGCTCTCCACAGTCTTGAGCCACAAGCAACTAATATTTTAATGAGGTTTTTTGCCATTGCCGCAGCATGCATCGTCAATCAAAAGAACACAACCTCAATTGTTAATGGTCCAACACTTCCTAAGTATTCTAGAACTTAAGTCCATCAATGTTAAGCCTTAAACACTTGATATATAGATTTACCCTACAAACATGAACAACAAGTCGAAATTGACTTTTGCTTAAATCATAACCAATCAAGACCTTTAGAAACTGACACTTTGTTGATTAAAATCAACTTACCTAAGGTTAGTTGTAGAAAAAATCAATTTACAGGAGAACCCTAACTTTTAGTTTGGGAGTTGTAGCAAAAATTAATTTCACAGAAGAACCCTAACTTTTAATTTGGCGAGATCTCTTTAATTTGGGGGTTTTGTGTAAACATCATGTCGTTTTTTAAGATTCAAAACGCAATGTTTATATTTAACGTTGGTAAATTAAAGTTTTAACGTGAGTGTAGACAGAGGGGATTTTTCATTAACAAACTAAGACTTGGGGGGTTTTAACATTAATCTTATTCTTGAGGGGTTTAAAATAGATGAAACTATACTTGAGGGGATTTTTCATTAAAAACCCTATAATGAACTATATTATTATTGCAAAAGCTAGCTATTTTACATGATCATATAGTAGAAAGTAGATGACTATTTGTACATAAGTAGTAAACTACGTCGATTAACTATATTGATTTTTGTAAAGTTTACATAAATACTTTCAAACTCACTTTCTTGATTATGGTTCTTCACATTTGATTGATGAACGGCGTATGCAATGTCCTTTTATACCAAACATAGGATATAAAATTCGAAATCAATATGATACATTGAAAATATTTGTGAAGATCAATCATCTTCCCTCCTCTGATTCACCCAGACTCAATTTTGATTGTTTTTGTTTCTTCAAAGCTTTTAAAAACATGTACAACCTCTCATCAACGAGATATTTCAAATATCTCACAGTAATTGCATTAAAGATTCACCCTGATTATCTTTCTAAAAACAGATTTTCAGGGATTAAGTTTTTTTTACCAACATTAATTACAAAATTAAATATGGGCAAAAAATCCAAATGTTTATTCTCTATGCTATTGAACTAAATACCTCCACCAACATGTTAGTCACCTAATTTGTAGTCCAAAACATAATATTGAGCTAATTAACCCTTTGATATATTGAAGTGTATAATATAAATAGAAAACATCGAATGGTAAATAGACAATATAACAAATTAACTAACATAATTAATGCATATATATAAAAATTTGAGTAGTCTTTTATAATAGTAAATAGAGAATATATTTACTTAACTTTTATAATATATTTTACATATTATAGAATCTTCTCTTTCATAAAAATTAGGTGAAATATATTTAGATTGACATATATATACAAAAAACTACTCAAATTTGTATGCCATACAAGTTTGGATACACCATATATAGGAAAATTTAAAATAAATACGAAAATTTACATATAGAGAGAGGTGTGTAAGTCCTCACTCCGAGTTGAAAGCATCAATAGCATTTTGAATTGTTTCTAGATGTGACTGTACACAGGGGCGAATCTATTGAGAAAAATAGGGTGTCAATTGACCCATAGAAATTTTAAAATATTCTTAATATAAGTAAATTTTGAAAAATTTAGTAGTTTAATTGGTAAATTGTGATGTATTCACCCTTCTATGTCCATGTTCGATATTCATATATTTATGTTTGGTTTAGTTATGATCCCAATAAAAAATGTTTCTAGATTCGCCACTGACTGTACAATGACAATGCTCCTAATTCAAGCCATCTCTAAGGCTGAGAAGAGAAAGTTAACTAATCTGCAAAATACACATGGGGCTTTCTTAAAACCTAACAAAAAAACCAAAATACAATATAAGGCTTTGGTCAATCAATCAACAATTGCAGACTAAAAGGTTTTTATTTCCATAGGTTCAGAGATTTACATAGGCAAATAAAGAGATTGCATTGATCTGTCTGTCCAACATCATGATACGGGGTTTAACAGCAAGAAAGCACCAGTACATAAATTATCACGTGTCTTAATTCACCATCTTAAAGTTCACATATACAAATTTTTGGATAATGCAACATTAGCCTAACGGCATATGTCCCATAAGTTACATACATAGTGTTTTTACATTTTTTACAGGCATAAAGATAATTTGGTGGATCAGATATTAATGAAGTTTGAATTACTTAATTGATAGCATATATAATATCCATTTTCTTGTCATATCTTTTGTCATGAGTCTGGGCCATCTTGATATGTGTTTGAAGTTTAATGGACTCAATGGTTACATGCCCATTTTCTTTTGCATGTATCTGTTTAACATAAATCAGGTCTATTTGTGACATACAACAAAGAAAAAGACAAGTGCATAATCCGTTTGGAGTTGGCTAAGTGGCATAAAGTAAGGTTTTGAATAATGCTGTTACTATTTATTTTATTTTTAAAAATATTACTTAAGAAGTTTTAGTGGAACGTTTAATTGATTTGTGTACGCTATATTTTTTTCTTATAACGTAATTTATTATTGTTGGATAGTTCCAAGAAGCTATATGAAGATTCTAGAAGACATAGAAATAAAGAAATAGATAAAAAGATTCTAGAAGACATAGAGATAAGGAAATATATAAAAATAAGGAAAGATAGAAATAAGAAAATTGTGTATAGATTAAGGAGAAGCTTAATCCTATAAATAGAGGGGTCTATGGAGAGATGTTCTATAAGACATAAGACATAAAACATAAGACTAAGACTTAAAGAATAAGACTTAGAGAGATGTTCTATGGAGAGATGTTCCATAAGAACTAGAGAAGAGAGATTTAGTTTTGAGAGAGTTTCTAAATCTAATAAAGAAGTGGAGTTCTTTAATCTTTGAGTTTCAATTGTTCTTTGAGTTTCAAGTGTTCTTTGAGTTTAGCTTATATCTACTTTATTTGGTATCAGAGCCTTGTTGAGAAGGAGATCCGAACAAGTTGGGATAAAGCTCAACCACAACCACGAACGAAAGACATTGGGACCTCATCAATTCAATGTCCTATGTTAACATCGACTAACTATACCGTTTGGTCGATAAGGATGAAGATTACGCTGCAAGTATACGAAGCATGGGAAACTATCGATCCTGGATTAAGAGATCAAAAGAAGAACGTTACAGCAATAGCTCTTTTGTTTCAATCCATTCCTGAAACCCTAATCTTGCAAGTCGGAGAACTAACCACATCAAAAGAAATTTGGGAGGCCATTAAGTCGCGATATCTAGGAGCGGATCGTGTGAAAGAGGCGAGACTCCAAACGTTGATGACGGACTTTGATAGAATCAATATGAATGATTCCGATTCAATTGATGACTTTGCAGGAAGAATATCGGAAGTAGCATCGAAGGCAGCGTCTTTGGGAGAAGTTTTAGAATAGTCATAGCAAGTGAAGAAGTTTTTAAAAGGACTCCCTAGAACTAAGTACATTCATATTGTAGCCTCCCTAGAGCAAGTCCTAGACCTAAACAAAACAGGGTTTGAGGACATAGTTGGGAGACTAAAGGCGTATGAAGAACGTATTGGTGAAGAAAATCAAAAGGAAGATCAGAGAAAACTCATGTGGACAAATAACGATCAAAGCAATCGTGGAGGAAATGGAGCTTTCCGAAGAAGAGGTAGAGGTCGAGGTAGATTCAATGGTCAACACTCAGGAGGAGAAAGCGGAGAAAGCAATCAAAGACAGAAGAAATATCGATCTAAAGTAATATGTTGGAGATGCGATAAGCCGGGTCACTTTGCAGCAACTTGCCCCGAGAGACCAAAACCACAAGAGGTGAACTTAAACGAGACTCAAATAGCGGATGCTGCTCTTTACGTTCATGAGGTGGTGTTTTTGAATGAAGACAAAGTATTTCCAAAGAACTACGATACCAACTACGGCGACACAAGTATTTGGTATCTAGATAATGGAGCAAGCAATCACATGACGGGAAACAAAGATTATTTTTCAAGTTTTGATGAAAGTCTAAAAGGAAAAGTGAAGTTTGGAAATGGTTTGTGTGTTGAAATTGTTAGGAAAGGTACCATTGTCTTTATAGGTAAAACAGGAGAGAAGAAAGCACTCCATGAGATTTACTACATACCCGACCTAAAACACAACATAATAAGTCTTGGACAAGCAACAGAGAATGGGTGCGAGGTACACATGAAGGGAGATATCTTGTCACTAAGAGATCCTAATGGAAGACTACTTGTCCAAGTAGTAAGATCCCCAAACCGCCTCTACAAAACGTCAATGGAGATAAGCTACCCAAGTTGTCTACAAATTCAAAGAGAGGATACAACATGGACTTGGCATGCACGGCTGAGACATGTGAGTATTGGCGTGTTAAACAAAATGGTCAAGAATGATATGACCATAGGGATGCCGCATACAGTGCATGAGAAGAATGTATGTGATGCTTGCTTGGCCGGAAAACAAACAAGAAATTTGTTCCCAACCAAAACGAGTTTCCGTGCGGCATAAGCATTGGCATTGGTTAATGGAGACTTGTGTGGACCGATCTCTCCACTAACACCAGCGAATAATAGGTATGTTTTTGTATGGATTGATGACTTCTCAATATATATGTGGACAATACTACTTAAGGAGAAGAGTGAAGCATTCGATTGATTCAAAATATTTAAAGAGTATGTCGAGAAGTAAATGGGCTTGACAATAAAAACTTTTCGTACCGATCGAGGAGGAGAGTTTACATCAGCCGAGTTTAATTCATTTTGCAAAGAAAACGGGATTAATAGGCACCTTACTGCACCATACTCACCTCAACAGAATGGTGTAGTTGAAAGGAGAAATCGGACCTTGATGGAGATGACAAGAAGCTTGCTTAAGGCAATAAAAATTCTGAAAGATGATGGAAACGGATATGGTGATAATCAAGGTAATGACAACGATTATCAAGATCCGGTAAATGTTGATGATGACGTAAATCAGGAAGCAGGAAATCAACAAGTAGTGACAAGATTTGGTCGCGCTATTACCAAGCCAAAGTATCTCGATGATTATGTGGTACTAGGAGATCTAGAAAGTGAGAAATTGTTACTCACTATTGACGGAGAATCGGAGAACCTTGAGGCTATAAACGTGCATGAATGAGTTGATGCGATGAAAGCCGAGTTGGATTCTATCATAAGGAACAATACTTGGGAGCTAGTTGAGAAACCAGTTGGGGTGAAACCCATAGGGTTAAAGTGGATCTACAAGATTAAGAGAAAGGCAGCAGACTCGGGGAATAAGCATAAGGCGAGACTTGTGGCAACAACAAGCAACTACCGGTTGAGAGATACATCACCTAGACGATCAAGCTTCCCAAAATTCAAGTTGGAATTAAGGGGGAGAATGTTGGATAATTCCAAGAAGCTATATGAAGATTCTAGAAGACATAAAAATAAAGAAATAGATAAAAAGATTCTAGAAGACATAGAGATAATGAAATATATAAAAATAAGGAAATATAGAAATAAGAAAATTGTGTATAGATTAAGGAGAAGCTTAATCCTATAAATAGAGGGGTCTATGGAGAGATGTTCTATAAGACATAAGACATAAGACATAAGACTAAGACTTAGAGAATAAGACTTAGAGAGATGTTCTATGAAGAGATGTTCCATAAGAACTAGAGAAGAGAGATTTAGTTTTGAGAGAGTTTCTAAATCTAATAAAGAAGTGGAGTTCTTTAATGGGAAAATCGCATAAAAAACCTTCAAGGAGGCACGTACTGACACTTTAAATCTTGAGAGTTTATGACTAACACTTTAAACCTCTAACTTGACATTATTAACAATATAAACCATCAACTTGGCATTTCTGTACGTGCCGTCAAAATTTTAAACAGAATAGTTAACACCGTTAACGAAACAGTAACTCCGTTTTTTTTAAAAAAAAATCTGATTGATTTAATTGGTGACGTGTCAATTTTTTTGATTAAAAAATTAAACCCTCCGCTAGAGATTCGAACCCATTACTTCATAGTCAACAAATCAAGAGATAACCATTGTGCCACGATAACCTTTTGTTTAATTGCTACACATATACATATATATTATATAATCCATTTGGATGAATCTATACCATCATCTCCTTGTTGCAGATCCAGGAAGAATATCATAAAACTTTAAGTTCCTCAATTTCATATTTAAAATCAAGCAAAAAAAAGCATGCGAAATTTAAAGAATACGTTTTCGGAATCTTTTATGTGAAATTGATTACAACTAAAATTAGCCCAATGTCATGGAAGAACCAATAAAATTTAGGGTTCAATTTTTTAAAAAAAAATCAGATTTAAACCCTAAATACAATAAAACCTCTATAAATTAATAATGTTGAGACGTTGAAAAATTAATATTTTAGAGAGATATTAATTTATCGATAAATTAATAAATATTAATTTATAAAGAGAAATCTTTTTTAGGTAATATGTTTCTTAATTTTTTTTCCGAGTGATGTTATATTATGGAATTTAATAAATCTATTTACCAAAATGACATGAAATTTTGATTAAAAATTTCTATTATTATAACAGAGTGGATGATATTAGCATAACAGACGATCAAATTAAAATGGTATACTATGTATAAAACTTAGAAGAAATTATAGTTATTATTCATAATGTCGATAGATACATTTAAAAAGAGTTATGTGTAAAGAATCAGTTATTTTGCCTAGAATTTTTTCAAAAGTTTATGATAAAGACCGAGAAAACAATTATAAAAGTTTTTGATGTAATACGTAAAGTTAAAGATAATGTATAATGAGATTCTCATATTTAAGTCAAAACAAAAATCATTAAAACTATGTTTAGAACATTATCATATATATATACATACATAATTATATATGATTATTAATTTATACTATTATTGGGACCATATTTTACATAAGAGTGAAAAAAATTATTATCTTATCATTTTATCGAATTTCGCTAATTTTTACATTGGCCCGACTCGGGACCGAAAGATTTTATTAATTTATGGTAATTATTAATTTATAGAGAATTTGGACAAATTCATCCAAACGGATTATATAATATATATGTATATGTGTGGCAATTAAACAAAAGATTGTTGTGGCATGGTGGTTTTCTCTTGATTTGTTGACTGTGAAGTAATGGGTTCGAATCTCTTGCGGAAGGTTTAATTGTTTAATTAAAAAATTTGACAGGTCACCAATTAAATCAATCAGATTTTTTTTTATAAAAAAAACGGAGTTACTGTTCCGTTAACGGTGTTAACTATTCTGTTTAAAATTTTGACGGCGCGTACAGAAATGCCAAGTTGATGGTTTATATTGTTAATAATGTCAAGTTAGAGGTTTAAAGTGTTAGTCATAAACTCTCAAGGTTTAAAGTGTCAGTACGTGCCACCTTGAAGGTTTTTTATGCGATTTTCCCGTTCTTTAATCTTTGAGTTTCAATTGTTCTTTGAGTTTAGCTTATAGCTACTTTAATTGTTATAATTATAAACTCGTTTCCTACGTCTACAACCACTATATACCCTCCAATAAAGATCTATCAGTTTCATCTTTATACGTCGAGCATGCTAGTCTTATCTTATGTGTCTCATTCGAATTTCTCGAACAAATATGTCTTATTAATATATTTATAGATTAGGATTACTCACACGTAGTATCTCACTAATTGGCCTTTTGCACACCAATAGATAAATACATATGCTTGGAAAATAAGATTAGGCTACCTAATACTTCAATTAAAGTACTCCATGCACGATCATACCTATTGGTTTATTTTAATTAAACACATTTTTTTGAAACTCCTCTTTTTGGTATCGATATATCGAACTGGTGCTTATCCGAACGCAAAAAGGCACAAAAAGAGCACAAAAGTACCCCCAAAATATATACAATACCGTTTGTGTCATCTAAAATGGATTTGTAACGGATGATGTACACTTAGGGACAATTAATTCCACCTTTAGATTATTATAGTTAAATGTTAATGGTACAAAAAATACTTACGTCAAAAAGTGTCGTTGATTGTCACTTTAAACAATCCAACGACAAAAGTGATACATATATCATTATATAAATGTTTTCTTACGAGTGTTTTTTGTTGTTGTTGCTAAATTGTGAATATCATTAGAAATGAAGTGTTTAGGTACTTACAAAGAGTAATACCTACAAGGAAAGCAATTAAGGCAAAAAAGAATAAAAACTTGGTTACAATAAGTTGAGATTAGTTAGGTGATGCTATTTGATCCAAGTCGACATGAGATCGGTCCAACGCTTCTTATGACGTCTACCGGAGATTGTGTTTCGAATTTCTCTATCCATGGTCTTGAATAAGATCACAGGTGAAATCCAAACATTGTTGTGAAATTGATTGTTACGCTGCCGCCAAACCTGATAAATGAGAGAGTGAGTTACCACCTTCCTTACGAGAGTTGGGGCTGTGGAAGAGGACCTTCTGATCCAAGAGAGAAGCTCACTCCAGCTAGTAAAGAGAAGCTGAGAGGGTGCAAGCCTGGAGAAAACAGTAGTCCATAAGTGTACCGAGTAAGAGCATAGGAGGAATAGGTGATCCCTAGATTCTGATCCTTGTGTACAAAGACAACAATCAGACTGAGTTGTAACACCCCATACTTGAAGCCGGTCTCTAGTAGGTAATCGATTGAGGTTTGTAACATCCCTAGATTCTTACGAATGTTACCATACCATGAAGCGTGAACTATATACACATTACGTGTCAATTTAAATCTAAACAGCGCGATACATCATCGGAAACAAAACGTTAGTAGCTGCAAGATAAAACTATGCAAAATCTTCAAATCCAGAAATCAGTTTTGTTATCTGGTATTTATAAAAGAAGTGTTTATATATATTTTTTAATATTTATTTTGAAGTGAATGTTAAATTATATTCAAACTAAAAAACCTTTTTTACAGAGTCTGCTGCTTGGTTTTCTAACTACAATGCCAAGCTTTTATTGAAACATGTTTGAAAGGACTTTTTTTAAGAAATGAGGCAACGGTCAAGTGTTGTATGATCGTCGTGTTGCAAACCACTCGCCAAGACCGTCGTCATAGGAGCGATCTCCCAAGCTTCGTATTATACTCCCAAGACCGTTGCTTTTAATTTTTCAAGATGTTTTTTTCAGTGATCTCATCAAATATTTTACTTCAACTTGATGTCTAGTAAGAATTCATCAGCTACGAGATTAATTAAAGAAAGAAACTAGAATATATATAATTAAGACCGAGACAAAAGTGTAATGATGTCTGACGCTTATCCGCCTAATACCTCAATCCTGTAACACAAATGCACTCTTCGTCGACTTCAACTTCATTTACTAACCATGACGAGCAAAATTAAGTTTACCTAATAATTTATCACATAACTACAACAATTTTATTATTATTATACCATCTCTCTCATCCCCCTGATATCAAAGGGGCCCATAGATATTTACTTAGATATTTGATTCTTCTACTTAGTGTACTTTCTCATCTTTTAATCCTAGTGTAAACAATTTAATTATATATATATATATATATATCACGTAACTACAACAGTTATATTATTATCATACTATCTTTCTTATCCACCTGGTTTAAGAAATTAAACTATAGATATTTACATAGATATTTGATTCTTCTACTATTTAGTATACTTTCTCATCTTTTAATCCTAGTGTTAACGATGCATGAGTACTTAAAAAAAAAAATTATACTTCTATCGTGACCATGTAGGATCAGTGTATGTATATTAAAATATTAATGCCCCTAACAATGATTCAGTTGGCGTACTATACTCAGCATTGACTAGTTTGTTCATATGTGGTAGCTGATATTGTGTGATCTATGTACAACGAGAAAAGTGATTATATTAAAGTTAATACTATCAAGCAGCAAATATACACTGAACGAACTGAGTTAATAGGTTAAATGCCATTTTAAGTTTTCATTGACAGTTTTTTTTATCTACGAGAATTTCACCCTTTTCTAATTTCTACTAGTTGTTTCTTACATCATTTTACTGATATATATACATTATGCTATTGACTAATTATTACTATAAAAACTACTATATACATGATATGGTCTTTGACTGGTATTTCTACATTTAGTATTGGTGTGAGTGTGACATTGCGCACTCGAGGAAATACAACTCAAAGTCGATTAAGCAACTTCTCGAGCTACCCAAAGCTCCCTATATATCTCTCTCTAATCTAATCTAATCTATATTGTAGTCAAATTATAAATGTAGTATTTTTCTTCTTTTTTAAGGTTTTCTCCAAAGATTGTCGTTACGATTTCACATTTAACTTAAATATGCGGAAAAGGCCTTGATATCGATATATAGTTGTTCACATATCAATATAAAGAAGAAGAAAAACTATATAAATAACTCGAGATAACATGGATAATTAACAATTATAAAAAGTTCAAAGATTCAAAGTTTCAAAACATATAGCGAGAGACTAACTTTCTTCTAAAATAATTATCACCAAAAATAATAATAACTCTCATCTAAAACACGTGGAGACAAAATAAAAATATGGTAAGAACTTCATTACTTTGAACCTTTGAATCATTAGTAGTAGACGACAATCATTAAGTTGACTTAAATTAATCACAAACGAACAAAGTAAGTCACTTCCACAAATCCATTGTGTATATAAACCCACATTTCATCCCATCCATGTCTACCAAATCGAATCATTTAAAAAAAAAAAAAAAATAGAGACCATACATTGTCTCGATCTATATTATATTATATGCAAATATACCGACGACCTTACGAGATAAAAGCTTGGCAGAATCGAATCTGTCCAGCGGAGACTATGGTGAAGATTCATCCCGATCAGTCAACCTCCGGCGCCGGAGATAAATCAAATTCGCCGTACTTGACGACGGAGAAAGAGAGTTTCACGATTTGGATGAAGTCGTTAGTGTTCAATACAAATGGATGCACAGTCTTTGATTCCAAAGGAAACATAATTTATCGTGTCGATAATTATAACTCTAAGAGCTGTCGTGAAGTTTATCTCATGGATTTGTCCGGTCATGTCTTGTTTACCTTACGTAGACAGGTACTATATATACCCACGTTCCATTATTTTTGTTTTTTTTTAATATAATCAGGCATTAATCCGGGTTTTTACCATCTATTATTTTTGTTTCATGCAATATTTTGTTGTGTTTTAGCCTAACTTTGAAACTAATTAACTTTTTTTTGTGTGCGTAGAAATTTGGATTATTCAAGACATGGGAAGGATATAGATCATCATCTGCGACATCAACAAACTTTGAATATTTTCGAGTGAAGAATAATGTTTTTCAGATTCCGAATAAAGATTCATCTTCTTGTTATAAAGTCATCACGGGATCGTGTAGAAACGATGAAGAGTATTGTTATAAGATGGTAAATCGCGGATCGAGTTTAGTGATCGAGGACAATTGTGGAAAAAAATTGGCGGAAGTGAAGAGAAAACAATCGAAGAATGGTTTGGAGTTAGGAGAAGATGTTTTGACGATGACGGTTGAGTCAGAAGTTGATCACTCTTTCATCATCGGACTTTTTTTAACTCATAGTCTCATCAATTGTAAACTGTAATAAAGGGTAAACAAAGTTTATTTAACAGTTGGTAGTTAATTGATGAGGTTTTTTTGGGTTGTAATTTTAGGTTTTTTTCTAAAAGAAAAACTCCACAAATTTTGTGTCTATTGCTTACTAATGTTACTTGTAAAAGGTAGAGTTTCAAGAAAGTGTGCGTAAGCTCTTTCGTCGTTTAAATTTGTACAAGTTGACTTCAAGAACAAATCAATAATTTCAAGATGGATTTGATAATTGTAAATGTTAGGGGTAGTTAGTGATGAAATTTAAATGTTTGAGGAGCAAAGTGATAAGTTTCCACGATTAAATTAAAGCGCGTTAAAATATGATTTGTTAAGTACCAAACAAAATCCCAATTATGCAATTTTATTGGTGAGGTTTTGATTCGTTCATCACCAAAACGACGCCACACCTAATAATAAGTGACTTTTTGTTGTTGTAAATTTGATCAGTAGGACTTCGATTTGCCATAGTAAGCAACTTAGCCATTGGGTCTTCACTTCTTGTGTTGTCTGATTAGTATTGTGTAGATGGTCATGTAACCACTAACCAGAACTTGTATCTATCATTATTCATCAGTAGAATATTCTACTTGTGTATTAATATATGAATCATTTCTTCATTGAATGAGACCTTTTGCTAGATTATACAGTGGAAGCTACATAGAGGGAAGGAAGTGTTAATATATATAATATAGTATCCTTTTATGATGATTCCAATTATTTGACCAGGACATGAATCCTAGTAGTTCGTGCTATTATTGTCACTGCCTCATCATCCGAGTTCAAACTTGCCTTGTGTTATTGAGCATAATGTATTATTCTTTTTATTTTATTTTATCACACAATGTATTATGTGGATTCGAACTTTGATGAAGAATACATTGAGAAATATAATAAGACTATGTGTGTTATGGGATTATTCCAATTATTTAGATGTAGCTAAAATTGTGTATTCCCAATTATTATATTTGCCGTCTACGTAATATTAACATACTTGTTAAATAAAAGATGATTATTCATCATTTTACACTAAGATAAGCTAGTTAATGGGCATGTGTCATTTCTCTAAGTTTGACATGTCTTTAACACTAAGCAAGCTTTTCCATATGATTAGTGTTTTTATGTGTCACTTATATATGTAATCAAGTGTAGTATATATAGAAGAGGAAATGTGAGGTATAGAAGAACAAGAATATAACTTGCAAGAACAAGTAGTAATAATAAGACCAAAGCTTTGTCTCTCTATCTCACGTTTCATCACCATCTCCCATTACCTCCTTATAGTATAAATACTCATATGATATAATATAAATATATTTTTATAGTATTTATTTTATAACAATACTCTATTTGTTAATAAACAAGAAAAAAAGTAGAATTTCAATATGTAATTGAACATATTCCATTATGTGTATGCAATAATATTACCATCTTTTGCTTTTCGTAAAATAAGAAAAAGTTAATCCTTCGAAAAAGTCAAAAAAATTCATTCATCTAAATTAGTACAATACAAATTACCTTCGAATTTAACATCCAAGGCACACCTAGAGGAACCACAAGAAGAAAAATGTTCAGAAGATGAACATGATACGGAAAAATATGAGATTTCCATTAATTACGTCCATAATGGAAAATTATGGATTAGAAGTAAAATAGATGATATTGATGGAATATTTTCTTTCTCTGTATCCAAAGAAATTGATCATGATGATCCAGATCCAATATCTGTATCAGAGTGCCAGGAAAAGCCTGATTGGGAGAAATGGCGAATGGCCATGAGAAATGAATTAATCTCCCTGAATAAAAGAGATGTGTTTGAACATGTAGTTATTACACCTGAAGATGTAAAACCAGTCGGATACAGACGGATCTTTGTGCGAAAAAGAAATGAGAAAAACGAAGTCACAAGATATAAAGCACGACTTGTAGCACAAGGTTTTTCTCAAAGACCGGGAATTGATTATGAAGAAACATATTCTCCGGTTATGGATGCAATCACATTCATGTACTTAATAAGCTTAACGACATCTAAAAGTTTAGAAATGTGCCTAATGGATGTTGTGACTGCATATTTATATGGATCACTTGACAATGACATATACATGAAAATCCCAGAAGGATTAAAGATCCTAGAAGGATCGAAAATGCATGAGGTATCATCTAAAGAAATATGTTCAGTAAAATTACAGCGATCACTTTATGGATTAAAACAGTCTGGGCGCATGTGGTATAATCGCTTAAGCGAATATTTGTTGAGTAAAGGATACATCAACAATGCAATATGCCCTTGTGTGTTTATCAAGAAATCCTCATCAGGATTTGTGATCATTGTTGTATATGTAGATGATTTGAACATAATTGGAACTCAAAAGGAGATTGATGATGCAAGAACTCATATGAAAGAAGAGTTCGAAATGAAAGATCTTGGAAAGACAAAATTTTGTCTCGGACTTCAGATAGAACATCTCCAAGATGGAATTTTTGTGCATCAATCAAATTACACTAAAAGAGTGCTAAAACGCTTTAATATGGACAAAGTGACTCCTTTGAGTACTCCAATGGTCAATAGATCGCTTGTTGTTGACAAGGATCCATTTCGACCTTGTGGAAGTAATGAGGAAGTATTAGGTCCTGAAATACCTTATATGAGTGCTATTGGGGGACTTATGTATCTTGCAAATTGTACTAGACCAGATATAGCTTTTGCTACTAACCTACTTGCAAGGTACAGTTCCTCTCCAACTCGCAGACACTGGAACGGAATAAAACAAATTTTCCGTTATCTTCAAGGTACCATTGATTTTGGATTATTTTATTCAAGAAACTCCGAAGTTGGTCTAGTTGGTTTTGCAGATGCATGCTATCTATCAGATCCGCATAAAGCTCGATCACAAACCGGATATGTTTTTACAATTGGTGGAACCGCAATCTCGTGGCGTTCTCAAAAACAGACTTTGGTCGCCACTTCTTCAAATCATGCAGAGATTATTGCGCTACATGAAGCATGTAGAGAATGTGTATGGCTCAGATCAATGACTCAACATATACAAGAAGCAAGCGGAATAACCACCAATAAAGAACCGACAATATTATTTGAAGATAATTTTGCGTGTGTTGTCCAAATCAAAGAAGGCTACATCAAAAGCGATAGGACGAAACATATTCCTCCAAGATTTTTCTCGTACACTCAAGAACTCGAGAAAGACAAAGAAATTGATGTTCAGTACATTTGCTCAAGTGACAATGCAGCATATTTATTTACAAAAGCGCTCCCGACTACAACATTCATAAAACATGTTCAGAGCATCGGAATGCGTCATTTTCGAGACTTATAAAGAAAAGATATATCTATCTTTTCGAGGGGGAGACTGCACTCTTTTTCCCTTTTCATGGTTTTTGTCCCAGCGGGTTTTTACCATGATAAGGTTTTTAACGAGGCAGTTTGAAGCCGAACAAATAAAAGATGATGAATACTCAAGGGAGAGTGTTAAATAAAAGATGATTATTCATCATTTTACCCTAAGATAAGCTAGTTAATGGGCATGTGTCATTTCTCTAAGTTTGACATGTCTTTAACACTAAGCAAGCTTTTCCATATGATTAGTGTTTTTATGTGTCACTTATATATGTAATCAAGTGTAGTATATATAGAAGAGGAAATGTGAGGTATAGAAGAACAAGAATATAACTTGCAAGAACAAGTAGTAATAATAAGACCAAAGCTTTGTCTCTCTATCTCACGTTTCATCACCATCTCCCATTACCTCCTTATAGTATAAATACTCATATGATATAATATAAATATATTTTTATAGTATTTATTTTATAACACGTTATCAGCACGACCGCTATTTCATACCAATCAATCAAATACCGTTATATACCAAAAAGGTTAAGTTTTAATCTAAATTTGAATTTAAATTTATTTACTGTTTATGGAGTGGAAGGTTCGCCTCCTTCTTTGATTTTATGGTAGGCTCTGCCTCCTAAATATCAGTAGAAAAGTTATATAATAGGTTATACCTTTTCCGAATTGATCATTATTTATGGTAGGCGCTGCCTTCTTGATCAATTAAAATTTATGTCTCTGCCTTTTTCCGAATTGTCTTGATTACATGGAAGACAGTGCCTATTGATTTACTTTTATGTCTTTATTGTTATTATTACAATTTATTTATTATTATTGCAATTTATTTATTATTATTGCAAATTATATGGATGGCTTTGCCTCCTGAATTTGTTTTAAATTCTGTCGTTATTATGTTCATTTATTTTAAATTATTTATGGTAATTCTTTAAAAACTGGAAATTAATAGTTGGTTTTTACTAAAATGATTTTGTTATATAGTTATCATGTCAAACTTGACAAAGCTCGAGATTACTGCCCTTGATATATCAAGAAAAAATTATATGGCATGGGCAGTAGGTGTAAAGATGCATCTAAAAGCAAGTGGGCTTCTTAATACCATCGTGAAATCGGAAACGACATCCGATGGTTTAAAGGCAAAGGCCATGATATTCATACGCCACCATATCCATGATGGTTTAAAGGATGAATATATCACGAAAGATAATCCTGCAGAGCTTTGGCAATCACTCAAAGATATGTTTGATCACCAAAAATATGTGATCTTACCAAAGGCAGAACATGAGTGGTTGAATCTGCGGTTTGAAGATTACAAATGTGTTAGTGAATACAATTCCGCTTTGTTCGGAATTACTTCCAAGATGATGTTATGTGGAGAGAGTGTAAGTGACTATGATATGATTGAGAAAACACTCCAGACATTTCATCCTGGAAATGTAATCCTACAGCAACAATACCGGGCGAGAGAATTTACCCGCTACTCGGATTTGATGCAAGTCCTCATTGTTGCTGAACAAAACAACGAACTCGTGATAATGAACCATGAGACCCGTCCAACTGGAGCGGCTCCACTTCCAGAAACGAATGTGGTAGCGTCCAATACAAATAATTTTCAAGGACGAGGGCGTGGTCGCGGTAGAGGCCGTGGTCGCGGACGTGGAAGAGGTGGTGGACGAGGCCGAGGACAAGGAAGAGGATTCCAGGTCAATAATTCCAACATGGAAAAAGCCAATAAAAACTTTCAGGAAAATGAAGTTGGCCGGGCCAACAAAAGAAAAACAGAGAATGCATGTTATAGATGCGGCATGAAAGGTCACTGGACACGTACATGTCGTATGCCAAAACATTTGGCCGATCTGTATCAAGAATCACAAAAGGCAAAAGAGAAAAAAGTTGAATCAAACTTCATCTCGGATGAAGCTAGACCTTCTTTTAGTGGCCTAAGTGATGATTCTCATCTTGACATCGCAGATTACATAGTTGATCCTGAAGCATCAACAGAAGTAAAAGATAACTAAAACTGATATGACCTGATCTATAGTAGTTTAAGTTCTTTGTATAATATGTTCATGTTTTTGTAAATCTTGTTAAAATCTTTTTGTTGTGGTATAACTTCGTGTTATATAAAGTTTTGTTTTAATATATTAATGTATCTTTTTATTAATATTGTGTCACCAGACAATGTCAGAATTTGAGATCAAGGACGGAGACACATGTCTAGCAGACAGTGCAATGACGCATACAATACTTAAAGATAAAAAGTATTTTTCCCTTCTTAAAATGAAAAACTCCGCCGGAAGCGTGAGTACAGTATCAGGTGATGCAAAGATCATCATGGGCTCAGGAAAAGTTAGATTTTCAATGCCAAGGGGGACAAAGTTTGAAATAAATGATGCATTATATTCCCCCGATTCATATAGAAACTTGTTAAGTTTCAAGGATATCCGAATAAATGGATATCATATAGAGACTATGAACAAGAATGACATTGAATATCTTTGCATTACACTGGAGAAAACGCAAACATTGGAAGAATTACCAATAATGTCCTCCGGATTATACTGCACAAAAATAAATATGACCGAGTCAAATGTTATAGTAAACAAAGAATTTACTAATACATTTAAGATCTGGCATGAAAGACTTGGACATCTGAGATCAATCATGATGCGAAGAATTGTGCAAAATTCTATTGAACACCCATTGAAAAACCAGAAAATTTTTCAATCGGGAGAAATTTTATGTAGTGCATGTTCTCAAGGAAAACTAATAACTCGGCCATCACCAACTAAAGTTGGGAATGAATCTCCAGTATTCTTGGAGAGAATACATGGTGACATATGTGGACCTATACATCCACCGTGCGGACCGTTTCGATATTTTATGGTATTAATTGATGCATCTAGTAGATGGTCACACGTGTGTCTGTTGACAACACGCAATACGGCTTTCGCAAAATTCATTGCCCAAATAATCAGGTTGAAAGCACAATTTCCTGATTATGCTATAAAGAAAATTAGACTTGATAACCTTGGTGAATTCACTTCACAAGCGTTTAATGACTATTGTATGTCAATGGGATAGATGTTTGAGCACCCGGTTCCCCATATTCATACACAAAATGGCATGGCTGAGAGTTTGATTAAACGATTGCAACTCATTGCAAGACCATTAATACTGAGAACGAAACTCCCAATTCATGTATGGGAACATGCTATATTGCATGCTGCCACATTGGTCCAGATAAGACCAAGTGCATATCATAAACATTCCCCATTACAATTAACATCTGGTCATGAACCAAATATATCTCATCTTCGTGTTTTTGGTTGTGCAGTTTATGTTCCTATAGCCCCACCGCAAAGAACAAAAATGGGGCCACAAAGGAGATTAGGAATATATATTGGATATACGTCACCAAGTATAATTCGGTATCTTGAACCTAAAACCGGTGATATGTTTATGGCACGTTTTGCTGATTGCCATTTTAATGAAGATGAATTTCCAATGTTAGGGGGAGGAATTAAAGAAATCCCGAAAGATATTACTTGGTGTACACCATCGTTGGTACACCTTGATCCCCCTACGAAACAAATTGAACTGGAAGTTCAAAAAATTGTACAGCTACAAAATATGGCAAATCAATTACCGGACGCATTTACTAATATAAAAAGGGTGACTAAGTCTTATATACCCGCTGCAAATGCTCCATCAAGAATCAATGTTCAAGAAGGACAAATTGATGGAACTAAAATTAATGAACCGAGGGTTCAATTAAAGAGGGGGAGGCCGATGGGATCTAAGGATAAAAATCCTGGAAAGAGAAAGAAATTGGGAGAAGAGAATGAAAAGGTTCTAGAGGAACCACAAGAAGAAAAATGTTCAGAAGATGAACATGATACGGAAAAATATGAGATTTCCATTAATTACGTCCATAATGGAAAATTATGGATTAGAAGTAAAATAGATGATATTGATGGAATATTTTCTTTCTCTGTATCCAAAGAAATTGATCATGATGATCCAGATCCAATATCTGTATCAGAGTGCCAGGAAAAGCCTGATTGGGAGAAATGGCGAATGGCCATGAGAAATGAATTAATCTCCCTGAATAAAAGAGATGTGTTTGAACATGTAGTTATTACACCTGAAGATGTAAAACCAGTCGGATACAGACGGATCTTTGTGCGAAAAAGAAATGAGAAAAACGAAGTCACAAGATATAAAGCACGACTTGTAGCACAAGGTTTTTCTCAAAGACCGGGAATTGATTATGAAGAAACATATTCTCCGGTTATGGATGCAATCACATTCATGTACTTAATAAGCTTAACGACATCTAAAAGTTTAGAAATGTGCCTAATGGATGTTGTGACTGCATATTTATATGGATCACTTGACAATGACATATACATGAAAATCCCAGAAGGATTAAAGATCCTAGAAGGATCGAAAATGCATGAGGTATCATCTAAAGAAATATGTTCAGTAAAATTACAGCGATCACTTTATGGATTAAAACAGTCTGGGCGCATGTGGTATAATCGCTTAAGCGAATATTTGTTGAGTAAAGGATACATCAACAATGCAATATGCCCTTGTGTGTTTATCAAGAAATCCTCATCAGGATTTGTGATCATTGTTGTATATGTAGATGATTTGAACATAATTGGAACTCAAAAGGAGATTGATGATGCAAGAACTCATATGAAAGAAGAGTTCGAAATGAAAGATCTTGGAAAGACAAAATTTTGTCTCGGACTTCAGATAGAACATCTCCAAGATGGAATTTTTGTGCATCAATCAAATTACACTAAAAGAGTGCTAAAACGCTTTAATATGGACAAAGTGACTCCTTTGAGTACTCCAATGGTCAATAGATCGCTTGTTGTTGACAAGGATCCATTTCGACCTTGTGGAAGTAATGAGGAAGTATTAGGTCCTGAAATACCTTATATGAGTGCTATTGGGGGACTTATGTATCTTGCAAATTGTACTAGACCAGATATAGCTTTTGCTACTAACCTACTTGCAAGGTACAGTTCCTCTCCAACTCGCAGACACTGGAACGGAATAAAACAAATTTTCCGTTATCTTCAAGGTACCATTGATTTTGGATTATTTTATTCAAGAAACTCCGAAGTTGGTCTAGTTGGTTTTGCAGATGCATGCTATCTATCAGATCCGCATAAAGCTCGATCACAAACCGGATATGTTTTTACAATTGGTGGAACCGCAATCTCGTGGCGTTCTCAAAAACAGACTTTGGTCGCCACTTCTTCAAATCATGCAGAGATTATTGCGCTACATGAAGCATGTAGAGAATGTGTATGGCTCAGATCAATGACTCAACATATACAAGAAGCAAGCGGAATAACCACCAATAAAGAACCGACAATATTATTTGAAGATAATTTTGCGTGTGTTGTCCAAATCAAAGAAGGCTACATCAAAAGCGATAGGACGAAACATATTCCTCCAAGATTTTTCTCGTACACTCAAGAACTCGAGAAAGACAAAGAAATTGATGTTCAGTACATTCGCTCAAGTGACAATGCAGCATATTTATTTACAAAAGCGCTCCCGACTACAACATTCATAAAACATGTTCAGAGCATCGGAATGCGTCATTTTCGAGACTTATAAAGAAAAGATATATCTATCTTTTCGAGGGGGAGACTGCACTCTTTTTCCCTTTTCATGGTTTTTGTCCCAGCGGGTTTTTACCATGATAAGGTTTTTAACGAGGCAGTTTGAAGCCGAACAAATAAAAGATGATGAATACTCAAGGGAGAGTGTTAAATAAAAGATGATTATTCATCATTTTACCCTAAGATAAGCTAGTTAATGGGCATGTGTCATTTCTCTAAGTTTGACATGTCTTTAACACTAAGCAAGCTTTTCCATATGATTAGTGTTTTTATGTGTCACTTATATATGTAATCAAGTGTAGTATATATAGAAGAGGAAATGTGAGGTATAGAAGAACAAGAATATAACTTGCAAGAACAAGTAGTAATAATAAGACCAAAGCTTTGTCTCTCTATCTCACGTTTCATCACCATCTCCCATTACCTCCTTATAGTATAAATACTCATATGATATAATATAAATATATTTTTATAGTATTTATTTTATAACAATACTCTATTTGTTAATAAACAAGAAAAAAAGTAGAATTTCAATATGTAATTGAACATATTCCATTATGTGTATGCAATAATATTACCATCTTTTGCTTTTCGTAAAATAAGAAAAAGTTAATCCTTCGAAAAAGTCAAAAAAATTCATTCATCTAAATTAGTACAATACAAATTACCTTCGAATTTAACATCCAAGGCACACCTAAATCAAAGGGGTGCTTGGCAAGAATCTTTTAAGGTTTTAAATTTTTTTTTAAAGATTTAAAAGACTGTTTTTTGCCAAACATGATTTAAAGGCTTTATTAATTTTAAAGTCTTAAAAGCTTGTCTTTTATTTTTTTTTCTTGTTTTTGTCTTTTATCCTAAAGCCAACTAAAGCAAGCTTTAAGTATTACAAAATGATTTATCTATTATTTTCTCTTTTCCCAAAATTATCAAAATACTCTTTGTAGATTTATATATAATTTATAACTAAAATATTTTGATTGATTAATTACTCTCTCTCTTTTTCTATTTTTTTTAGATCCATTTTTATATAAATCAATAAAATATCAAAAGTTTACAAAAGTGAATGAAAATAACAACTTTTTGAAAAATGAATAAAAATAATAAAATTTTGTCAAATGAATGAAAATATCAAGGTTTTGCAACATGAATAAAAATAACAAAATTTCTGAAAATGAATAAAAATATTATCACCATTTTGTTTGTGATTGAACTAGTTTTGAGGAAAATAAAATGCTATTTATAGGTTCTACACAACCAAGAAAAATTCAAAGTCAAAACCCTCAAACTATTAAAATACTACTGTTGAAGCTGATTTGAGTTGGAAGCACTTAAAACATCGTTTAGATTATTTGAAAGGTCAATAATGCATTTATAAGAAAGATTCAGAAGCTCTAAATTCTATGCAAATGTTTTTCAATTTGTTCCACTTCTTGACGAAGCTTTTGGTTATTAAATCAAAACATGAAATAATATAATAAATGAAATTTTTTTATTTTAGATATTTTTTTTCTTGGTTTATGTTATCATATATATTTTTTACAAAATTATTATTTATAAGTATTTATTAATAAGTGAAAAGGTATTTATTAAAATAACAGTCAAAGATTCTACCGATTATATTACCAAACAGTCTTTTATTAGCAGTCAAAATCTCTACAGCCTAAAGTTACAACATTAACAGCTAAAATCTTTACAGCCAAAAGCTTAAAGCAAAAATATAAATTTAAGTCATTACTAAGCGTCCCCAAATCTCAAAAACAAAGGAGAAAAATATGGGAGCTTGCTTCTCATCATCATCATCACGATCGGCAAGGAGACATAGGGATTTGGTGGATGCGTTGTTAAATAGACCATACTATGAGGATGGTTTTCTTCTCCGAGAAGCTCTGTATCGTTCCTCAATCGCTTCAAGGGTGGAGACCATCCATCACCCTCCAGTTCATGATGCTCTCGCCATGGTGGTTAACCAGGAAGAACCAGAGAACCAAACCTACAACGAACCCGGCACGTTGTTCAACCAAGAAGAATCGGAGATAACAACCGATAGCGAACCCGACGAACCATCATCTAGAAGGTCTTGTATAATCTGCATGGACGAAAAACCAATCTCCGACATCTTCAAAGGAACCACTAGCTGCAATCATATTTATTGCAATGAGTGCACCATACGTTACGTGGAGACCAAGATCAAAGAACACGCACCGAGGATCAAATGCCCTGACTTGGAATGCACGCGACTTATAGAGCCTTACTCATGCCAAGATCTGATCCCAAAGGACTTGTTCGTCCGTTGGGACAAGATCTTCTGCGAGTCGTTGATCGTCTCGTGGGAAAAACACTACTGTCCGTTCAAAGACTGTTTTGCTATGATGGTCGTTGATGATGCTAACGTGACGCAGATCGAGTGTCCGTCTTGTCACAGACTGTTCTGCGCTCAATGTCAGGTGGCGTGGCACGCGGGGATCGAGTGCGAGGAGTTAGAGAGATTTGGGATTACGAAGAAGAAGAGTAGTGAGAAAGAAGATGCTATGTTGATTCAAATGGCTGAGCGTAAGCAGTGGAGAAAGTGTCCTAATTGCAAGTATTATGTTGAGAAATCCATTGGTTGTAAGCATATAACTTGCAGGTTAGTATATATTTCAGTAACATACTGTAATATTTTTTGTTAGGAAGTGTTTTTTTAAAGTGTAACTTTTCTTGTAAATTTGTTTGTTGGATTATTTCGCAGGTGTGGATACGAGTTTTGTTATGATTGTGGATCAGCGTGGAGAAATTATGCTCACATATGCCATGCTACTCCTGCTACAATAAGGTCATGGATAGGGCGTTTTGTTTGAATTTTTGTTTTACAATGTAGTTTTTTTAAATTTAAAATAATATTATTCAAATTGTTTTTTCAAAAATAAATTATCCCGGGATATTTCGGTTAGCTTTAAATTTATACCTTTTTTTGGGTAAAAATTGAAAATATATTACCAAAAAGAAAGGGTTACAGATGATTCCCAAGACAAAAGTCAATTGGGTTTGGAAGACATAATAGAAACTCATATCAAGAAAAATGGGGATAACAAAAGATTACAGAATAGAAGCAGAGTAAAGAAGAGGAACTTTGCTTTTGTCAGACATAAAAGAGTAGGAGATGAACCCAATGCGGGAAACACTCTTGCTATGCAGTGATGAGCAAAAAGACCGCTTAGTAAAGGCTGGAAATGACTAAACCAGAGAGCCAAGTTGGATTCTCCGGTTCGCAACCGGTCTGATTTCGCCTCAACTCTATCCAAGATAAAGAGTTTGTTTTTAACAGTTCGAGATATATCAGCAATAAGAGAAGATGAAGTTCTACTTGTTGAGCCGAAAAGACGACTATTTCGTTCACGCCATATTGTGTTTAGAGTTCTAGAATTTGAATGATGATAAGCTTAAGATCAAACAAAGAATATCTCTCTTTATTACTTTAGGAAAATAACTCAAAATCTAAAATTCTCTATTTCTCAAACTCACAATCTCTCAAACTCTTAAACTCATGCGTTATGCCACAACTTTGACATCTCCTTATATTGAGAAGATTACACAAACTTCATTTTTCTCATAAAAGATAACTCCTAAATATGTTTCCTAATCCTAATCTCTTTAGGACTTGTGTTCCAAGCTTACTCCAACATTCTCCCCCCTTAAACTTGAACTCGATCTTCTCCAAGTCTTGAACACCAATGAGCTCCCACATTTCTCTAAACTTGACTCTTCCCAAGGCTTTAGTGACGATGTCTGCTTTCTGTTCAACTCCCGGAACATGTTCTACTTCAATCCTCCCACTTTCAACGCACTCTCATATGAAGTGGTATCTCCTTTGTATGTGTTTACTTCTCCCGTGAAACACTAGATTCTTTGTCAAAGCTGAAACGACCCGACCCGTTTTTTTTTTTTTAACAATAACCCCTTGGTCTCGGACTAGCACTCCCATAAATGATATCCTCAACAACCAAGCAACAACAAACAGACAACCAGCGGATAACCTCAATAATAACCAAATAATTCATTCCATAAAAATAACTAAACCAGTTCAACTCAAGATCCAATACAATAAAACCAGCAACCTAGCGGAGTTCTAAAACAGGAATGGAAAGCGATAAAACCACACAGCAACACTCAACACGAGACCCTAGATCATCTCCCTCTTCGTTGCCATGATTCCACGATCACAATTTGCCTTTACCTGCATCACATGGAAAAAAGAGATGCGTGAGTATTATCACAAATACCCAGTGAGACGGTCCTCCCATCTACGACTGCGCACACAAACGCGATGGATCCGCTCAGGCAAACACGCATCAAACAATCACACAAACACACAACACGGCTCAACCACAGCCCACCAGGCGGCCTGTCGATCGACACTACCACTAGGTGTCGATCGACACCCCTGCTCACACCTGTCGATCGACACACCCACGGTGCCTGTCAATCGACAGCTCCACAAGACCCTGTCGATCGACACAACCACTAGGTGTCGATCGACAGCTCCTCGATCACCTGTCGATCGACACAACCTCTAGGTGTCGATCGACAGCTCTCGTGTTGCCCTATCGATCGACACACCCAGGTGCTGTCGAACGACAGGTCGTCGCAGATTCACGGGAAATCGATCATTATCCTCTCGGATCGATTCCCTCCTCTGCGTTAACACGAAACCTGCACGAAAATCACAATCCAACAATCCATATGCAACGAAACGAACAGAAACAACACCAATCATCACAAATCAATCAATTCAACCTACCACCAAACAACCCTAACGAATCCACCGGCCCAGAAGCCATGGTCACGCACTCACCTTAGATTTTCGGATAGAATTTGTTGGATATTGAGGCTAGAAACGAATCCACGACAATCTCCACAAGAAACTACTCCAAATCTCTCAAGAAACGAAACCCTAATTCTCAAAAACTCACAGGAAACAGAGAACTCCTCTCAAACTCTGTCTGCTGCATTTTTGGGACTTTGGTTCGCTCAAATGCGGCCAAAAAAACCTTAAATACGAAGCCCTAGGGTTTCCCCAAACCGGCCCGGTCCAATTGAACGACTTAAATCGAACCAGAAAACCAACCAATTCGGGCACCTGTCGATCGACATACACTAGGTGTGTC
The DNA here is from genome assembly GCA_900128785.1 of Arabis alpina. Lineage (NCBI taxonomy): Eukaryota > Viridiplantae > Streptophyta > Magnoliopsida > Brassicales > Brassicaceae > Arabis > Arabis alpina. The sequence goes on along the minus strand of LT669790.1, from coordinate 8,839,808 downwards.
GATCGACAGCCCCTAAGAGTCCTGTCGATCGACAGACCACAAGTGTGTCGATCGACAGCCCCTCCATTTTCCACAAAAATGGTTCACGGGCGTCACAATTCTCCCCCACTAAAACTGGATTCGTCCTCGAATCCTCTAACACTACTCAACAATCTACCCTGGCCTAACCCGCCAGCAACACCGGAGACTACATCTCCCAGACCCTCTCGAGATTCACATCCGTCCTATGCACATAGACCCGTCTCAGACATTGATTGCCCATAGCTCATAACTCATAGCCACCATCTAGCCTTCGGGATCGTCACCCCTCAGTTCTAGGTATCTAGTATCAACCCACCTCAGTCCGCGCAGTCCTGACGGTGTTCGATACTCAATCATCTCCACACACCTCAATCCATCAAGACACACAGTCTATCAAGCTCTCGGTATGCAGAGATCTGCCAGAGGTCGCAACCTCCCAAACTATCCCCATACCCTCACGCTCTCAGTCCTCGCAGTCCTGACGAACGATCGGTATGCGGGGAACCCACTATCCTCCGGAGAGACGCATCTCTCAAGCTCTGCCGAAGACTAATCTCCAAGAAAGACCGATGTCTATCTCTGAGCCATGCAATCAATTCCTAACGTCTATAATGCACCTCTGACCGGAACTACCTCCTAAGGTCTCACATGATATTCCCCTCCCGGAATACCATCACAATCGTGATCATCACAGATCACCTGGACCATCCCTCACCTCGGATGTCCCTGCAGAGTCTCCCCGGAACTAGACAGTTCTAACCGCCGCAAAACTTCTATTTCGAGACTCTCACTCTCACACACACATAACCGCTAGAGTCCGCCCCTAAGAGTCTTGTCGATCGACAGACCACAAGTGTGTCGATCGACAGCCCCTCCATTTTCCACAAAAATGGTTCACGGGCGTCACAAAAGCTATTGCAGATTTAACGACTCAACACGCCTACACAGAAAGAAAGATTTGGTCTTGTATGGACCAAGTATCGGAGACAACCAACTTTCTTCTTAAGCATAGACGCATCAATCTCTTCTTCATCTTCTGCTTTCGATAATTGCAGCCCTGTTTCCATCGGTGCATAAACAGAATTGCAGTCTTTCATTCTTGTTTCTTCTAAGATCTTAAGAGCATACCTTCTCTGGCTCAGCGTGATTCCTTTGTCATGTTGAACTACTTCTATTCCAAAATAATACGTCAATCTTCTTAGATCACTCATCTCAAATTTAGAGGCCATCTCTTCTTTGAAGTTTCTGATAATCTCTAGATTTGTTACAAGGACAAAGAGATCATCAACGTATACTGCTATGACAAGAAGATGTTCACGTACCTTCTTTCGATATATTGATGGTTCTTTTGAGCACTTTATGAACCCTAACTCCGTAAGAATCAGATTTAGCTTGTTGTTCCATGCCCTTGGCGCTTGCCTTAAACCATATAAAGCTTTGTTTAGCTTATAAACTTTATCCTCGCTTCCCTTCTTCTCAAAATCTTATGGCTGCAATACATAGACAAACTCCTTAAGCTCTCCATAGAGGAATGCCGTCTTGACATCCAAATGATGAATCTCCCAACCATTTGATGCTGCAACATTGATAAGAAGTCTTATAGTTTCAATCCGTGCTACTGGGGCAAAGACTTCCTCAAAATCAACTCCATATTGTTGCGCATATTCTTTAGCGACGAGACGAGCCTTATACTTGTTGATACTTCCATCTGAGTTCTTTTTTAACTTAAATACCCACTTCAGCCCAATAGGTGTTACTCCACTAGGTAGATCAACGAGGTTCCAAGTATTGTGTTTATCAATAGAGTTGTTCTCTTCTTTGCACGCATTGATCCATTCTTCATATTCTTTTGCTTCAACAAAATTTCTTGGCTCATTATTAAGACAGAGAAGTAGTATCTCACCTTCTTCCTCAGTAAGTAGAACATAATCCTTAGGATACTTTGGCTTCGTAGTTGGCCTTTGTGTTCTTCTTAGAACCGGTGGTGATTGATTCTCTGTTGTAGCTTCATGCTCATGATCTTGTTCATGGCTTTCGGATAGATCACTATCATTGCGTGCTTCATACTTATCGTCTCCATGTTCCTCTGTTTTATTCTCGTTTTCTCCATCTCCACGTTCCTCTGTTTTATTCTCAAGTCTCTCCACGTTCCTCTGTTTTACTCTCAAATCTCTCACGCCAAGTTTCCCAAATTCTCCGAGAGTAACAGGGAAGCTCACATTCTTTTTTGAGTTACCATGACTCCAATTCCAGCCCTTTGTTTCATCGAACACAACATCTCGACTTACTACAATTTTTCGTGATTGTGGATCTAAAAGTCGATAAGCTTTTGAGCTTGGTTATGTTCCTAAATGAACAAGTTCCCTTGATCTATCATCCAACTTTTCAACAAAGGCTTGCTTACCTTTGCATAGCTAATGCACCCAAAAACTCTAAGATGATTGATGTTCGGTTTCTTGAACTTGAATGCTTCATATGGTGTCTTGTCTTTGAGTGCTCTTGTGGCTATCCTATTCAAGAGATAGGTTGAATGCCGAATTGCTTCACCACACAAATAATTTGGTACATGCATATGTTTTAGAATGCTTCTCACCATCTCCAACAAAGTTCGATTTCGTCTTTCAACCACACCATTCTGTTGTGGACTGTATGGAGCAGTAAGATGTCGTCTAATACCCGCATTATCACAAAAATCATTAAATTCTTGTGATACAAACTCTCCTCCTCTATCAGTCCCGAACGTTCGAACTCTTGCTCCTGAATCTTGTTCTACCAATCGTTTGAAAACTTTGAATTTTTCGAAGGCATCACTCTTTTGTTTTAGAAGAATTGTCCACATATACCTTGAATGATCATCAATGAGAACAAAAATATACATGTTTCCAATAGCAATATTTGGTGTTATAGGACCACAAAGATCTTCATGTATCAACTCAAGAATCTTGTTGGCTCGGTATAATGTGGCTTGAGGAAATACTTGTCTTGTTTGTTTCCCAAGTAAGCATGACCGGCATAGTTTCTTCTCAAAAACAATTTGGGGAATTCCTTGGACAAGCTCCTTTTGTACCATGGACGAGATGCTTTCGAAGTTTATGTGTCCTAATCTCGCGTGCCATCGACTTGATTCCCTTATCTCAATTAAGTTCAAGCACTCACTGGTTTATATTCCCATATGAACCTTATATAGACGATTTCTTGACCTCTCTGTCTTAGCATGCAATTTTCCTTCAGAGTCTCGCATTGTTAGAAAACCTCCTTTCATTCTTATATCGCAGCCCGACTCTGTAGCTTGACCCAAGCTAATAATATTACTCTTCAAATCCGGAATATAATATACATTAGTCATCACTCGAGGATACATGTCAATAAACGAAATTGGCCCTTTTCCTTTGATGTCAACACGAGAATCATCTCCAAACCTTACTTTTCTACTAACATAATCATCAATCCTCTTGAAATATATTCGATCACCAGTCATATGGTTACTAGCTCCGTTGTCAAGATACCAGATGTTCTCTCCTGAGTTTGTTTCAAACTTACTTGGTAAGTATTGTTTTTTGTTAAGGAAAACAACTTCATGCATCATAAGCTCATCTGCATCTTGAGTATCATTGTTGTCAACTTCTTGTGCCTCTTGTAGCTTCAGCAAACGATCAGGACAGCTTGATGCAAAGTGCCCTAACTTGTCACATCGAAAACACGTAATGCGTGAGGTATCTCGTCCACCATTATACCTCCCGCGACCTCGTCCTCTATAGAACCGACCTCCTCGTCCTCTTCCTCTATAGTATTCTCCATTGAAATCTCGATTTTGATTTTCCATATTAGCATACATGAGTTTGCTTTGATCTTTTTGGACTTCGTCTTCATCACATATTCTTTCTTCATAGGCTTTAAGACGACCTATAATGTCCTCAAAGGTTGTAGCATTCAAGTCTAATACTTGTTCGAGCGAAGCTACTATATGGATGTACTTCTTTCGAGGAAGACAATTTAGGAATTTCTTGACTAACTTAGATTATTCAATGTTTACTCCTAAGGCAGCATATTTTGATGATATTTCAAACAACTTTCCAGAGAAGTCATCAATCTTCTCAGTATCTTTCAGCTTAAGCCGATCAAAATCTGCCATGAGCGTTTGCAATCTAGCTTCTTTAACTCTATCTGCGCCAACATGCCTTGCTTTGATTGCTTTCCAAACTTTCTTTGTCGTGTCTAACTCCCCTACTTGGAGAATAAGGCTTTCTGGTATGGACTGAAACAATAGGGCTATGGCCATATTGTTTTTCTCTCCATCGTTCGTTTCTGTTTCAATAGCTTCCCATACCTTGTGAACCTTGAGCGTAATCTTCATCCGCATCGCCCACACGGTGTAATTAGTTGTGGTTAGCATCAGACAACTAATAGAAGAAGGTCTTCCTCCTTCTCTTGGTTTTTCTACTACGATAGCGTTATCTCCCATCTCTCCCTCTTAGATCGCACAAGGCTTCTGATACCAAATCTAGAATTTGAATGATGATAAGCTTAAGATCGAACAAAGAATATCTCTCTTTATTACTTTAGAAAAATAACTCAAATCCTAAAGTTTTCTATCTCTCAAACTCACAATTTCTCAAACTCTTAAACTCATGAGTTATGCCACAACTTTGACATCTCCTTATATAGAGAAGATTACACAAACTTCCTTTTTCTCATAAAGGATAATTTCCTGTTTCTTAGCTCTTTTAACATATTTAGATAATTCCTAAATATGTTTCCTAATCCTAATCTCTTTAGGACTTGTGTTCCAAGCTTACTCCAACAAGAGTAGCCTGAAAAGTGAGCTTGACTATCTTAGCGATGCGCCTAGGTAGGGAATCGATCCATGTGATTATAGTCTCGAAAGATAATGATTAGAGGGAGAGAAAGCAGACCAAATGTCTTGGCTGAAATAACAAGAAAAAAATAGGTGAGTACGAGATTCTGTGAACGTAGAACAAAGTAGACAAGAAGAATCAGAAACTCCCTAATTTTGAAGACGATCTTTAGTAGACAATCGGTTTTGAGCCACCAAGTGATAAAGGCGTGCTTCGGGATGTTTCCATTGAATTTATACCTCTATTGAAACTAGGGTTTAGACGACTAAAATTTATCGAAATTAAGGTTATTGAATTAGTGATGTATTGATATCACAACAATTAACGACTTGTTGCCATTGGCAATATGGAACTGAAAATTGCTGGCCTAAAAAAAAATATTGTAGCCCATCCAATATCAAGCTTACCCTTTTTAATACGTTTTTTAATAGTTTGTGCCAGTATATCTACATCAGTCTCTTCATTCTTTGCTTCTTCTTAACAGACTCTATATGGTAAGATGATAAGAAAATGTTTATATCTGTAGAAGAAGTTGGTTTGAATCGCAATCGGAATCGCAATACTACTCACTCTAAAGCTTTCATATATTAACTACTATAAAGACAACAACACGACAAGAAGTATCACTAAACCTGATCTCGACTATCGTAGAATTGAGTTTGAACATTTAATGTAGCTATTTAGATGTAGCTATATTTGTGTATTTCCAATCATTGAGATGTAGCTATATTTGTGTATTCCCAATTATTATATTTGCCGTCTATGTAATATTCACATATTATATCAAAAACTCAATTGGTAAAAATCTCACGTAATATTTAGGAGTCCATGGTTCGAGTGGCTCTTGCGACGAAACTAGTATTATATGTTGTGGTTTCGGGTCTATAAAGATTATGAGCTTCGCCCCCTAAGTAATTCAAAAAATATATATTTATTTATAGATAAGAAAAAGTAAATTTTCAATATATAATTGTTAGAAGATCGAGAAGTCGAGATATATAATGACCGACCGAGATTATAAAAATCATGAAGATAAAATTTGTTGATATTTATCATTATCCTAGTTTAGAATATTTAAATTTATCTTAGAACTATTATTTGTTAATAAAATTTCTAAAAAAAAGAGAAATTTTCATTCATCTAAACATCCAAAGTCATCCTCATCTAACATGAATTGCACCTAAATCAATCTCAAAACCAAGGAGAAAAACAGAACGAGACGATATGGGAGCTTGCTTATCATCATCATCACGATCGTCAAGGAGACATAGGGAATTGGTGAATGAGTTGTTAGAGAGACCGTATAAGGATGAGTTACGTCTCCTAGAAGCTCTGTTTTACTCCTCAATCGCTTCAAGGGTGGAGATCAATCATCACCACCAAGTTCATGATGACTCCGCCACGTTGGTTAACCAGGAAGAACCAGAGAACCAAACCTATAACGAACCATCTAGAAGGTTCTGTATAATCTGCATGGACGAAAAACCAGTCTCCGACATCTTCAAAGGAAACACTAGCTGCAATCATATTTATTGCAACGAGTGCACCATCCGTTACGTGGAGACCAGGATCAAAGAAAACGTACCGCGGATCAAATGCCCTAACATGGAATGCACGCGACTTATAGAGCCTTTGGGACAAGATCATGTGCGAGTCTTTAATCGTCAAGTGGGACAAACAGAGTTGGACCAATTTTAATCACACATTAATTAAGGCTTCATGGACCAAATATTAATAAGATTAATTGGTAAAATGTGAATAAAAATGAGTCATTACACTCATAGAAAAATTACATCATAGTGTAATTGAGAAAATATATCTCTTGCCAAATAATTTGGAATTAGATTGATATATAAATTTGGATTGGTAAATGGATCATAGATCCAATGCACCATATTCATTTGAATTTTGTGCTTAATTATTATTAACACAAAACAATATATCTTTCTTAATCAATTTCAGAAACAAAACGTTGAATTCAAATGGTGGTCATGGAGTCATTATTGACATTCATTGTGAAATAATACCACTAACGTTTTTCTTTAAATTGGCAAAGAAGAGTATAGCATGAACGGATGAGTTTAATGTCTTGATTTGGCATTAGTGTCAAAATCATTTTAATTAAAACATATCCTTAATTTGTGCTTGGGAAATAGCCTATAAAAAGGCACACTCCCTTACCTCTCAAATTGTATGAAGATATACTCTTGTATATTCATAAGTTTAAACACATACACAATGATACACAATCATACATTCACAAAACATAAAAATCCAACAATCTCTCATCTCTTCTTCTATAAAGTAGTCTCGAGAGTATAGCGTGGATTTTTAGTTCGTAGATTCTATAATCGAGTGTCGCGATTATAGTCTAACACAGTTTTATCCTGGGATTCAGAATCTCATTAAACCGTCACACTACGGGAGATTTTATGAATTAAGGAGAGAGATCATATCTCGACTCTGTGTATTTTTTAAAAAATCGTTTTCATAAATCGTTTATTTCTTCTTCTTAATTCGCATTTTCTCAATCCGGTTTTTGGGTTCCTACAATCTTAATTCATAAAATCCGCTTCCTGCTTATCGCTTGAATCAGATTGATATTGCGATTATTTTATTTTAAATAAAATAAAAGGGGATAAAACGATACTGAATTTGCGATCACTTTCATAAGTATCTCGTGAATTCGAAACGATTTTATTTATAGATTTAAATTTATGAAACAGTTTCTGCAAACTTTTTATAACGCTTTCGCGGAAGGTTTCAAATCTGAAATTTTTTATCTATAAAATTCTAATACGATTTCCGTGAAGGCCTTTAAGGTGAGTTTCGCGAAACGTATCTAGAATATTTCTTGGATAAAAGCCTTTTGGTTAAAATCCAGAAAATATTATAGTGATTAAAAACGCTTTCTCAAGCTATCACTATAATCATTTTCATCCAATAAAAAAAAGTCATAACAAAAGAGAAGATTTGTGATATTGACATTAATTGATAATCACAAAATATCTTCTCAAAAAATTTTGATTAAAAAAAAAACGTTAGCACTAAAATAATTGTCATTAATTTGATGATTTGAAGTCTCACTTAATGTGAAATTTTTTTTTTTTATTATGGCTTAAGAGAAATCATGAAATGGACACAATTTAAATTGGCCTTGACTTGAGCAATTATTTTAACGACCAATACGGTTTTATTGCTCTTGATTCTCTACGTGGTATTGTGTGAAGATGAAAATGCTATAATTAGCTAGCATCTCTCATTACTTTACACACATACCCATTTTGATAATGATTCTGTTTATCTTCTTGATACAAATCATGACTATCAATGATAAATGCAATGTTACAGGAATCTGGGATCTTCCAAAATCTGTGGGGGCAGCTTAGCTCACCACAAATTATTTCCTTAACAATGTCAACTAGGTTGATAAAAATTGAATGAAATGGTGGCATTACGCTATTATCATCATCAATATCTATTTTAATAAATATATATTTGCTAACCAGCAAAAATATGCATTTGACAAAGTTCAAAGCATATATGATGAAAATTCGAAACCAACTTGAAAAATCTACGAAAATGGATATATGTGCTAAAAGTTGCAAGTTTGATGAAAATGAAAAGTGTTTTATTATTTAACAAAAAAATCACATCATTCATCGGAAAACCTGTTATTTATGCACTTGAAACTATTCGAGTTATGGAACACGATTCTAAACTCTTAAGTTACCTCCAGAAATGTGGGGGAAGCGTCACTTACCACATAAAGTCATTGGCAAAACGTCATATGAATTTTTTTTATTAAAAGTAAAGTACGTTCGTACAAATACTTGAAAGTGTGGGGGTGCCTCGCAAAATCGCAAAGCAACCTCTTTAAAAAAAAAGTTGCAAGCAGACTAAAAATATTAAATTATATTTTATTGGATATGCACATAAAAATAGTGTTTCTGGTTGATCATCAGATTTACCACATATCCATGTAAATATAATATTAAAATCAAAGAATGTAAATCTTTAGATAAAAACATTTACTGGTCTTCCGCAAGAGAATGCACCATTACTTTCACGAAAGCCTTGTCTAAATTAGACATTTTATGGTGAAAATAAAACATCACTAGTGAGATCGACCCCATTATGAAAAATCATACATGAGAGATAATCTATTTATCACAAGGGCGTATAGTCTTAAGGTGTTAATGGTCATTATGATTCGTCATATCTTGTAAGAAGAAGACATATAACCAACAGACAATTGATCTCAAATGGATTAATCTCAAATGATTATATCTCACCGGACAACCTAGGATCCATTTTTAAAAGGTGTCTCACGAGATAAAATTGTTAAATCATCGAAAGAAATGGGTATAAAGCCTATTAATTAAGAGAAAGTTTGATGGAAACCCTACCTACATGACTGTTGTCTAGGTTTACATAAAAATCCGGATGGTTCAAGACAACATGTTCACCATCTGGCCAAGTAAGCCCGATAGCTACTAACAATGATTGGTTCAAAGCTGAAAAATGCTACCAACTCATATACAGTGATTTTTCGCTTATACTCTCGTAAAGTCATTCTGTCTAGTCTAGCGTGTCTTGTCAGTCTAGTCAGAGTCCTTCGAGTCTGTCAAAATCTTCTTTTGTTTAGAGTCATTTCTATTCATGTGGGGGATTGTTGGACCAATTTGAATCACACATTAATTAAGGCTTCATGGGCCAAATAATTAATAAGATTAATTGGTAAAATGTGAATAAAAATGAGTCATTACACTCATAGAAAAATTACATCATAGTGTAATTGAGAGAATATATCTCTTGCCAAATAATTTAGAATTGGATTGATATATAAAATTGGATTAGTAAATGGATCATAGATCCAATGCACCATATTCATTTGAATTTTGTGCTTAATTATTATTAACACAAAACAATATATCTTTCTTAATCAATTTCAGAAACAAAACGTTGAATTCAAATGGTAGTCATGGAGTCATTATTGACATTCATTGTGAAATAATACAACTAACGTTTTTCTTTAAATTGGCAAAGAAGAGTATAGCATGAACGGATGGGTTTAATGTCTTGATTTGGCATTAGTGTCAAAATCATTTTAATTAAAACATATCCTTAATTTGTGCTGGGGAAATAGCCTATAAAAAGGCACACTCCCTTACCTCTCAAATTGTATGAAGATATACTCTTGTATATTCATAAGTTTAAACACATACACAATGATACACAATCATACATTCACAAAACATAAAAATCCAACAATCTCTCATCTCTTCTTCTATAAAGTAGTGTCGAGAGTATAGCGTGGATTCATAGTTCGTAGATTCTATAATCGAGTGTCGCGATTATAATCTAACACAGTTTTATCTTGGGATTCAGAATCTCATTAAACCGTCACACTATGGGAGATTTTATGAATTAAGGAGAGAGATCATATCTCGACTCTGTGTATTTTTTATAAAATCGTTTTCATAAATCGTTTATTTCTTCTCCTTAATTCACATATTTTCTCAATCCGGTTTTTGGATTCCTACAATTTGTTGGAACTCAATTTTAAGACATAATATAACATATTATACTCATATGTCAAAATTGTAGGTTACTTGAATTAGAAATGCTTATCCTAAATTTGTAGCTTTAAAAGCACAAAATGGACATACCATATATTATGGAGAGGTCCTAACAAGATTAAAAACCTTAGGAAATTGTGAAGAGGAGTGAACCCATACTAAACCATGCGCGCCAAGCTGAGCCAAGATGGACTCAGACTTATGTTCGGTTTAGATGCGGATTCGTGTATATGGACGTTAGTCCAATAACCTATCTTTTTGCATCATATTTTTTTTTGTGTAATTGATCACTACATAAATTTAAATTTGGTCAAAAGATAAATAATTCTTGATCAATTATAAACAATTCTTTAGAGAATTAAAGTTGGTCAAAATGAAACTCCCTTCAAATTTACGTAACCTCTAATATCACCATAATGCCTCCTATTAATTGTGGTTAATTGAGCATAATGGATAACATAATTGTTGAGACTAAAAACGTCTCTTCCTCATTATATAACAACATGAGTCAACAACAATCTACACACACACAATTATTCCTCTTCTTCCTTTGATCCCCCTCTTAATTTTTCTCTATGAGAGTATAACACAGAATCTAGCGTTCGTGTGATTCTGTTCTTGAGTTGTGCAAAACAGAATTGATTACAGTTGTATCATAGGATTCAGAACGTCACACAACCGTCACACTACGGGGTGTTTCCAGAATTAAGGATAGAGATCATATATCGCCTCTATAGATCCATTATTCTTAATTCTTGTATCGGTATTTTTGTATTATCGATTTATTTATGTGTTTCACTTTACAAATATCAGTTTGCCCATATAGTAGTAAATTAAGTTCCTACAATCTTAATTCTCCTCTTCACAATAAAAAATCAGTTTTCGTTAGTGCAATAAGCAAATAACGAAATTTTCAGAATTAAGATTGTAGAAACTTAATTTACTTAGTTTCCGATGAACTGAGTCTCTAAACACATTACTTAGTTATTGGCATTATGATGACAACGAATGTCGATCATAATTTGATACCAATTGAGTATTGTTTTTGTTTTTCTCTTTATTTGGAATTAATTATAGAGATATTTTATTTTGTGTCAAATATCATTAACAACAAAATTTAAAAAGAATTAGGCCCATTGAATCTAATGATCCATTAACCAAACCTAAATTCATATCTCAATTCCAAATTATTTGGCTAGATATATCTTTATTCAATTTGAGAGGTAATGGAGTGTGCCTTTTTATAGGCTATTTCCCAAGCACAAATTAAGAATATGTTTTAAAAAAAATGATTTTGACACTAATGCCAAATCAAGACATTAAACCCATCCGTTCATGCTATACTATTCTTTGCCAATTTAAAGAAAAACGTTAGTGGTATTATTTTGTATGTGTTTAAACTTATGAATATACAAGAGTATGGCATGAACGGATGGGTTTAATGTCTTGATTTGGCATTATTGTCAAAATCATTTTAATTAAAACATATCCTTAATTTGTGCTTGAGAAATAGCCTATAAAAAGGCACACTCCATTACCTCTCAAATTGAATAAAGATATATCGAGCCAAATAATTTGGAATTGAGATATGAATTTAGGTTTGGTTAATGGATCATTAGATTCAATGGGCCTAATTCATTTTAAATTTTGTTGTTAATGATATTTGACACAAAATAAAATATCTCTATAATTTATTCCAAATAAAGAGAAAAACAAAAACAATACTCAATTGGTATCAAATTATGATCGACATTCATTGTCATCATAATGCCAATAACTAAGTAACGTGTTTTTCAAATTATGATTGTGTATCATTGTGATTAACATAATCATTATCAAAATGAGTATGAGTGTGTAGAGTAGTGAGAGATGATAGCATATATATAGCCTTCTCATCTTCACCATAAGAAACGTAGAGAAACAAGAGCCATTAAAGTCAATATTGGACATCAACTCAAATGCTCAAGTTAAGACAAATTTAAAATTTATCCGTTTCTTTTTTCTCTTTAAGCCTTGACCAAAAAACGTGTTATCACATGAAGTGTGACATCAAATGTGCAATTATCAAATTAATGACAATTATAATTTGTGCCAACGTTTTGTTAGGTCAAATTTTGAGAATAGATTTTGTGATTATCATTTAATATTAATATCACATATATTCTCTTGTTATGCCATTTTTATTGGATGAAAATGATTACAGTGATAGCTTGAGAAAGCATTTTTAATCACTATAATATTTTCTGAATTTTAACCAAAAGTTTTTTATCCAAGAAAGATTCTAGATACGTTTCACGAAACTCACCTTAAAGGCCTTCACGGAAATCGTATTAGAATTTTATAGATAAAAATTTCAGATTTGAAATCTTCCGCGAAAGCGTTATAAAACGTTTGCAGAAACTATTTCAGAAATTTAAATATATAAATAAAATCGTTTCAAATTCACGAGACACTTGTGAAAGAGATCGCAAATTCAATATCGTTTTTCTCCTTTTATTTTATTTTAAAATAAAATAATCGCAATATCAATCCGATTCAAGCGATAAGAAGGAAGCGGATTTTATGAATTAAGATTGTAAGAACCCAAAAACCGGATTGAGAAAATACGAATTAAGCAGAAGAAATAAACGATTTATGAAGACGATTTTATAAAAAAATACACAGAGTCGAGATATGATCTCTCTCCTTAATTCATAAAATCTTCCGTAGTGTGACGATCTAATGAGATTCTGAATCCTAGGATAAAACTGTGTTAGACTATAATCGCGACACTCGATTATAGATACTACGAACTAAGAATCCACGCTATACTCTCGAGACACTTTTAGAAGAAGAGATGAGAGATTGTTGGATTTGTTTATACTTTGTGAATGTATTTTTTGTGTATCAATCTACGAACTAAGAATCCACGTTATACTCTCAAGACTACTTTATAGAAAAAGAAATGAGAGATTGTTGGATTTGTTTATGTTTGTGAATGTATAAGTGTATCAAAGTCTATTTGGAGAAGTGAGGAAGTGTGCCTTTTATAGGCTTTTTCCTAAGCATGAATTATGGGATTTATTTAATACAATATTTGACTCAATATAATCAAAACATGCATTAACCCACGTCAGTTTCATGCGTTATGCTTAGTCAAGTTTAAAAGAAAACGTTTTAGCTTATCTTGACAATTATAGTCAATAATTACACGATCATGGTGTAATGGCATTTGATGCCTACGTTTTCTTGTTTTGAAATTAAGTAGGAAGTTATTTTTGTTTTGTGTTAAACCTCATTAGCAACAAAAACAAATATGAACTTGGTCCATTAGATTTATGATCCATTAACCAAATTCAAATCCATATCTTAATTCCAAATTATTTGGCAAAACTTATTTTATCTCAATTACATCATAGTGTAATTAAAAGGTTTCAAACCTTTTCTTTTGAGATTTCTCCATGAGCTAATGGCTCATTTCTTATTCACATTTTACCAGTTAATCTTGTTAATTATTTGGCCCATGAAGCCTTAATTAATGTGTGATTAAAATTGGTCCAACAACTTTCTCTTAATTAATAGGCTTTATACCCATTCCTTTCGATGATTTAACAATTTGATCTCGTAAGACACCTTTTAAAAATGGATCATAGGTTGTCCGATGAGATATAATCATTTGAGATTAATCCATTTGAGATCAATTATCTATTGGTTATATGTCTTCTTATTACAAGATATGACGAATCATACTAACCATTAACACCTTAAGACTATACGCCCTTGTGATAAATCGATTATCTCTCATGTATGATTTTTCATAATGGGGTTGATCTCACTAGTTATGTTTTCTTTTCACCATAGAATGTGTAATTTAGACAAGGCTTTCGTGAAAGTAATGGTGCATTCTCTTGAGAAAGACCAGTAAATGCTTTAATCGAAAGATTTACATTCTTTGATTTTATTATTTTATTTACATGGATATGTGGTAAATCTGATGATCAGTAAGAAACCGATAAACACTATTTTTATGTGCATATCCAATAAAATATAATTTAATATTTTTCGTCCGCTTGCAACTTTTTTTTAAAAGGTTGCTCTGCGATTTTGCGAGGCACCCCCACACTTTCAAGTATTTGTACAAATGTATTTTACCTTTTTTTTAAATACATATGGCCTTTGCCAATGACTTTCTGTGGTAAGCGATGCTTCCCCCACATTTCTAAAGGTAACTTAAGAGTTGAGAATCTTGTCCCATAACTCGAATAGTTTCAAGTGCATAAGTAGCAGTTTTTCCGATGAATAATGTATTATTTTTTTTTATAAAAAAAACACATTTCATTTTCATCAAACTTGCAACTTTTAACACATATATCCATTTCCATAGATTTTCCAAGTTGCGAAACCCAGTTACGCAAGTAAAAAAAAAAAAGCACATCATTCATCGGAAAAACTGCTATTTATGCACTTGAAACTATTCGAGTTATGGAACACGATTCTAAACTCTTAAGTTACCTCCAGAAATGTGGGGGAAGCGTCGCTTACCACATAAAGTCATTGGCAAAACGTCATATGAATTTTTTTTATTAAAAGTAAAGTATGTTCGTACAAATACTTGAAAGTGTGGGGGTGCCTCGCAAAATCGCAAAGCAACCTCTTTAAAAAAAAAGTTGCAAGCAGACTAAAAAGATTAAATTATATTTTATTGGATATGCACATAAAATAGTGTTTCTGGCTGATCATCAGATTTACCACATATCCATGTAAATATAATAATAAATTCAAAGAATGTAAATCTTTCGATAAAAGCATTTACTGGTCTTTCGCAAGAGAATGCACCATTACTTTCACGAAAGCCTTGTCTAAATTAGACATTTTATGGTGAAAATAAAACATCACTAGTGAGATCGACCCCATTATGAAAAATCATACATGAGAGATAATCTATTTATCACAAGGGCGTATAGTCTTAAGGTGTTAATGGTCATTATGATTCGTCATATCTTGTAAGAAGAAGACATATAACCAACAGACAATTGATCTCAAATGGATTAATCTCAAATGATTATATCTCACCGGACAACCTAGGATCCATTTTTAAAAGGTGTCTCACGAGATAAAATTGTTAATTCATCGAAAGGAATGGGTATAAAGCCTATTAATTAAGAGAAAGTTTGATGGAAATCCTACCTACATGACTGGAGATCCCAGAAAATAGGTTCAAGGGGACAACTAATTCAAACTAACTCTATATACAAGCACTGGAAATTACCCAGTTCCTAAGATGATTTACAGTGCTTCCTGTATAACAAGGATAAGCTTTGGTTTTAATGATATTCACCATAACTTTGATATATACGTGGAGTATTACAAGATACTTCATAAAACAAAGTCTATGACATATCACCTAGTGAGTGAGAAAAATGTCGTTTCTAGGAGAATGAACGAAAGGCTATGTTCTCAGAATTCAGTCATGATACCAGGCATGTTCAAGGCCACAATGAACCCAATAGAGAACTAAGTTCTACGAGAAAATGAAACTATGGTTATGGATGTTTGTCTAGGTTTACATAAAAATCCGGATGGTTCAAGACATCATGTTCACCATCTGGCCAAGTAAGCCCGATAGCTACTAACAATGATTGGTTCAAAGCTGAAAAATGCTACCAACTCATATACAGTGATTTTTCGCTTATACTCTCGTAAAGTCATTCTGTCTAGTCTAGCGTGTCTTGTCAGTCTAGTCAGAGTCCTTCGAGTCTGTCAAAATCTTCTTTTGTTTAGAGTCATTTCTATTCATGTGGGGGATTGTTGGACCAATTTGAATCACACATTAATTAAGGCTTCATGGCCAAATAATTAATAAGATTAATTGGTAAAATGTGAATAAAAATGAGTCATTACACTCATAGAAAAATTACATCATAGTGTAATTGAGAGAATATATCTCTTGCCAAATAATTTGGAATTGGATTGATATATAAAATTGGATTGGCAAATGGATCATAGATCCAATGCACCATATTCATTTGAATTTTGTGCTTAATTATTATTAACACAAAACAATATATATTTCTTAATCAATTTCAGAAACAAAACGTTGAATTCAAATGGTGGTCATGGAGTCATTATTGACATTCATTGTGAAATAATACAACTAACGTTTTTCTTTAAATTGGCAAAGAATAGTATAGCATGAACGGATGGGTTTAATGTCTTGATTTGGCATTAGTGTCAAAATCATTTTAATTAAAACATATCTTTAATTTGTGCTTGGGAAATAGCCTATAAAAAGGCACACTCCCTTACCTCTCAAATTGTATGAAGATATACTCTTGTATATTCATAAGTTTAAACACATACACAATGATACACAATCATACATTCACAAAACATAAAAATCCAACAATCTCTCATCTCTTCTTCTATAAAGTAGTGTCGAGAGTATGGCGTGGATTCATAGTTCGTAGATTCTATAATCGAGTGTCGCGATTATAATCTAACACAGTTTTATCCTGGGATTCAGAATCTCATTAAACCGTCACACTACGGGAGATTTTATGAATTAAGGAGAGAGATCATATCTCGACTCCGTGTATTTTTTATAAAATCGTTTTCATAAATCGTTTATTTCTTCTCCTTAATTCGCATTTTCTCAATCCGGTTTTTGGATTCCTACAAACAGTACTGTCCTTTCAAAGACTGTTCTGCTATGATGGTCGTTGACAATGAAGATGAGGCTGCTAATATGACGCAGACCGAGTGGCCGTCTTGTCACAGACTGTTTTGTGCTCAATGTCAAGTGGCCTGGCACGCGGGGATCGCGTGCAAGAAGTTACAGAGATTTGGGAATAGGAAGAAGAAGAAGAAGCAGACTAGTAAAGAAGAATATGCTATGTTGATTAAAATGGCTAAGAGTAAGCAGTGGAGAAAATGTCCTAATTGCAAGTATTATGTTGAGAAATCCACTGGTTGTAAGCATATAAGTTGCAGGTTAGTATTTTTTTAATAACATATTCTAATCTTTTGTGTTAGGAAGTGTTTTTTAAAATGATAACTTTTCGTGTTAATTTGTTTGTGGGATTGTTTTCGTAGGTGTGGATATCAGTTTTGCTATGGTTGATCAGCGTGGAGTAATGATCACACATGCCATATTCCTCGAGAAATTTACTCTCAAACATACTTTTCCACAAACTAATAACACATAAAGGTACTTCTTAAGGATGCCATACTTTTGTGTGGTTATTGTCATCTTTATCCTCTAACTAAACTATATCTCATTTAACTTTATCTAATAATTTTTTTATTCTCTAGTCTCTCTCCTTCAGACCAACAAAACACATGAGAAGAGAGAGAGAAACACAATCTGAGAAACAAAATCTCCAAATCATCGTCTAAACTCATGTATTTTTTGCTTGAATTTTCCTGAAAATTGTGTCTATGAAGACCATGAAGAAGAAGAGAAAAGAGATGATGAAACCAGATTAATATCTCACTATAAAAACAATCGGATTTCAAAGATCAAAGAAGCTTTGATTTTGATTCATGGTAATATGTTCATATTCACAAATCTGAGATCAATTTTGTTCATCAATCACCAAATCATGACGTCGTTACCGGAGATTCTTCCGTTGTCACCAAAGAAACCAACATATCAACAACGACGGCGGGAATTATGGTATGTGGTGGTAACGATCTCTAAAATCTTCATCGAAGATTCTTGCACTTGTGGATTCAAAATGGTTTATGGTAAGGGATAGAAGTAAGAGATTGGAGTAAGAAACATGTTTGTTTATGTCTCTGATTCTCTTAGACACCTCTCTTAATTTCAGATTTTTTGATACAAATCTTTTTTGATGGTCACGAATTTGTGGTTACGGTTGTATGGTTACAGATGGACAAACTATACACAATGCTTTCTATTTTAATCAATGAACAAATAAGTATTAGCTTACAACGTATGGTCAAAGTATTGTGGACAACATAATTTAACATTGACAAAGTATTGTGGACAAGTTAGCGTGGATAACATATTCTTTTTAGCGATGATCTTGCAGAGATGGTTACGTTTCCAATTGATATCATCAAAACCATAATGCAGCTTCATGGTTCACAATATGATGTTGTTGGTGCGCACAGGCTTTCCTTCATCGAAGTCGTGTTGTAGATAACAGTAAAACATATTTTGTTTCATGACACTAACCATGAAACACTAACCATAAAAGAGTAACCATAAATCACTAACCACAATATATGAAAACTAACATATGAATAAATCAAGATTTAGGAACTTACTTGGACAATCAGGATCCAATGTTCATTGTAACAACAAAATCCATAGTCTTCTCATTCGTAACAATCTCATCTTTCTACTAATCAAAATTACACATCAACCTTTACTCAAAATTTCAAAGAACCAACGATTCAAACACTTGTGCATCGTTGTCCACTAAAGAAATCTACGATAATTATCCATGAAATCTTGTCTAAACATCTTTATCATCTCACATGAACTAATCATGTGGTAATCATATTATATCTTCACAATCGCTTGATACAATGTCTATGTTCATGTACAATCTATCGAAACATAATTTGTTTTTTTTTAAACAAATGGGGATCAACAAACAATATACAATAAACAAATCATTTTAAGCTTGGAACGAGTGAAATAGGTAAGAAAACGTGAACAAAATGAAATGTAATAGCATTATGTTTACAAACACATTGGATAATATACCATACATCCCCTTTTTGTCAAAATATACCATACATCCTAATCATATAAACATGGCCACATTCCAGTGGATGAATTAGTGTAAACACATATATATTTTCTTTTCCACTTCCTTTTTCATTCTCTAATAGCTCAATTGGATTTGTCTCAACAATTGATCCTACAAACGAAAATTCATATCATCATCAGCCATGGCATAAAAAGTCAGAAAGACAAGGGTACTCAAAACGACACACAAATTTGTCCATTCCTACCAAAATTATGACATGGATCTATTGCAAGAATTATGTGACATGGAGACTAGGAGTTGAGTTTTGGTGGGAAAATTAAGCCTTAAAATTAAAACCATGAAAGAATATGGATCCACTACATGAAAATTGTAGATACAAACACTTGGAACGATCATTGAGGGGAAGACTAAGTCATGAAACAAAAGCGAAACTCATCAAACTACTATAATACATGACCATTCATATGCGACTATTTATACATGACCATTGAAAGGAAGACTAAGTCAATATACTAGCACAATACATGACCATTCATATGTGACCATTCATATGTGACCATTCATACATGACCATCTATACCTTTGCATTTGATCATGTATACATTTACATATACAGTTTTAGATCAGAGGAACAAAGCGGTGTCTCTTCTTAGTATGCAAAACTAGCATTCAAATCAAAAGACAATCTCCCTTAAAATACATAATAGACAAATAAGAGATCAACCGGATAGCCATACATATCAGTTGCATCTACCCTTGTATCCTCTTGTAGTAAGAGTTCTGCAACTTGTATCCCACCACGAACAACACTCTAATGCAATGCAATCTACCCAGTATGATCCGCCGCATTTATATCTCCACCTTGCTGAAAACCCCGAAGCAAAATGGATCAAATTTCAGAAAATTCAAAACCACGTTGTTCTAATCTAATCCTCATGAATAAGCTAAACATGAAGAACACACAGCCTCCAAACCAATAGCAATCAAAAACGTAAAATCATAATCTTAACTAGCTAAAGCACAAAAACAGACCTTGATAATGTATTGCGGTGTGATTGTTCAAAGCAGACCATTGAAGAGCATAGTAGCCAAGACCATCATGCTCAGAAACATAGCAACCTTAACACTCTACCAATCTACGAAATCAACTATCATATTCTTTATGGGAATTAAAACCATATAAGAGAAAACAAAATCCATGTTTTGCAAAGAAGAAAGGTTCGAATTTTATAATCGAAATCTGAATTGTTTCATCAAAAGCTCAAAATCTGAATTGTTTTTTCGAAATCGTCTCCAACCGGAAACGACATGTCGCCGCCAGTCGGAAAGCCAACATCAGCCGCGAACGGGATCTAGACATCGCCACCGGTAAACGACGGAGGATAATCGGAAAAAGATTCTCATCCACAATTCGAAGATTGGGCAAGCGGAGATGTCGATCTAATGAAATCAACGGTGGAGATGAATGTGGGTTACAACTAATCAACAGTCAGGATGAAAGGAAGAGTAAGCTCTGAGTTATTTACCAAGGGGCCTTATAGGTAATAAAACTAAAATATACGTGAATAGTAGCTCGAAAAGTATACTTTCTTTGGAAAGTATGTCTATTGTAACAAGTTTTCGGGAAAGTACTTCTGAGTGTAATAGACCCATATTCCTCCTACTATAAGTTCATTGATACGGCATTTTATATGAATTTTTGTTTTACAATGTAGTTTTTTTTGTTTTAAATGATATTATTCCATTTAAAAAAGAACAAATTTATTTCTGGATATTTTAGTTATAGATTTCTATTGAAACTAGGGTTTAGACCACCAAATTTTATCGAAATTAAAGTTATTAAATTAGTGATGTTTTCAAATCACAATTAACGACTTGTTGCCAGTGGCAATATCGAGCTGAAAATCAAAGGCTTAAGAGCATCTCCATTGATAATATTTCTCTTAAACTATTTTTACTAATTTAATATTACTATTTTTAATAGAATTTAAATTATTAAAATTAATGTTGGAAAACAAAACTGAACCAATCACATGGAGACAAATGTAATGTGAGTTCTAATTGGTATCTCATTTGAGTGACTCTTCTCATGGGTTTTCATTTTCTCTTATCTTTTTCAAAAAAATTTAATCAATATTTTGGCATAAGTATCTCAATGAGATATCCCAATGGAGATGTTCTAAACAAAAAATCGTAACCCTTCCAATAAGATATAATACAGTAAACTAAAACGGACTTTAAACTAGCTTACCGTTTTAATATATTCTCATACTTTGTGCCGGTATATTTACATCAGTTTCTTCATTCTTTTTGAAAAAATTTGCATCTTTTTAACATACTCTATATGGTAGGATGATAAGAAAATTCTTCTCTCGCAAGATGAATACATTTTTATGCTCTAGTGAGTTTGAATGAATTATAATTCTGACATAAATATCAATACAAGAAGATGGTTTGAATCGCAGTCGCAATGCTCACTCTAAGCTTTCATATGATCATATATCTTAACAACAACGCGAAAAGAAGTATCACTAAACCTGATCTCGACCATCGTAGAATTGAGTTTGAACATTTAGTGGGGAAACAACATCATGTATACGAAATTTACTAACTTTGAATTGTAAAATATTGATATTTTGAAACCCGTGATATATCACATATACTATTATGTACATTCGATTATCATGTGTAACCCCTTTTCTCGTAAGTATATGGAAGTTCCATTTTTATTTATAGTTATATACTTCCTCCGTCCCATTTTAGATGATTTTGTAGAAGAAATTTTTTGTCACAAATTAGTTGATTTTTTCAATTTTCTATGCAATATTTATTGTGTTTTAGTTGTTTTAATTCTACAAATTACTTTTTCATTGGTTAAATCATCTCGGAATTGATGTTTTATATTAAAAATCATATATATAATAGCACACTCCTCTCTTCATCTAAGGTGTCCACATAGGCAAATCATTTTTTAACAATTAATTTAGTTTTAAGTGTCATTTATTGTTACTTATATGTAAAAAAAATCTAATTAAATATAAAATACGAAAATAAGTCAATAAATAGCTAAAAGTAGTACATGTAAAATTAATTTGAGTATTTTATTGTTGTAAATATAATTTCAACAATAATGAATTTTATGATAACAATACAAGTTTATATATTCAATTTCAAAAATTGGAAATATGTACATTAAATATACATATAAGACAAATGAATAAAAATAGAAACAACAACAAAGAATCAAATAAAACAAATTTAAATAATTTGAATGTCAAACGACTGTTAACATGTTGTTGATCTAAAGAGAAATAATATATATTGTTTCACTACAAGGATATTGAACCATCTCAATAAAGATGATGTCGTTTATGTATATTTATTGTTACTAATAACTACTACACTTTTTAATTAAATTAAAAAAACGAAAATCAGTAAATATATGTAGAGTTTAAACAAGTAAGTAAAAAATGGGTTAAACAAGTAAAATAAATATAATGGTAAATTCTAAATAACGGGTTGACCTTCTTGCTTAATTTTTTTTTATATATATAATCAGTTTAAGAAATTGGAAATATGTAAAATAAATATACATATAAGAACAAATGGATAAAATTATAAACGACATCAAAGAATCAATTGAAAAAAAACCTAAATAATTTCAGTGTCAAACAATTGTTAAGGAGTTGTCAATCTAAAAAAAGAATATATATTATTTCACTAAAAAGCCACTGAACCATCTTAGTAAAGATTAGATAATAAGATGAAAATATGGAATATACAATTTTACCATTATGTTATATTTGAATTTTATGAAAGGATGAAAGACAAATTTGAAAGTGTTATAATACCATTATTTGAAAGATAGGAGGTAAACACTGTAAATGGTAAAATCAAAATTTTGTCGTTAAGTTCATAAAATTATAAAACTCATTTATCACGCGAACGATGTTTTAGGATTATTTGAGTATTTTATTTTCTAAACTAAAAATACAATAATGAATATATATCATTTATAATAAAATTCATTAGAAAATAATCAAAACATTATGAGTTTACATATAAGAGCAACGAATAAAAATGTAAATAAACGACATGAGATATAATCAAACAAAAATAGATTAAATGATTCAATTATTAAGGCATCATAATTGAGCTTCCGCCGATTGCTATGAGGCTAAAGGTTTAATAAGAAATAGGATATATGATTTCACTAAAGGATATCAAAAACATTCAGGAGAAAGTAAAGTAAAAATTTGGAATATAAGATTTGTCCAAAAGAAAAAAAAAGAATTTATTCAATATAATTGAGTTTTTGGAAGTATAAAAGAAAAAATTGAAAACATTGCAATACCATAATTTAAAATAAATAAATAATCTTGAGTTTTTATATATATAAAGTTAACAAATGAATGATTGCGTTATTCATGAATTATACAACAAAATATAGGGAGCATGATATATGCTTTTTATGTAAAAGTGTACGTAGTTATACACCATGATCCAAAAAAATTACCTATTTGATAATTCAATATTTGAATCAATGCTTTTAACACTAAAATCTAGGAAAAAAATACTTTTAAAGTGTTTAAGAAAAAGTAAATATATTAGTATGCATGTTACGCGATTATGACTAAAATATGATTAAGATAGAAGCAACTAAAAATAAAATAATCTGTTTTTAGAAACTAAAAATTATTTATTTAAAATCAAATGTCAAATTGGAAGAATTCAAAAAAAAAAAAAATTCATCTCAAATTAATGATTGAACTTATGATATTATAATATGTTAATGAATATAAAAGATATATACTAACA
Organism: Arabis alpina; assembly: GCA_900128785.1. Classification (NCBI taxonomy): domain Eukaryota; kingdom Viridiplantae; phylum Streptophyta; class Magnoliopsida; order Brassicales; family Brassicaceae; genus Arabis; species Arabis alpina. The sequence goes on along the minus strand of LT669790.1, from coordinate 8,815,808 downwards.
TAAATATTTTGCAGTACACGTTATATATGATATAGTTTCCAAACATAGGAAAATAACATAAGAACATCAAAAGAAACAAAACTCGCCCAACGGGCGAGTCCAACCCTAGTATGAACAATTAAATGGTTTTCTAATTTGTGTGAAAACCTTAAAAATTATCTAAAATTGGACGGAGTACTATAGTACCTAATAATTAATGAAACATTAGTAAAATGTGGAAGGCACTGGAAGGTTTGTTTCCTTTTTTTGTTTCTAGGAATAAACAAAAGGCACAAAAAAAACCAAAAGCCATTTGACTACAATTGCTTCAAATTTCATATTCCAATGCTTAATAAATCCTCGTTGAAAACTAATTAATCATATGCAATTAACTAGAAAGAGACCCTTCAAATTCAAACCCCATGCATTATTTAAACGTGAATGCGCCTAAACCAACTCGACACTAAAAATACAAAAGAAAAAAAAACAAACCAAGAAGATACAATGAATGATGGATCATCATCATCAAACACAAAGAATATGGACGTGGATGTCTTAGTAGATGAATCCTACTTCTCTGCTTTATTCGATTACGAAGAACTTTTCCCAATCTCCGACGAGACCTACGCAACGGAGCTTCATTTCCAAGAAGCTCTCTTCTCTTCCTTGATCACTTCAACGGTAGAGATCAATCACCATTCCCAAGTGATCCACAGGCATCTCGTCACGCAAATCAAACAAGAACCAACCATCAAGATCGAGACCGAAACCTTCGAACCATCTAGAAGGCTATGCATGATCTGCATGGACGAAAAACCAACCTCCGATATCTTCGAAGGAACCACAACATGCACACACTCCTACTGCACCGAGTGCACCATCCGTTACGTGGCGACAAAGATCAAAGAAAACGCATCGATGATCAAATGCCCTGACATGGAGTGCACGCGACTCATCGAGCCGTACACCTGTCGTGATCTGATCCCAAAGGAGGTGTTCGAGCGTTGGGAGAAAATATTGTGCGAGTCTTTGATCTCTTCTTGGGACAAACACTACTGTCCGTTTAAAGACGGTTCGGCTATGATGGTCATTGACGATGGAACCCATGCTAACGTGACGCAGACCGAGTGTCCTTCGTGTCACAGACTGTTTTGCGTGCAGTGTAAGGTGACGTGGCACGCTGGGATTGGGTGTGAGGAGTTCCAAAGGTTTGGGAACTCGAAGCAGAAGAGTAGTGATGAAGAAGATGCTATGTTGATTCAGATGACTAAGAGTAAGCAGTGGAGAAGGTGTCCTAGATGCAAATTTTATATTGATAAAGTTGATGGCTGTTTGCATATAAGTTGCAGGTCAGTGTTTTATACTTTTTATTCACTACAAATCATTTTGTTAGGAAATAAGTTGAATATTTCGTTTTTTATTTGTTTTTTTATTGTTTTGTAGGTGTGGATTTCATTTTTGCTATGGTTGTGGATCGGCGCGGGATGCTCATCACGCTTGTCCAGTCTAAAAGCAAATCGATGCGTAGTTCGATTAATATTTACGTATGTTTTAGTTTCTATTTTAAATAATATTAACCAAACTAATTAAGGTTATTTACGTAATGATATCATAACGACGTATGAGCTACTTTTTAAGATGCTGGATTTAAGCCCGTTAAAAGCCCATTATATTCAATTACAAAATTTAGTCTAATACTGATTTTTTTCTCACAAACTAAATAAGAGTACATTCATTAATCAAAAATTTGAATTATGATTAAGGTTTCAAAAAGGTCCAAGGTGATTCGACCTTGATTTGAAACTAAAAGCTAAAGCGAAAAAGAAGAGAAAGAGGTCCATTTTGTCTCGCTTTTTTGCTAGGGCTCTCACTCATTACTAGACTTCCTCCTCCACATGCAATAATTGGTTATGACTTAACAAAAAAATCATTTTATTTACAGATAGTATTAGTTTAATATTTTTTGTTAAAATAAAACATAGTTTCAATAATTTCAACGAACTACAGGATACTCGCCTGAATAATTCTGTAAAATAAACAATACACTGGACTCTGGACCTACTTATTGTCCATATCACCCAGTAATGCAGTTGAATGGGTACATTTTTTTTTGTTTTTCGTTTTTCGTTTTTCGTTTTTCGTTTTATTATAGACTTTTGTATTCTTTAACATGTTATTGTATGAAAATAAATTTATCAGCAGAAAGGAACAAAAACACGTGAACAACACTGCTTTTGGGCTCTGGGAGTTTTAAATTGCATTGGAACATACTGTATACAGGAAAAATAACAATGCTTCAGTCATACATTAAACATCGACCTACTCAGGTAGATTGCTATGGAACATAGACACATTGTAACTCGTATTTATTGTGCTTCGAAGGTCAAATATATAGTGTAAACATGGTCCAATATGTTCATTTTAAATTTTTATTTTGCTTTGCAATAGGAATTTTTTTTTCCCAACGAATAGTAGTTCTCTATATAATATTAATGTTATTGCAGATTGGGTAAACTAGCAAAAATTCTTGAAACTATTACATGAATTTTTAGTCCTAAATCAACCAATATTAGAAAAAGCTGAATATTCCGACTAAAAACTAAACTAAACTTTTTTAAAACATTCCACAATATAACAATTTCTTGCAAACAAACAAAATGTTAAGCTTATTCTTGATTGAAATAATTTTCTCTATTGTAAGTAAAATTTCATTATTGTTATCAAATTTTTTTTTATAACATTACTATTTACTGTTAGATTTATGTCGTATGAAACACAGGATCTCGTGAAATACATACAAAATCGTTCTCATATACAGTAAATATATTAGTTTATGTATAATATTCAGTAAAATGGGAAACTGTAACTACAGTTTCTTCTTCTAGCTATGTGATTAATTAACTTACTACACTACATTACAAACCAAGTAGTTGCAGACTAACTGTTATCGACCATAATAATCACTACTCCCTTTTACAATTAATAAGTCCTTCAAAGCATACGATTAATTAATCTTTTCTTTAAATCATTGAAAGATTAATCTGGTGAATACATTTTACATATCAAAATTTCTAGTATCATAGTATGCCTTGCCTTTATCCTTATTTGTATTTAATAAAAGTTCAACTTATCCTAAGATTCGAACACGTGTCCAACAAGCATGGGACCCATATGACATCCATCGGTTTAGCTTTATTAAATGACGTGAAAAACCCTTACTTTTTGTTTCACATTATACATTATTCAAGTTACAAAGATGGGAATCAAAATTAGTCATCACAATAAAACAAGTACTAAATGTCTAATAATAATCGACAAATATCCCATCAATGAATCTAAAAAATGAAAAATCCCGTGAACGAAACATACAAAATCTGTCACCTGAAACATAACTATGCATTCGAATAATATAAATTCATTCATTTCTTCAAATGGAACTATAGTTAATAAATTCCATCTACTACCATTATTTATACTTTTCAACACTATCACAAAATTAAATTGGAAAAGTATATAAGGGTATTTTCGTCATAAAACAAAAAAAGACAGTGCCTCCAGCTCACTAACAACACTAGTCAGTTTCTTCAACTTTGCTTTGCTCTGTACACACTTAGCTTCTTCTCTTTCTTCACTTCCACCACCCTAATCGCAATGTGGCCGTACCTTCCTCAATCTTCTTCTTCTTCTTCCTCCACTCACTAAAACCAAATCAAGAACCAACAAATAACTTAAACTTTCCCCATCAATGGCGTTCTTCTTCTTCTTCCTCTTAACTCTTCTCTCCACTTCTTCTTCTTCTTCCTCTGACCTAAACTCATTAACTTACATAATCCACATAGACCACGAAGCTAAACCATCAATCTTCCCTACACATCGTCACTGGTACACTTCCTCACTCACATCCACTTCCACCTCTTCCTCAATCATCCACACATACGACACCGTTTTCCACGGCTTCTCAGCAAGACTCACTTCACAAGAAGCTACTAACCTTCTAAACCAACCTCATGTCATCTCCGTTATCCCAGAGCAAGTTCGTCACTTACACACAACTCGCTCTCCAGAGTTTCTTGGTCTTAGGTCCACCGACAAAGCTGGCCTCCTCGAAGAATCTGATTTCGGGTCGGATCTTGTCATTGGAGTTATCGACACTGGTATTTGGCCGGAAAGACCAAGCTTCGACGACCGTGGACTTGGTCCTGTCCCTAGTAAATGGAAAGGCCAATGTGTCGCCTCAGAAGATTTTCCGGTGACTTCTTGTAACAAGAAACTCGTCGGAGCAAGATTCTTCTGTGGTGGGTACGAAGCAACGAACGGTAAAATGAATGAAACGACAGAGTTTCGTTCTCCTCGTGACTCCGACGGACATGGAACACACACAGCTTCAATATCCGCCGGTAGATACGTTTTTCCGGCGTCTACTCTCGGTTACGCACGCGGTGTAGCTTCCGGGATGGCTCCGAAAGCAAGACTCGCCGCGTATAAAGTTTGTTGGAACTCTGGTTGTTACGACTCTGATATCTTAGCTGCGTTCGACACTGCTGTTGCAGACGGTGTCGATGTTATCTCTCTCTCCGTTGGTGGAGTCGTGGTTCCTTATTACCTCGATGCAATCGCTATAGGAGCTTTTGGAGCTATAGACAGAGGAATATTCGTCTCTGCTTCAGCTGGTAATGGAGGTCCTGGAGCTTTAACGGTGACTAACGTTGCTCCGTGGATGACAACGGTTGGTGCAGGAACGATAGATAGGGATTTTCCTGCGAATGTGAGACTTGGTAATGGAAAAATGATTCCTGGTGTTAGTGTTTATGGTGGACCGGGTCTGGATCCGGGTCGGATGTATCCGCTTGTTTATGGTGGTAGTTTGCTTGGTGGAGATGGTTACTCTTCGTCTTTGTGTATTGAAGGGTCTTTAGATCCGAGTTTAGTGAAAGGTAAGATTGTTCTATGTGATAGAGGAATCAATTCTAGAGCAACTAAAGGAGAGATCGTTAGGAAAAATGGAGGGTTTGGGATGATTATAGCGAATGGTGTGTTTGATGGTGAAGGTTTAGTTGCTGATTGCCATGTGTTACCGGCGACTTCTGTTGGTGCTACTGGTGGAGATGAGATTAGGAGATATATATCTGAATCAGCTAAGTCGCATTCGTCGGAACAACCATCGGCTACGATTGTTTTCAAAGGGACAAGACTTGGTATCCGACCTGCACCGGTTGTGGCTTCTTTCTCTGCTCGTGGACCTAATCCGGAGACCCCGGAGATTATTAAACCGGATGTGATTGCACCTGGTTTGAACATTCTCGCTGCTTGGCCTGACCGGATTGGTCCATCGGGTGTTCCTTCTGATAACCGGAGAACGGAGTTCAACATTTTGTCAGGGACTTCTATGGCGTGTCCGCATGTGTCGGGTCTAGCTGCTCTGCTTAAGGCGGCTCATCCGGATTGGAGCCCGGCTGCGATAAGGTCTGCATTGATGACCACGGCTTACACGGTCGATAACCGTGGTGAACCAATGATGGATGAGTCCACAGGGAATACATCATCGGTTATGGATTATGGGTCTGGTCAGGTTCACCCAACCAAAGCTATGGATCCGGGATTAGTATACGATATAATGCCTTATGATTACATCAATTTCTTGTGTAATTCTAACTACACAGGAACCAACATTGTGACAATAACCCGTCGGAAAGCGGACTGCGATGGCGCAAGACGAGCGGGGCACGTTGGGAATTTGAACTACCCGTCGTTCTCCGTTGTGTTTCAGCAGTATGGAGAAAGGAAAATGTCGACACATTTCATTAGAACGGTGACAAATGTAGGCGATGCGGATTCGGTTTACGAGATTAAGATCAGGCCACCGAGAGGGACGAATGTAACAGTTGAACCGAAGAGGCTATCGTTCAGGCGGGTCGGGCAGAAACTGAGTTTTGTGGTTAGGGTTAAGACTACGGAGGTGAAACTGTCACCAGGAGCTACAAATGTGGAGACTGGTCATATAGTTTGGTCAGATGGGAAACGAAATGTGACAAGTCCTTTAGTGGTTACTCTTCAACAACCTTTGTGAAGGGTTTTAGGATTTGGCGACTGGGAAAATTCTGGTCTCTTTTTCCATAAATGAAAATGGAAGATCAGAAGTTGTTGTTGTCTATGATCTTTGTTAGGTGTTTATGTGTTATAAAAATGTATCTTTTGTTGTTAAGTTAAGAGATGCATAGTCTCAAAGAACGTCCATTTTTGTATAATTAACAACACGAAGATTGTGTTTCATTAGTGATATGGCCTTTTAATGGGCCTTCTAAACCTTGAAGCTCCACCAAACCCACGATACACACTTCAATCTATAATAATTTTTGTAGCTGAATTGGTAAAGTAGAAAATATATCATCTTGAAAAAAAAAGACATTATTAAGCTTTTGTAGTTTGTTATTCAAAATACTACTTGGGGTTTGCTACTTAAAGTTGAATAAAACTCCATTCAATTGTTCTCTTTCATTCTTTTTTTGTCGTTTAATTTTAATTATAGAAATGATTATTCGATAATATCCTAAAATAAAAGATACGTGTAGTGAAGGTATGTTCATGTGTGTAGTTTAGTGCTAGTAGTGGCAGACAACCAGATTATTGAGTTTAATAAAGACTTTAGATTAGAGATTGAAATATTCGTTTGAGAGCTTTATAGATTTTACAGTCATATAAAATAAATGCAGATCACCTACGAGTCAAAAATATCACAATAGATTCTTTACTTTTTATAGAATTAAAATGCGTATTTAATTCCTTTTAATAGTTTCATTATTTGAATGCGTACAGTTCATTTCAATAATGAAACAAAAAAATAATTGCAAGATACGGATGGGTAGCTTTCAGAAGTTACATCATCTTCAGTTTCTTGAGATCAGCTATTTTAGTAGCTTTGTCTCAATCTTACCAAAAAGATAATGGTCCTCCTCCTTTTGCATTCTTAACTTTATCTTGTATATTATTCGAAGAATATTATTATCTTGTACGTATTCATTTACTTCATCTTCTTTTTCTCTAGAATATAATTTTAGAAAACGTAACAGAAAAAGACTGATTGTTCGAACAATTTTATTTAGGAGAATTGGTATGCAAATGAATAATAAATAGATGATGATTTAAAAGTTTTTTTAACTATGAAGATGCGCGTACAAGAAAGTAGGACCCGAACAACGCAAAGCCTTGTCGTAGTAATAAGTCAGTCCACTTGCACAACTTGTCTTTCTTTTATCTCTTTTTCAAGTCTCAAGAAACTTCGTGTAGCACAAGCGCACATAGAGATGAATTAATATTTTTTGTATTTCCGAATTTTGCCACTCCATTGTTATTTCATCTACGGATGGGGTTCGTTTATTTTGTTTGGTCAGAGAGTATGAAATTCAGAAATTCCAACAAATATGAATGATTGTTACCTACTTGAGAGTTGGAGTAGTTGTTATTTATAATGGAGTAGTTGTTATTTATAAAGAAACTCATACTTATTTTCTGATTTTATATATCTCATTTTTTAGTGGATGCTTTGATTTGGTAGTCATAAAATATGCAAGAGAGATAATTTCTTTGTCTTCTAATGTAATATTACTACAATAGCATTTTCTAACAACTAACATAACTATAATCGTAACAATTTCTATGGGATACATTTTCATCTTTGAAAATCGAAATTCATATTCGATGTTTCCATAGATATTCTGAAAAACACTCCAAAAATTATCGTATAAAATCACTGACCTTATCTTGAAATTGCAAATCTGATATGAATTATATATATAACGTAAATATGATTTTCCAAAACTAATTAATTATAATAATTTGTGTGTGGAAAAAGTATGATATTTTGTTTGAAAATTTTTTATTGTTAATAATAGTCTAATAGTATTATTACATACACTAATATTTCATTATTAAATTAAAAACAAAATTATCTTATCTTAATATTCAAGTTTTATGGGAAATCAATTACTATTTCTACATGGTAAGTACTTTTGAATACTATACTAATTTCAACTCTGATTTTTTATCAAAAAAAGTAGATTGTCTTTTCATTTGTCACCACCTGCGTGAATTTCGACCTCTCATTTTTCTTTTGTAAAAATGCTAATACTAATATTTTTCCAAATGTTCACGAGCCTCCGTTACTTACCGTGACATAGTATATTACGCGTGGCCATATCTTGAGCAGTTCTCAAAGATTCCAGGAGTATTCTTTCCCATTTTACCCTTCACCCTCATGGGTTCAACTAAGAAAATACTATTAATTAATAAAATAACATTGTATTTAATTGTTATTCTTGATTATCTTCCATATGTTGTGAATTATATCAGTAGTACGTACACCAATTTATTATATGTTTCTATATATTACTATGTGTTATGTTACATTTTTATATTTGAAATCTACAAATTGTAATTACATTCACTCACCTAAAGCATGGGAAATTAGTAATTACCGACGACATATATAAAGATTTGACACACGAGCAAGGGTATAAAAGTAAAATAATCAATCTATATATTATACGACGCACCATTTCTCTCTTTCTAAACCGTAACAGAGAGAGAAAAAACAAAGAAGCCCGAAAGAATCGAATATTTATACTTTTGCCGCTAAGATTCTCTTTCGTAACATTTAACACCCTGTGATTCCGCCATGTGTGGAGGTGCTATAATCTCCGATTTCATTCCTCCGGCGCCGAGTTCCCGCCGCGTCACTAGCGAGTTTATCTGGCCGGATCTGAGGAAAGCTTCGAAGAAGAGGTTTAATAAGAAACGATCCAATTTCTTCGATCTAGACGATGAATTCGAAGCTGATTTTCAAGGGTTTAAAGATGATGATTCATCTTTTGACTGCGATGATGATTTCGATGTCGATGATGTGAAGCCCTTTGTCTTCACCGGAGCTACCAAACCTGTAGCTTCCCCTGCTACTGCTTTCGCCTCTAATGGTAAATATTTGGGATTGATTCGGATCTCAGTTTATTTGAATGGGTTTTGTGTATGTTCAATTTGATAATCATTTCATTAGGAAAGATAGGATTTTTTCTTTTATTTGGTTGCTCTTTGATATGGGTTTTAGATCAAAGATCTGCATAGCTTTTCAAGGTTTATTGGGAAAGGAACAAGAGGTGGACTTTTTTGGTTGGCTTTGTTCTTTACATGATTATTGTTTGACTATTTCATTTCTCATAAGTATTGAGAAATCAAGGGGATATTTGATTTGAAAGATGATGAAAATGTTTTAGATCTTGACTTTTCATTGTGTCTAGAGTTAACTGTTGCTTCAAGTCTTGGAAATTGGTTGATCTCGTGGGTTTTCGAGTTTTCGTTGTCCAGATCCCTTAGCTCTTGAAAAGATGGAGTTTTGCTTATGTATACTTTGGGGTATTAATATTGAGTCTCTGTTGTTTCAATTTCAGCACATGGTTGATATTGTGTGTTTTGCTTCTAATAGGTTCAGTTTCTGCCAAGAAAATCATAGTGTCTGATGGACAAGCTGAGAAATCTGCTAAGAGGAAGAGGAAGAATCAGTACAGGGGAATTAGGCAGCGTCCTTGGGGAAAATGGGCTGCTGAGATTCGTGATCCAAGAAAAGGCTCTCGAGAATGGCTTGGAACATTCGACACTGCTGAGGAAGCAGCAAGAGCTTATGATGCAGCTGCACGTAGAATCCGTGGCAGTAAAGCTAAGGTGAATTTCCCAGAGGAGAAGAGCCCTAGCGTCTCCCAGAAACGTCCTACTGCTAAGACCTGTAAACTTCAGAAGCCAGTGGCTAAGCCAAACCAAAGCCAGACTTTGGTTCAGCCGCCAACAAATCTGAGTCAGTATGGCAACAACTCCTTTGACAACATGGGACTTGAGTCTTTTGGTGATATGTGTTTCATGGAAGAGAAGCCTCAGATGTACAACAATCAGTTTGGGTTAACAAACTCGTTCGAAGCTGGAGGTAACAATGGATACCAGTATTTCAGTTCTGATCAAGGGAGTAACTCATTCGACTGCTCTGAGTTTGGGTGGAGTGATCACGGCCCCAAAACCCCCGAGATCTCTTCAATGCTAGTCAATAATAACCAAGCTCCCTTCATTGAAGAAACCAATGCTGCCAAGAAGCTCAAACCCAACTCCAAGGACTCTGATGATCTGATGGACGTGATGGGCAACAACGATTACTCGGATGATATGATGGCACATCTTGAAAACTCCTTATGGGACTCTCCACCATATGTGGAAGCTATGCTCAGCGCAGATGCTGCCGATGTGACTCAGGAAGAGGAAAACCCAGAGCTATGGAGCTTAGATTACATCGATTCCGTGCTGATGAATGGAGTTTTCTGAAGTGATTGATGGTTCCTTTGTTTGTACATAAAGCTGTGTGTTGGTGAGTTTCAATCCATTGTGGTCAATTATGAAGACAAACAACAACCTTAGTGTTGGTTACTTACTCTTCTGTCTGGTTCTTTTGTTTCGTTGTCTCACAGAGTTTTACTGTCGGGGGGGATGGTACAAAGTCATACCTGAAGCTTATTGCAATGGTATCTCATGAGCCTCTCTCTCCCATAGAGATGGGTCTCTTTTAATTTTCTAAAATAAAAAAGGTGGTGATGAAGTAAATAGAGGTATAATTTCTCTCTAATGAGTCTTGTTCCTTCATTTTTGTTCTTTCTTTAAGACAGTTTATTAATCTTTTGAGCTCTCTTTTTTATCTTCTTAATAGTGTATCATCACCCTTGAAAGTGTTATGTTTTGTAAACCCCTAAACTTATTTTTAACATTATAATAAAAGCTATTTGGAACCTTCATATGAATGTTCTTTGTGCTCCCTAAGATAACTTTTACTTTGTTGATATTTGAGAAATGTTTTATTTATTCAATAATTTGAACAACTTGCACTTATAAATCCAAGAAAAAAGATTCGGAGTACACCTTGAAAACAACAATGATGAGTAAAATTCAGGGAATGGGACCGAACCGGACAAGAACATGCATGATAATGTGCAATCTTATTAATATAAGATGATAGAAAATGACAGAAGAAGTGGGGTTTGCTTGGCTTAAATAGTGGGAACAAAGAATCGAGTACTTCTTGTAAACTTTCTCGTGACCCTTTTGATGGAAATACCTAAACAACGTTACACCCAAATTTTTTGACAAGAGAAACAATAATACACATGCATCCAAATTTTGTAGGATTGTGTAGACTGCTACTGATTCTCAAACACTTTACCTTTCTTTCTACAATTTTAGATTTAAAGATCACTCTTTTTGTTTTAGCGATACCAGACATCCCGAGAATATTTAAATTTAATAAAGGTAAAATGCAAATGGTTCTACTAGGCCTGCGATTTCGGTTTAATCGGGTTTTTCGGTTCGGTTTAATCGGATTTCGGTTAGTTCGGAATGAGATAATTATGCCGAATTGATCCGAATTAAGTATCGATTCGGTTTGGTTCGGTTTCGGGTAGTTCGGGTTTTAAATTTACTTGCCGAAGTGAACCGAATTTTGTAAATTTATGCTTCAAAACCAGAAAACAAGGATAAATTCCGGTAAATCAAGTTAGTTCGGTTAAATCGGATTACTGGTTCGATTATACAACATTCTAATTGAGTCTAATTGATTAATTTGAGTTTGGTAGAAAACATGTTATTGGGCCAAATAAAGCAAAATAAAGCCCAACAACAAAAATATAAGAAATTTGATGGTGCATACTCGATTACATGTTTCAGAAAATCTCAACTCTAAATACTCAGATTATATGTTTTAGAAACTAAAAGATGGTCACATGACACCATCATACCAAAAAGATAAGAAATTGCAACTAAAACAATCACACAAGATACTGCCACACATTGTGATTGTTTTAGTTCCAATCAAAAGTTCGGATTACTCTAAAAATCACCCATTGTGATTGTTTTTGGCATTAAGTCATCAGAACCAAAACAAATCAAAAGACCGAGAGAGAATATTGGAAAGAGAGTTAAAGATACCAAAAGTTTGGATTGAAGGCTGAATCAAATACTTATTTCTTCTGAAATCTTTATGCATCAGCTACTTTCAACTTCTGAAAAACTTTAAACAAAAGACATTAGTAAAAAGAAAACACTAAAAAACAGAGAAAATATGAAGGGATTATACTTATTGTACCTTTATCCAACGATTCATGGAAATCAAGTTCTTCAAACATTTGCACTAGGGAATCAAGCTTTGCTTCAGATTGAATTGAATTTCGCATCCATTGTTGTTGACATATCAAAGCTTCAATCATGTAAGGTGTCATACAACTTCTGTAAGGATCCAATACCCGACCACTGATACTAAAAGCAGATTCTGAAGCAACAGAAGAAACTTGAATCGCAAGGACGTCTCTAGCTAGCTCTGATAAGATAGGGTATTTAGGACTATTACGCTTCCACCAATATAAAACATCATAATCCAATCCTAAACTATTTTCAACTCGTGGCACTGGTTTTTCTAGTAAATACATGTCTAACTCACTACTTGCTTCCTCATCTGCAATCTCATTACTCATCTCTGAGTATAAAGAATCCCGCTCATAGTCGTCATCATCCGATAAATCAAAAACAACACTTGCTTTCACATAATGAGCATGGTCACTTCTATTTCTAGCACTTTCACTTTGAACCGGCATGTTGTTCAATGCATATTCTTAATATAGTTGGCGCATAGCCTTTTTAATAGATGAGGTAAGGTGATTACTTTCTACACTATCTTTACCATAAAGCTTGTCAAAGCAATGTGAAGCAAATTTCATTTTGTTCCTTGAATCAAAAACACTAGAAATAATAACTAGTGGATTCATATTTACAAGACCGTTCTACTATGAAAAATCTTCTCAATTGGCATTTTTACTATGAAATGGAGGACTCACTTTTTTGACGTAGGAAGTAAGATATATATTTTTTTTAACTCTGAAGCTATTAAAATTTAATTAAAGCGTAGTTGCTGACCACTTGATTTACATTTGATTTGAAATTCTTGCGATTTGATAAAACTAATCAGTTCACATGTAATATTTGAACATTTCCTTTGATTAGCCGTTCCGTGAAAGACAAGAAACTGGTTCATAGCTTTATATTTTTATTATCTTAAGCATAATTTTGTACAAAGCTTGACTGACTATCTCAATTATATTATACTTTTATATACTTCCCTCTCATATTATACTCAAATTTAGACTGTTCAAAGAGAAAATCTTTATATTTAATCTGGAAAATCAAAAGTGGAAATTGTCTGGAAACGTTTGCGATCATATTCTTCTAGTTAGCTTTGACTCATTGATCATCTATATAAACACATGCGTTGTTCTACTTAAATATCACAAACATTTTCTACAAAATAATTAGCCAAAATTATACGATTCAAAATGGCAAACATTGAGCGATTTGGTTCGATATTCTTACTCTTTTCGACTATAATTTTACCGATCAATTTCATAAACTGCGAAAAAAACCTGTTAACGAATCAAGCAGCATTGTTTGTGTTCGGAGACTCAGTGTTTGACGTTGGCAACAACAATTACATCAACACATTCGGAGCTGCTCAGTCCAATGTATGGCCTTATGGTCAAACAACGTTCAAGTTTCCGACCGGAAGAAACTCTGATGGCCGTTTGATTCCAGATTTTATAGGTAAATAAAACACACACACATGTACTCATTGTGTTTGTATATTTATTCATTACAATCTAATGATATGAAAATGGACTAATTTTGCGACGAATGCAGCTGAATACGCTTGGTTACCCTTGATACCGCCTTATTTACAGCCCGGAAATAGCGTCAGTCAGTTGACTTACGGCATTAATTTCGCGTCTGCTGGCGCCGGAGCTTTGGTTGAAACTTATCGACCACAGGTATTTAACTATCATATTTCTTCAACATCATTTGCATAGTAGAAAACTATATATAATTTGTTATATATAATTTGTTTTTGGAGATAGGTAAATTCTGTATTTCCTAGTTGAATCATGATTTACTATATCTAATCTAACAACGGTCTATAGATTATTAACAACAAGAACATATAGTATAGTTGAATGTTACTTACATCTCTATATTACATCTTCTTATAATATGAATTAATTAGTAGCATGATTTCTAACATTTTTCTCTGTTGTCTCTAAATTTAATTAGAACGTGATACCGTTGGGAAGTCAGTTAAACAACTTCAAGAATGTGGAGAAGATGTTTAACGAGAAATTAGGAGATGCAGAGACCAGAAGGATATTCTCAAGAGCTGTTTATCTCATTCAGATCGGTTCTAACGATTATTTTTATCCTTTCTCCGTTAATGCCTCCTATTTTCAATCCAATAGCAAAGACAAATTCGCCGATTATGTTATCGGTAACACTACGACCGTGATCGAGGTACATTTATATATATGGACTAACTTATTTGATACAAAATAAACTAGTAGTATATTTGCTTTGAATATTTGATAAGTTGGATCATATACATAATGTGTCAAGATATCTCTGCTAAGCTACTAATCATTATAAGTTTTTTTTTTGTATTTTTTGCAGGGAATTTATAAAATCCGAGGAAGGAAATTTGGGCTTATGAACATGGATCGACTAGATTGTATTCCGGGATTGCTAACAATGGATCCAACAAAAATAGGATCATGTTTCGAACTGATCACTGAGTTGATAAAACTTCACAATGCAAGAATTCCAAATGTTTTGAGAGATCTTCAACGCCGATTACCTGGATTTAAATACTCGCTTTTCGACTCCTACACCGCTGGAACCGAAGCTATGGAGAATCCCACAAAATACGGTATCAAGATTTGTGTGTGTTATATTTTTGTTTTTTACAATAAATATCTCATATATGGAAAGCTCAAATTCTATTGTGAATTTTGTTTTGTGTAATCAGGGTTTAAGGAAGTGAAGAAGGCTTGTTGGGAGTGGACCGTTCAGGGGAAGTAGTACTTGTGGGTATAGAGCAGGAAAGTCTCGTGATTTCGAATTATGCGAAAACGTTAGCGACTACATGTTCTTTGATGGCTCGCATTCCTCAGAGAAGGCTAATCAACATACCGCCGAGTTGATGTGGGATGGACCATCCGATCTAGTTGGACCTTACAATCTCAAGACCTTTTTTCAAAACAATTAATTGATTATATGGCCATGTTTGTATTATGAGATCCAGATTATATGGCCATGTTTGTGTTATGGACGACATTTCCGTGTTTTTTCCAACTAAACGCGATAATTGTGTTTTAACAGATAATTAATTTTTTACGCATAAGTTTTTTTACACATATAAGTGCTTCCAGAGGTACCATTCTTAGATATGATGAAGCTTAAGTGGGATGTAAGATCAGAAATACAGTAGGAAGAAAATTTGGATTCTCGAGCTTGTGTCCATATGGTTGTACACCAAGCTCGTTGATAATAGACCGGACAAAGATAGGATCGTCTTTCGAGCCAATCACGGAGCTGATCAATCTACATAACCAAGAGTTCCCAAAAGTCTTGAGGCGTCTAGAGCGGGAGCTATCCGGATTCAAATACGCTCTTCACGACTTTTACACTTCTCTATCCCAAAGAATCAACAATCCTTCTCGAGGTTTTAAGGAAGGGATGATGGGATGTTGCGGCAGCGGACCATTGAGAGGAATCAATACATGTGGATTCCAAAATGGACCGTCGCAAGGCTATGAGCTATGCGAAAACATTGAAGATTACGTCTTCTCTCAGTTGACGGAGAAGGCTCATCGACATATCGCCGAGCTTATCTGGAGCGGACCGACTAATGTCACTGCACCTTACAATCTCAAAACATTGTTTGGACTCTAGTCTTTTTCAATGTAAATGGTGTTCTGTTTTTCTTAGTTAATACACGACATGGGATATGAGTCTTACACCTTACAACAACCATTTACTTATTCAACAAGAACCCAATCAAAGATTGGTGTTTCTAGATTTCTTGCACCGGAAGATTAGTAACCGATTTACCTACAAGATCTCTTATGTTGACCGGAGAGACGATATGTTTGTCTCCGGAATAGAACAGATTAGCGATATCTTCATTGGTTTTCTCAGTGGTGTGACGCCCGTCGAAGAACAGAAATGATTTCTGGTAACTGCAGAGTTTCGAATGCACGTTGCTATAACCACATCCATACGCATTTCTCGACCCAGTACCGCAGCAAGAGGTCGTTGTATCAGTATATCCTAACAATCAAAAACAAGATTTCACTCCAAATTACAAACTAAGAATTTAAACCAAATCCCAATGTCAAAAAAGAGAGTTTACTTCTTTCTAAATTTACCGTAGCGTGCTGGTTCATTGATCCTCCGGGTAATTTCACCATTCAAATCAAAAAGGCTGTACCGTAAGCTACGATAAGGTACGGTCATTGCAGAGAGCACACGACTAAGCCGTTCATTGTGAGTTGTGACCATGAAATTAACCATCTCCATACAACTTCCACCTATGGTAAACTCTTGTCTCACTATCGGTAAGCAACCAAGCGGTCCCAAGTTCTGTACCGCAAGCTTCCTCGCCCCACCTGACTTATACAACCTCTGCATTTATACATCAAAAACATTTCCATGGTCAGTATTCCATTGACCCACCAAAAAGTTCCCACTACAATCAATCTTGTAAAGGCATATACATGATTCATCTAGAGACTAGTTAAGTAAGTAAAGCATATACCATCATCTCTCTGGAAAATCTTTGGAGAACAGTGACAACATGAGCAAGCTGTTCCACACGATTAGCATTTGGATGAGACTTAGCGAAATTCAAGTAATCATCAGCTCCTATGTAGATCATATACACCGCTTCTCCTCGTTCTTTATCAGACCATTTCTTACTTAACTCTACAAATTTCGATACTTGTTGTCCAAAACTCATCTGCCAAAAACAAGAAATTATCATTACATATCCATTTAGTCTAAACCCTCTTGTTTGAGATCCAAGAAGCTTACAGTGTCAGACTGAGATTGAGATAGAAGAACAGTGGCTCCAGCAACGGCGAAGCTAGCTCCATGAGAAAGACCGGCTTTTGGGTCAAGAACCGGAGGAATCGGTTCGTGAATACCAATCAATCGACCTAAGAAAGGAATCAGTTACAATAAAGTAAAAAGACTTTTGTCTATTTGTGTGTGTTTATATGTTTTGTACCGACGAAGTCTGGGACAATGTTGCCGTCACACCACCGGCCGGAGGGTTTGTCGAGGGACTCGCCGTAAGGCCACATGGCGGCAGGATAGTACTCCGACGAGAAGAACTTGGTGTTGCCCACATCGTAAGAAGAGTCGCCGAAAGTGAATAAGAGAGGAGGCTCCCCGGAAACGTTCGCCGGGAAACTGGCGAAGGTGAGAGACGTTAATACCCCTATGAAGATGATTATATTACGGTTTTTTGCCATTTTTGAGTGAAGTGTGCCAAACCAAATGAATTCGGCTGTACTTTACAGTAATTTAATTTCTTTATCAGTTAAACCAAATGAAACCGAAACTAAAACCAAAGGGTTTAAAATGCGTCGGTTTACACAACGGATATATCCCTTAAATGTGATTCAATTAAATGCATGTTCCCACCTCGTAAACAAAAAAATCTTTTAAAAATGGAAGGCGTATAAATTAACAAGCTATGTGTTCAAAGTATGTGTTCTCCCTAAAGACGGTATGACAGCACTATTTTATCTGAAATTTTGGCATCTCATTGGACTTCAAGTGGTGGAAATGGTAAAAAACTTTATAAAAATAGGGAGCCTAGACTCAAAAAGTAATGAGGTGAACATCTGTTTGATACCAAAATCGGAGAGACCACGGATGATGAAGGAGTTCAGACCAATTAGCCTGTGTAATGTGAGTTACAAGATTATCTCTAAGGTCTTATGCCAGAGATTTAGAAGGTTTTTACCTTCGCTGGTGTCCGAAACTCAATCGGCGTTTATAGCGGGAAGACAAATTACAGACAATATTCTGTTAGCTCATGAAGTTTTCCATGCACTCATGTCGAATACAGTGGCTCAAAGGGATTGTATGGCCATCAAAACAGATATGAGTAAAGCATATGATCGTGTAGAGTGGCGTTTTTTGGAAGCTCTAATGCAGAAGATGAGTTTCGCAGGCACATGGATTAATTGGATCATGACGTGCGTCAACTCTATTTCATATAATATTCTATTGAATGGAGAACCAAAAGGAGCCATCACTCCGTCTCATGGGCTCCGACAGGGAGATCCTTTATGCCCGTACTTTTTATTCTATGTACGGAATTTCTGATTGCCAATCTCCGAGTGGCCGAGCGATCATGATCTCTTTGTGGCATAAAGGTAGCCCCCACATCGCCACCGTTGTCACATCTGCTCTTTGCTGATGATAGCCTCTTTTTCTGTAACGCAACTGTGGAACATTGTGATAATATCCTCAAGGTCCTTGAGATTTATGGAAATGCGTCAGGTCAACGTATTAATTTTGACAAATCTGCCATTACTTTTGGTAAGGCGGTACCTGAGGCACAAAGAGAGATAATTAAGACAAGGTTAAATATCCCGATGGAAGGGGGTTCTAGGAAATACTTGGGTATTCCGAAAAAATTACAAGGTTATAAAGCGGAAGTTTTTGCCTATATTCAGGATCGCTTGAATCAACGGATAAATGGTTGGTCGCCCAAATTTCTATCCAAATGAGGGAAAGAGATTATGATTAAATCAGTGGAGCAAGTCCTGCCAACTTATGTGATGTCTACTTTTCTCCTTCCGAAAAGTATACTTCGAAAATTGGCGAGTGCATTGTCCAATTTTTGGTGGAAAACAAAGGATCATTCTAAAGGAATGCATTGGATTGCTGGGAAGAAAATATGTCTCCCGAAGAGTGCATGTGGTATCGGTTTTAAGTCTTACGAAGAGTTTAATCAGGCCTTAATGGCCAAGCAACTCTGACGACTACATCGATACCCCAATTCGCTAGTGGCAAGAGTTTTGAAAGGAAAGTACTTTCGTTTCTCTCACCCGTTTGAAGCTAAAAACATTCATAACCTTTGTATGGTTGGCGGAGTTTGTACAGTGCTAAACCCTTACTGGACAAGGGCATGAGACGCACGATAGGTTCAGGAGCCCAATCCTGGTTCTGGACGGATAACTGGATCCCGGATGAAAAGCCATGAAGGGTAAAGAGCATTATTCCGCACCCTAATAGACACCAGAGGGTTTTAGAGTTTATTGATCCTCGAACTAGACAATGGAACGTGGAGAGACTCTGCGGCTGTGTAGACCCAGATGATATAAACATGATTTTATCCTTGAGACCATCCAGGTTTGGGGAAAATGATGGCTTATGTTTGCACTTCACTAGCTTGGGCATGTATACGGTTCGTTCTGGCTATGAAGTTGCCAGGTAAAAGTTGGATGCTGAACTGGTTTTCACCCTCCAACAACCATCCCTGAATCCATTAAAGGAAAAAGTCTAGAAACAACAAACAACGAACAAAATTTGTCATTTTCTGTGGCAGGCTCTCTCTGGCGCGGTTAATGAGAGACTCGCCCATCGACAAGTGCAATAGGAACGAAACTGCGCACGCTGTGGGGACATTGAGGAAATAGTTAACCATGGTCTCTTTACATGTTCCCCCGCTAGGCAATGTTGGGCCCTCTCTCAGATTCCAAACCCTCAGTCGATCTTCCCGTCTGACAGTTTATGGGGCAATATGGATTATTTACTTTCTCGTATCACACAGAGAGCTGACTGTGAGGTCTTTGCTCGGTGTTTTCCATGGATACTTTGGTATCTCTGGAAGGCTCGGAATGGTAAAGTGTTTAATAATGTTGATCGATGCCCACAAGCGATTATGGCGATGGCCCAAAAGAAATCTTCAGAATGGTTTTTGGCTAATGAGGGAAAGGGAGAGTCTAGGGCTGGGCAATCGGGTTCGGGTCGGTTGAATTTTTTTTTGGGTGATTCGGTAGAGAGCTTGGCAATCCGATCGGATAATATAGACATACGGGTCGGGTTCGAGTCGGGTGATTTCGGGTTTGGATATACCGGACTCAACCCGAACCTATGTTCTTGTTGATCAAGTTTCATGAAGTTATGTCTTCTTTCAAAACCTAATCATGCAACATAAGCAAAAAAGCTGAAAATACTTAACATAACATTGGGACAAGCCAAAAGCATGAAACACAAGTCTTAATTCCGATGAAAACAACAAGAAACAAAAGTCTTAAACAACAAGAAACACAAGTCTTAAACAGAACAAGAAACAAAAGAAGTAATGGCATGTAGCCAAAACCAAAAACAAAAGAAGTACTCGGACACTCCACTTCACTCCATTACAATCCATCAAGCATCTCATGTGTCCTATGATATGTACATTGAGTTATATTCAATAAGAAGTAAGAAATATGAGGAAAAATTAGGAAACATGAGTTCAGAAGTGTTACCTTCTAGTCTACAGTAGTCTAGGCTTCAAGGTTCAAAGCTTCAAATTCTACAATTGAAAAGTAGACACAATCAGATTGTAACATAAGGTATAAAGGATAGCTGAAAACTTAATGAATTACAAAGGATCACAAACCATGTACCTCTTTGAAGCTCATCTTCGTATTGGACTTCAGCAAGGATCTGAGCGTTTGTAAGCACTCTATCTTCACATTTGATGTCTTGCTTCATCCATTGCTCAGTACACATTAGTACCTCAACCATATAGTGTGTCAAACAACTCCTGTACGGCTCTATGATTCTTCCACTAGTGCTAACAGCACTTTCAGAGGCTACTGATGAAACTTGCATTGCAAATAAGTCTCTCGCCATCTCAGATAATATTGGGTACTTGCCATTGTTGACTTTCCACCAAGACAACACATCAAACTCCACTCCATTCATAAGCTGCAGATTCTCTACTTTCTCTCTTAGATAAGCTTCCAACTCATTAGTGTCACGAACACCAATCTCACTAAGCAAAGTATTGTACCTTTCCTCCACTGGATTGTAACAATCTAACATGTCTTCATCAATAAAGTCTCTATCTCTTTCTTGCGAACTTTGAGACTTAGTTTGAGACGAAGAAGCACCATCATGAGGAGGCTGAGGAGGCTGAGCAGGCTGAGCATCATTGTACCTCTACGAATACTCATCATACATGGCACACATCACCAACATAACCGATTCACTCACAGACGAAGCTAAGAAAGTGTATTTTCCATACATCTCTTCAAGGCACATAGCAGCGAACTGCATCTTCTTCCTTGGATCAAAAACAGAGACAATTATAATCATCTTATTGATGTTCTTCATGCCATCCCAATACTTATCTAACTTCTTCAACATCTCCTCTGCCTTTACCTTGACATCAGCCTCAGGACTACAACATAGCAACTGAAGCTTAGCTGACATGTTCACTATCTCACCATAGCACTTGTGTGCATTAAGACTCGTAGAAGCTGAGACTACCAAAGTCGAGTTGTAAAAGATACCTAAGAACTTCACCATGCCCTAAACACCATGCCAATCAGCTAAAGAAAGAGGTCCAATCCTTTTCTTATCATTCTCAACCTCTAAGAAATGATCATTGTAGAGCTTATCCTCAGATTCCATCCTATCAAACCCTCCTTTAAACTTAACAACTTGTTTCAGCATCAAATAAGTAGAATTCCATCTAGTCTTCACATCTAGTGGCAAACTATCCCTAGTCATTCTTCCTACTACGCTCTGTTCAAATGTATCTCTCCGGCTTGTTCCAGACCTGACATATGAGATGGCATTACGTACTATAGTGACACTTGCATCTACGTCAGCCAATCCATCCTTAACTACCAAGTTAATGATATGGCCAGCACATCTCATATGCATAAAGTCACCATTCATGATTAAAGACCCACTTCCTTCTTTCTGCTTCCTTTTGCCCCTGTCAGCTGATTCTTGAGTCAGAATCTCAACTTCCTCATTGCCAATCACTTGCTCATCTCTGACTCCATCACCATGGTTGAAAGAAATAGAATCCATCTGTAGACAAACATTAAACACCAAGACAAACATGTCAGCTACATTAAACACATCACACACAAACTGATATCAACATAATTACATAAACATCAAACAAAAACTGAACGAATATCACAAACATAAATAATAGAAACAGAAATATCAAAATTATAAACATCAAACAAAATCACTCAAAATAGAGGAAGAAGACAACCCTAATCGAATTAAAGTGATATCTGATCACGTATTTATGCTCTACATGAACCCCAATCGATTGAGATTTCTATGTTTTTCAATTTTCATAAGTTAAAATAGATGAAGAAGACGATCCTAATCGATTCAGAAATTCAATTTCATATGAAGGAGGATAAAAGAATAAATAAATACCTCGAATCGCCTCTGAGAATTCACAGACGGAGGAGATGCGATATCGTGAAATATTTGTATCTCCAGTGTTGAGGCTTTGGTTGGTTTATATAGATCGTCTTCACCGATTCTCGAGTGTGGCAAAAGTAATCTTGGAATTGCCATCGCAGACAAGAACTCGAAGAGACTCGAGCATGCAAGAACCCTATGTTGTAGAATAATGAGTGACTGCGGCGTGTAGGCATCGAGACCCCTTAAGATAGGTTTAGGTGGTAGACTTCGATAATCGATCGGTTTTCGGTTATTACCCGAACCCGATCGGTTATCCGATCAAATTATAAACCACAACCGAACGGGTATTTCCTTATATCCGTACCCGTTCCGAACCCGGTTTTTCAGGTCGGTTCGGATTCGGGTATCGGGTCCGGTTAAAAAGCCCAACCCTAGGAGAGTCGCCAAGAGTTCAGGATCCCGTCGAGGATACTATGACTACAAACACAATCTTCAGCTGTTTCCTTGATGGCTCATGGAAGAGGGACGCTAACACGAGTGGAGTGGGGTGGGTCCTACAATTACAGGATGGAACGACAGATATATTGGGGTCATGTGGAATGCGTCAGCTAATGTCGCTGCTGCATACCGAGATACAAAGTCTGTTATGGGCTATGGAGAGTCTACGCAAAAAGCGACGTTTCTGTGGGACAGTACTAACTGACTCTCAAGAACTGGTGAGTATGGTTGCAGACACGGAAAACTGGCCTCGTTTCAAATCGCAACTAGATGATTTTCAGGAGTTACGTAATTCTTTTTCGGACTTTACACTTACGTACTGTTCTAGGGAAAAGAATGAAAAGACAGATCTTCTCGCAAGGAATGCCCGTCTCCGCCAGAAAGTTTTTTCGTTTATTAGCACTTCTATTTCTGTTTGGTTCACTGATACCCATGTATTCATGTAATCGAAAGGAAAAAGTGTTTCGTGACAAAAAAAAAGTATGTGTGTTCTCGACTAGACATTGTGCATTCTGCATGGTATGCTACTTGTCGTAGAGGCTCTAACACTTGACACTTTGCATGGTAATGCTACTTGTCGTAGAGATCTCTCTTCTAAGCTACTAATCATTATAATTTTTTTTGTATTTTTTGGAGGGAATTTATTAAATTGGAGGTATTGGGCCATATTTAGCCCTTTAATGTATATTACAATTAGGTTAATAGGGTTAACCCTAGGATTGAGTTTGTATATAAGGCGTTGCCTTTGTAAGTTATCGAATAAGAAATCCTTTCACCTCTTTTGGATTGTTCTAGATTTTCTATTGAACATCAAGCCTTTATTTTTGTTGTTGCATCTAGAATTGAGCTTCAACACTATAAGGATGTTGTTCTTGATAAAAATTGGCGATTCGCTATGAAAGAGGAGATTGAAGCTCTCGAAGACAATGGTACTTGGACGATTGAGGATCTTCCACCAGGTAAGAAAGCAATCGGTTGTAAATGGGTATACAAGCTCAAATTCAACTCTGACAGCTCGCTTGAAAGATATTAAGCTCGGTTAGTTGTCCTTGGCAACAATCAAACCGAAAGAGTTGATTATGATGAGACCTTTGCACCAGTTGCTAAGATGGTGACAATTCGCAGTTTCTTGGAAGTTGATGTGTCTCGAGATTGGGAGGTACATCAGATGGATGTCCATAATACCTTCCTTCACGGTGACCTTGATGAAGAAGTGTATATGCGTTTGCCTCCCGGGTTTAGAACGAATGACAAGAATAAGGTCTGTCGCCTTAGAAAATCTTTGTATGGACTTCGTCAAGCTCCTCGCTGCTGATTCGCAAAACTTAATGCTTCTTTGAAAGAGTATGGATTCTAACAATGCATCAAAGATTACTCTTTCTTTACATTATAACGCCAAGGTACTCGTCTTCAAGTTCTTGTCTATGTTGACGATTTGATTATCACTCGTAGCTCTTCACTAGGGATGTTAATTATGAGTTTTTTACCCATTGGGTACCCTAAATCCACTTTAAATTTAAAACTCATTACCAGCTTTCTTTGTTTTAAAAATTTGTGAGTTTTATTTGGGCTCGTCCTAGTTTATTAATTACCAGGTTGGGTTTACCCTAATAAATTTAGAGTACCCAACGGGTTTTTTAGAAAACCTATATTTAACATAAATAGACATTATTTTTCTTCTAGTTATATTTAATAGTATTATGGAATTTTACACGTCTAGCGAAAAATGTGATTTTATGAGTTTAATGGAAAAATGTAAATTTACGGTTTCTGACAAAAAATGCTATTCACGATATGGCGGAAAAATCAATTACAATTTTGGCATAAAAACGCTATTTTACAGGGTTGGCGGAAAACGTGATTTTACAATTTTAACGGGAAAACGTGATTTTACAGTTTCTGATTGGAAATGCTATTTCACGATATTGTCGGAAAACGTTATTTTACAGTTTTAACGGTAAAACATAATTTTACGGTTTTGGCGGGAAAATGTGATTTAACGATTTTGGCGGGAAAACGCGATTTTACTTTTTTGGCGGGAAAATGCTATATTTCGGTTTTGGCAAAAAAAGTTAATTTTATGTTTTTTGCGGGAAACACGATTTTACGTTAGTGGCGGGAAAATGCTATTTTACGGTTTTGGCGGAAATACGCTACTTTTCGGGTTTGGCTGGAAAACGCTATTTTACGGTTTTGGAGGAAAATCGTTTTTTTACGGTTTTGGCGGGAAAACTCTATTTTACGGTTTTGCCGAGAAAACGCGATTTTTCAGTTTGGCAAAGAAACACTATTTTACTATAAGACTATTTTATTATTTTAACGTGAAAATATAATTTCACGGTTTGGTCGTAAAACGCGATTTTGCTAAAATATATGGTTTCATGAATTTGGTGAAAAAATGTGATTTATGTATTTGTTTGTTTGTGAAAAATGTAATTGTGCGGTTTTGATAAGAAAATAATAAAAATAATTGTGATATATAAAAAAAAAATTGGGTAACCCGTGGGTAACCCTAAACTTACATGTTTTTTTTTGGGTTAACCTACTTTTTTTTTCATCTGAAGAGGAATATATTGAATAAACGGAGAATTTACAACCAGAGAAATTAAACCCCTAGGCAGAGGATACAACACAACTGAAACCGAAACTTGAAGGGCCAGTTACAACGAAAAAGTGGACACCACAAGCTAACCTAGCTTTATATTTACACCAAAAAATGGACCAAAACACATCAGAGGAGGCGAGCACTCTCATCCTCGAAAAGGTCAAGAAGCCAGCTTGGGGAGCCAACAGCCACATACCAATGAAGACGTTGGTCCCTAGTGACACTGAGAGCGATGAGATGTGCTCCTCTGTTGGTTACTCTAGTCTCAACTATCATTTTCCAAAAAAGAAATCTCTCTAACACCTTCCCAAGCTCTTGAGAGTGGAAACCAAAAGAAGGCCACGCCATAGGCCTTAAAACCGCACCTACAAGATCCGAAAATTCCAAGGCAAAGATCACATGGTCAGTTTTATGGAAAGCCAAGCTCTCAATTGCCCATAGCACCACTACCAGTTTTGAATCATCAAGAGGACCAGAGTTAAGGAAGCAACGTCTACTATGAAGCAAAACTCTGCCCCTAGGGTCTCTCAGCACCCAAGAAGCTCCTACAAAGGGGGATTTTAAGGACCAAGAAAGACCAATGTTGCACTTAACCCAAGAGGCTGGTGGTCTTTCCCAAATCTTTGGAGGTAAGGAAACTCCAGAACACTGAGAGGGGGATACCAACTGAGAGGGAGAAACCAACTCAGCTGCTAGCCTCGCATTGAACCATTGATCCTTTTCCTCACCGGCTTTCAACACAACATCAGAGGCTAAAAAGAGTTTCCCGTCAAAGAGGAGACCATTTATGTTTTTCCAGATGAACCAAACCAGCCAAGGAATGAGTCTTCTAGAATCCAGAGGGATATCTTTGTTTTTGATTTACTTTAGAAGGAAGGAGATGTTGGGGAACAAAGCCAAATCATCAAATCCATTAAGAGGGGTTGGAATGTTAGACAAGGCCCAGGTTTGTCTAGCGAATGAGCAGGAGAAAATGACATGATTGATCGATTCTCCTTCATTCCCGCATACCTGGCATCTTAAATCAGTCTTCAACCCTCTTTTAGCTAGCAAATCAACCACAGACAAGGCTTCACTAAGGATTTTCCAAAGGAAGATTCTGATCTTAGGAGACGTTTGCAAGCTCCAAATCTCAGTCTTCAATTCAATGATAGAGGGTCTCATATTAGCTGCAGTAATAAGATCAGCCTTGTTCACTTGGTTAATCATCCAGTAGCCAGACCGAACTTAGTACTCACTGCTCTTGTTGTGTTTCCAGATATGATGATCTTTCTTAGATAAGATAGGCTTTATCTTTAAAATTCTTTCCCTATCTCGCTATAAAAAGAGCATCTCCAGTTTGTCCCTATCCCACCACTTAGAGGATTGATCAATAAGGTCACAAACCTTCAAGTCAAGATCAATGAGGGGATTCTTCATCAAGGGAGCGCTCATAACCAGCCCCTCAATCCAAAACTCTGACCAGACAAAAGTGTCCTCACCATTCCCTAACTTTTTCGTAAGACCTCTCTGGAGAAGGTCTCTCCCATGGAGCAGGCTCCTCCAGCCATAGGAAGGTCTTATTCCCAACCCAGCAGTGAGGAAGTCAGAAGAGTCAAAGTACCTACTCTTTAGCAGCCTGGACAGCAGGCTAAGAGGATCATTAACCATCTTCCATGCTTGTTTCCCAAGAAGCGCTTGGTTAAACCCTTGAATATCCTTGAACCCTAGGCCCCCTTGCTGTTTTGACAGGCACAATTTCTCCCAACTGACCTTATGGATTGATATTTTATCTTCCTTTGAGTTCCACCAGAAGTCAGCCATGGCACTTGTGAGCTTAGTGCAAGTGGCTTTAGGAAGTTTAAAGCACGACATAGCATAAACCGGAAGGGCCAAGGCAACTGCTTTGATCAAAATCTCCTTACTACCTTGAGACAACATCCTTGCAAACCAACCAGACATTTTCGATTTCAGTCTTTCATGAATATAAGCCAGCAAGTCTATTTTAGATCCGCTGAAGCATTCTGGAAGACCCAGGTAGGTCCCTGCTCCTCCTTCATTGAGAATACCAGTAATCTTTTGGATGGCTAGCTTGGAAACTGCAGCTACCTTGCTTCCAAAAGTAATAGAGGACTTGGAGAGGTTAATGATTTGACCTGTTGCATCTCCATAAGTCTTCAGGATGCTTTGGAGAGTACTCACCTCCGCAGCATCAGCCTTACACACAAACAAGCTATCATCTGCAAAAAGCAGATGATGAATAGAAGGGCCTTCTGGTGAAAACTGAATGCCATTGATCTGACCTTCCTGAGCCGCTTTGGAGATTAGGTGAGACAATCCTTCAGTGCAGAGGACAAAGAGGAAGGGGGATAAGGGGTCCCCTTGTCTCAGGCCTCTTGAAGGAGTGATAAGTCCAAAATCTTTATCATTCAGTAGAACAGAGAATGTAACTGAGCTGACACAGCTCATGATCCACAAGATCCACCTGCTATGAAAACCCAGTGCCTCCAATAGAGCCTTAATGTAGTTCCACTCTACACGATCAAACGCCTTAGACATGTCTGATTTTATAGCTAGAAACTCCTCAAAGATCACTCCATGAGATTTCAACTCATGAACCAGCTCGTGAGCTATCAAGATGTTATCAGAGATCATCCTTTCTGAGACAAAAGCCGATTGAAAGGGGGAAACCAGCTCAGGGAGAAGAGGCTGAAGTCTTCTAACCAGGATTTTTGATATGATTTTGTAAGTCACTGCACAGAGGCTGATGGGCCTCAAGTCAGACATTTGGACAGGATTTGGGATTTTTGGAATTAGACAGAGCTGCGTATGGTTCCATTCATTAGGCATTACCCCAGAAGAGAAGAAGCCTTTAACTTCAGAAGTTACCTGCTCTCCCACAATGTTCCAGTATTTCTGGAAAAATAAACCGGTCATGCCGTCTGCTCCTGGTCCACTTGATGGGTTGATAGCAAAAATAGCTTCTTTAATCTCCTCAAAAGTGACCTCTTGGATAAGAGACTCATTCATCTGGGAAGAGACTTTAGAGTCAAACCCCTGGAAAACCTCACTGAAATCGGAAGGAGAAGACGATTTGAAAAGGTCTTGAAAGTATTTGACTGCCACATCTCCTTTTGAAGCTTCTGACCGTTGAAATACCCCATTGGAATCTTTTAACTTCAATATTCTTTTCTTTCCTCTTGCAGCTTTAACTGAAGCGTGGAAATTTTTTGTATTCCCATCACCTTCCACCAACCATTTATCTCTGCTACGCTGACTCCAATAAGTTTCCTCTTCTCTGTAGGCAAGGGCCAAGTCCCTTTTTAAAGAGTTAACCCTCCATAAGATGGGAGCCTCCTTAGATTGTTCCACCTCCAAGGCTATCTGCAGTTGGACAATCCTATCACGAGAATTAGCCGAGTTCTCTCTTTTAAATTTGGGTTACCCTACTAGTACATGGGTTTATTTTGGGTTTTTTATTGTAATGTTCTATTTGGGTAGGTTTGCTTTGGGTTCGGGTTGGGTAGGTTATTTTTACCCGTGACAACTTCCCTACTCTTCACAAGTGATTCATGAGTTCAAGTCTTATCTGAGCAATTGCTTTCACATGAAAGACTTGGGTGTTTTGAAATACTTCTTGGGCATCAAGGTTGCTCGCAGTCCTTTCGGTATGTATTTTTGTCAACGAAAATATATCCTGGATATTATCTCTGAAGCAGGCCTCATGGGCGCTAAACCGGCCTATTTTCTTCTTGAACAAAATCACAATTTGGCATTGGCAAAGGGTGAACCACTCCTTGATCCTTCTCGATATCGTCGCTTAGTTGGTCGACTTATATATCTTGGTGTCACGAGGCCAAAACTCTCGTACTCTATACATGTACTATCACAGTTCATGCAGCATCCGAAGGAAGAACATTGGGAGGCTGCACTAAGGGTCGTTCGATATCTCAAGGGAAATCCGAGTCAAGGTATTCTACTACAAGCTAATATGCCTTGACTCTTTCCACATGGTATGATTCAGATTGGGCGGGTTGTTCCATCACACGGAAATCACTTACTTGGTGGTTCATTCAACTTGGTGGTTCACCAATATCATGGAAGACGAAGAAACATCGAGTTGTTTCACGATCTTCAGCTGAAGCAGAATACCGTGCTATGGTTGATACAATTAGTGAAATACTTTGGATTCATGAACTTTTGGCTGCTCTTGGTGTGGAGTGTATCGAACCTATTCCTCTACATTGTGTCAGCCATATACATTGCCAAGAACCCGGTGTTCCACGAAAGGACAAAACACGTGGAGACCGATTGTCATTTTATTCGTGATGAGATACTACGGGGGGTTATTTGTACTAAAAATGTGCATACTTCAATACAACTCGCGGATATCTTCACCAAAGCACTTGGACGATGGTTTTCTTCGCAAGTTGGGTGTTTACAATCTACACACTCCAACTTGAGGGGGGGGGGGGGGGGGGGGGGGGGGTTTAGGCCATATTTAGCCCACCAATGTATATTACAATTAGGCTAATAGAGTTAACCCTAAGATTGAGCTTGTATATAAGGCGTTGCCTTTGTAAGTTATCAAATAAGAAATCCTTTCACCTCTTCTAAGGTTTCTTGACAGGAGGAAGGAAATTTGGGCTTATGAACATGGGTCGACTAGATTGTGTTCCGGGATTGCTAACAATGGATCCAACAAAAATAGGATCATGTTTCGAACAGATCACTGAGTTGATAAAACTTCACAATGCAAGAATTCCAAATGTTTTGAGAGATCTTGAACACCGATTATCTGGATTTAAATACTCGCTTTTGGACTCTTACACCGCTGGAACCGAAGCTGTGGAGAATCCCACAAAATACGGTATCAAGATTTGTGTGTGTGTTATATTTTTGTTTTTTCAATAAATATCTCATATATGCAAAGCTCAAATTCTATTGTGAATTTTGTTTTGGTAATCAGGGTTTAAGGAAGTGAAGAGGGCTTGTTGTGGGAGGGGACCGTTCAGGGGAAGTAGTACTTGTGGGTATAGAGCAGGAGAGTCTCGTGATTTCGAGTTATGCGAAAACGTTAGCAACTACATGTTCTTCGATGGCTCGCACTCCTCAGAGAAGGCTAATCGACAGACCGCCGAGTTGATGTGGGATGGACCATCCGATCTAGTTGGACCTTACAATCTCAAAACTTTTTTTCAAAACTTTAATTTTTTTTTTTTTTTTGTCACTAATGCACTTATCCAACAAGATTACAATAATACAGAGGTATCAGGGAACCAATGTGGAATAGAAGTGCTGATATAAGAAAAGATCGAGTTTCGGAGACGAGCATTCTTCGCGAGGAAGTCTGCTTTTTAGCCCACCAATGTATATTACAATTAGGCTAATAGAGTTAACCCTAAGATTGAGCTTGTATATAAGGCGTTGCCTTTGTAAGTTATCAAATAAGAAATCCTTTCACCTCTTCTAAGGTTTCTTGACAGGAGGAAGGAAATTTGGGCTTATGAACATGGGTCGACTAGATTGTGTTCCGGGATTGCTAACAATGGATCCAACAAAAATAGGATCATGTTTCGAACAGATCACTGAGTTGATAAAACTTCACAATGCAAGAATTCCAAATGTTTTGAGAGATCTTGAACACCGATTATCTGGATTTAAATACTCGCTTTTGGACTCTTACACCGCTGGAACCGAAGCTGTGGAGAATCCCACAAAATACGGTATCAAGATTTGTGTGTGTGTTATATTTTTGTTTTTTCAATAAATATCTCATATATGCAAAGCTCAAATTCTATTGTGAATTTTGTTTTGGTAATCAGGGTTTAAGGAAGTGAAGAGGGCTTGTTGTGGGAGGGGACCGTTCAGGGGAAGTAGTACTTGTGGGTATAGAGCAGGAGAGTCTCGTGATTTCGAGTTATGCGAAAACGTTAGCAACTACATGTTCTTCGATGGCTCGCACTCCTCAGAGAAGGCTAATCGACAGACCGCCGAGTTGATGTGGGATGGACCATCCGATCTAGTTGGACCTTACAATCTCAAAACTTTTTTTCAAAACTTTAATTTTTTTTTTTTTTTTGTCACTAATGCACTTATCCAACAAGATTACAATAATACAGAGGTATCAGGGAACCAATGTGGAATAGAAGTGCTGATATAAGAAAAGATCGAGTTTCGGAGACGAGCATTCTTCGCGAGGAAGTCTGCTTTTACATTCTCCCCCCTGGGACAATACATGAGAGTAAAGTCTGGGAAAGCATTACGTAACTCCTGAAGTTCAGCCAGTTCGGACTGGAAGTTGGGCCAGTTATCTGGTTCTGCTACCATACTTACTAATTCTTGGGAATCGGTGAGAAACACCGAACAATACCGTCTATATTTGCGTAGACTCGACAGAGCCCATAGGAGGCTATAAAGCTCTGCATGTAACGGTGAAGAGACTCGCCGCATACCCCGAGTTCCCAATAGATCCGTGGACCCGTCCTGTAGCTGCAAAATCCATCCCGCTCCACTTATATCCTCCCCAACTTTCCACGCACCGTCTATGAAACACCGGAATACCGGCTGTACTGCATCCTCCGTGAGTACAAGTCATTGTGCTTGTAAGGGAGTGGCCACAAAATTGTTAGCTAAAAACCAATCCCGAGCTTCCCTCCTAGCCAATTCAACGATTGCGTGTGGTGATCTATCCACATTGGTAAAAACTTTGTCGTTTCTAGCCTTCCAAAGATATCAAATTATCCATGGGAAGCATTGAACATGTTCCTATAGCTCGTCCCGGTTTGGAATCCGTGAGAACAAATAATCCATGTTTTCCCAAAGACTGTCCAGAGGAAAGACTGTTGGAGGGTTGGGGATATTTGACAGGGCCCAGACTTGTCTTGCCGGAGGACAGGTGAACAAGACATGATTAATCATCTCCTCACTGTGGTCACAGCGGGGACATTGCCTCTCTTGCTGTATATGTCGAGATGCAAGTCGGTCATTAAACGTTACTGCCCCAGATACTGCTTGCCAGAGGAAATGACGGATCTTATTAGATGTTTTCTGCTTCCATACCTGCTCCTTTAGGGGATTAAGCGAGGGTAGTTGTTGGGCGTACACCAAATCAGCAGCCAACTGTTTTCGGGCGACTTCATACCCGGACCGCACGGTATACATACCATATGTGGTATAGTGCCAGCAAAAACCATCCTTGGCTCCGCGTATAGAAGGGCGTATTGCCAAAATGAGTTCAATATCCTCTGGATGGACACAAGCCCGAAGCCTATCCATCCTCCATTTCCCTGACCTGGGGTCAATAAAATCCGATATCCTTTCGTATCTATTAGGATTCGGGACGAGGCCCCGCACTCTCCGTGGATGCTCATCCGGGATCCATTTATCTGTCCAGAACCATGATTGCGCTCCCGTTCCTATAGTGCGTCTCATTCCTTTATCTAGCAGAGGTTTGGCACTAAGTAAGCTACGCCAACCATAGGAAGGACGATAATGTTTCCTAGCATCAAAAGGACTCGAGTATCGAAAGTACTTTCCTTTCAACACTCTTGTAACTAAAGAGTGTGGGTATCGGTGTAGTCGCCAGAGCTGCTTAGCCAATAAAGCTTGATTGAACTCTTCGTAGGACTTAAACCCAATACCTCATGCATTCTTCGGGAGACACAACTTTTTCCAAGCTATCCAATGCATCCCCTTAGAATTCTCCTTAGTTTTCCACCAGAAATCCGAAACCGCACTGGCCAGTTTCCGCATAATGCTCTTGGGGAGAAGGAAAGTGGACATTACATACGTTGGTAACGATTGTGCCACCGATTTAATCATCACCTCCTTTCCTCCTTTTAAAAGGAACTTGGCTGACCAGCCATTTATCCGCTGATGCAGACGTTCCTGGACATAAGCAAAGACTGCTGTTTTCGATCCTTGGAGCTGCTCGGGAATCCCCAAATATTTCCCTGAACCCCCCTCGGTCAGGATTCCTAACCTTGTTTTCAGTTCCGTTCGGCGCACGTCTGACACATCCTTTCCAAACGTAACTGCGGATTTGTCAAAATTAATGCATTGTCTTGACGCATTCCCATAGACTTTCAGTATCCGAAGAATATGGTCGCATTGTTCCCCTGTCGCTTTACAGAATAAGAGACTATCATCTACAAACAACAGATGGGAAAGCGCCGGAGAGGTTGGGGCAATTCTAATGCCGCTGATGTGTCCAGCTACCTCGGCCGCCTGGATGTTGGCAATAAGAACCTCCGTACATAGAATAAACAAATACGGAGAGAGAGGGTCACCTTGTCAAAACTTTAATTGAATAATGATGGATCCAGATTATATGGCCATGTTTGTGTTATGGACGACAATAAATTTGATGCTTGTATAATGTAATAATTTGAAAAATATTAATTGTTTAAAGATTGAAACAATCGAAATCGAAATCAATACTACACACAAAAACTCAAGCTTCATCAAGAATTCGTAAAAGATGAAGCCTACTATTATTTAGCTGGACATCATATTTTTTGTAATCTCATTGCGAGTCAAGACGATTCTTATTCTAGAATACTAGACTTAGACCACCGTTTTTAAAACTATTCAAAGGAGATAACAATAATAGAATTTGAGTAAATACATCAAAACCGGTCAAATGTTTCTAGTAATTATCACATCATAGTTTAAATTTTGAGCACTACATATACAAAAGCTTTAAAAGCATATTGGGTCCATTTTTTTTAATGGAATGTTAAATTGTATTCAAATCAAAGCTTTTATACAAAAAATTTTTATGGACATAAATCTTTATTCGCTTCGATAGCTTATTATGAGTAAAGTGTCTCGATCAAGACCGGATTCAATAGAATCGCGTGTTCTTTTAGATTTCGAGATTTCCCTTATTATAAGTTAGCGACAATGAAGTGTTGATTTGGGTGCTTTTGGTTGATAACGAAAGGTGTTTTTAAGTTTTCGGAGCGGATTCCATGGAGTCTCAAGTTTCATCATAGGAGCTGGAATCTTCACCGGAGCTTTGCGGCGGCGATTCGTCGGTAGCGTTTTTCTCCGATCTGCTCTTTGTTTTACACGTAGAGAATACGTATTTGGTACTATTTGATAAGATAAAATTGTAATCAAGAGTATTGGGCTGCGAAACTTTGTAAGCCCATCATGGGCATTTATAAATGATTTTATATGGTCGGCAAAAAAAATAATCAAATGACATCATTATTTTTCTCTATAACAGAACCAACGTTACGTTTTAACTTGCGACTTGACAAATCCATTACGGTACTTTTTGAAATGTAAACTTTCCACAAAAAATTGAGTATACTTTTGGTTCATTTTCTACATCAGATGTTTATTGTCTTGGTCAAGATTTGAAGATCAGATAAAGATATATAAGACGACTAAAATAAAATAATATACATTTCGATTAAAAATAAATTGGCAGTTAGTGTAGGACCAAAATTATGGAGCACTACTAATCAGTGATAAACTACGATAAGAAAAACGTTTAAGGGAAGAAGAGAGTTGCGGAAGCGAGACGAATCTTTTTCCTTAACCCTTTGAATCACCCGTAGTGCGACGAGATGACTGATTCAAGGATCCCATGATACAACCACAAATCAACCATATTTGCAATCACTCAAATCACGGTTCTGACGAACGGAACAACTACGATACTCTCAAGACACAAACTTACTTTTGAGAGAGATTGCTGGATAACTTTTCTTTTTTTATTTTCGTTTCTGAGTGAGAAGAATGAGAATCAGAGAGATCATATTTATAACCTAAGGAGTGATTTCGAAATCTAAAGGTTTGTAACATTTTATCAATTAAAAGGTGAACTAATGGTCATCAATACTGACATCAGAATTCATAACTGATACGGATCAAATAAAGAGACGGCCATTCCACGACCACGCCCACGCCCATTCCCGGTTAGATTCGGTTTAGTCCGGTTTGGCTCGTGTGAGTTTTATCTCCACCCAAGCTCCATGTTTTTAAACTATAACTTGAGTTTCCTCTATTATATACTAGATAAATATTTTACACATAAGAGATGTGGGTCAAATTTATACACATCCATTTTATTTACTCCAATTTCTTATTTAGCCCACAGGCTTAATACCCATTTCTCTTCACCACTCAACATATTTTTTTAATACTCCCTCCGTTACAAAATGATAGATGTTTAAAGTTATGCACACTTATTAAGAAAACGCATTGATTTCTACGATTTACAGTTTCCAATAGTATTTCAGTATTTGTTTTGGAATTTGTAAAAGTGCATTGAAAACAGTAAAAACTCTATATTTTTGGAACAAATCTTTTTTATAAAATTTTTATCTTTTAAGAACCGAGGGAGTAAGGCCTTATATTCAAAAAAAAAAAAACGTTCCAACAGTTAGAACTTAGAAGCTACCTATACGATTATCAAATTATTGAGGCTGTCTTCGTCAAACTCCGCAGCCGTATACAAAAATAATCCTTAATATTTCCTTGGATGAAATTTATATTCAAAGTCGCAAAACCGTAATTTATGATCACAAAGACCACTTGAGCACTTGACCACGTTACATTTTTTAAATATTATACTAATCGAACAATTGTGACACTATATATATAGAGCGTAGATGATTATGTTAAGGAAGAAGTAGACAAGAGAACAAAATAAACATGGCAAAGTCTGTACTCAGTTCGATGTTCATCATCTTATTCATCTGCACAATAAGCTTATCGATCGGCTCGATTTCATGCAAAGAAGACCTAGTAACGAACCAAGCCGCCATGTTCGTGTTTGGAGATTCTCTGTTCGAAGCCGGAAACAACAATTACTTCGACACTCTCTCCAATTTCCGGTCAAATTACTGGCCGTACGGTAAAACAACGTTCAAGTTTCCAACGGGAAGAGTTTCCGATGGACGGTTGATGACAGATTTTATCGGTAAACCATCAAACTAACAAGAACATTTTTCTTAGTCATTTTTTTTGTTTTGACCATAAACATATAGTTTTTAGATTTGTGTTAGTGTTGTCAATGTACCCATATTGGTGTAAACTATTACGCGAGAAAATATAACTTTTTAAATGTTACTAACGGATAATATATGACTTGGCAGCTGAGTATGCATGGTTACCATTGATCCCACCAAATTTACAACCTGGTTACAGTGACAGTCAATTAACCTATGGACTTAATTTCGCTTCGACGGCTGCCGGAGTTTTGGCCGGAACTTTCCCCGGAGTGGTAATTATCTATTCTTCTCTTTAATAGAACAAAAAGACTCAAAATTTTATGTTTGACTAAAATCGTTGACTTTTTTTGCTTTCATCAAAGACATTAAATTTGGGAACACAATTAAACAATTTCAAGAACGCCGAGAAAACGTTGAGATCAAAACTAGGAGATGCAAAAGCGAGAAGAGTCTTGTCAAAAGCTGTTTATCTTTTCCACATTGGAGCAAATGACTATCAATACCCATTCTTTGCAAATACGTCAACATTTAGTACTATTACCAAAGAGAAATTCATCGATTTCGTTATCGGTAACACAACGATCGTCATCGAGGTAAATTAATGGATTTGATGACTTTCTAACAAAAGTATAGAAGAATTGGTTGTAACAAAAATGTGAAATCTTTTTCTTAGGAGTTGTATAAATTAGGAGCAAGGAAATTCGGATTCTTGAGCTTGGGTCCGTACGGTTGTACACCAAGCTCGTTGATAATAGACCGGACAAAGATAGGATCGTGTTCCGAGCCAATCACGGAGCTGATCAATATACATAACCAAGAATTCCCCAAAGTCTTGAGGCGTCTAGAGCGGGAGCTATCTGGATTCAAATACTCTCTTCACGACTTTTACACCTCCCTATCCCAAAGAATAAATAATCCTTCTCGATACGGTTTTAAGGAAGGGAAAATGGGATGTTGCGGGAGCGGACCATTGAGAGGAATCAATACATGTGGATTCCGAAATGGACCATCGCAAGGTTACGAGCTATGCGAAAATGCTGAAGATTATGTCTTCTTTGATCCCTCTCATTTGACGGAGAAGGCTCATCGACAGATCGCCGAGCTTATTTGGAGCGGACCGACTAATGTCACTGAACCTTACAATCTCAAAACATTGTTTGGACTCTAGGCTTTTTCGATGTACAATGTAAATGGTTCTCTGCTTTTTTTAGTTACTACATGAAATGGAAAAGGAGTCTTACAAGTTACACCTTACAACAGCCGTTTACTTATTCAATAAGAACCAAATCAAGATTGGTGTTTCTAGATTTCTTGCACCGGAAGGCTAGTCACCGATTTACCGACAAGATCCCTTATGTTTAAGGGAGAGACAACATTATTGTCTCCGGAATAGAACATATTAGCGATATTTTCATTGGTTTTCTCGGTAGTGTGACGCCCGTCGAAGTACAGAAATGATTTCTGGTAACTGCAGAGATTCGAATGCACGTTGCTGTAACCACATCCATACGCATTTCTCGATCCAGTACCACAGCAAGAGGTCGTTGTATCAGTATATCCTAACAATCAAAAACGCGATTTCATTTCAAATTATAACTAAAAAATTAAACAAATCCGAATGTCAAAAAGAGATTGTTTTCATTAAACAATTACCGTAGAGTGTTGGTTCATTGATCCTCCGGGTAATTTCACCATTCAAATCAAAGAGGCTGTACTGTAAGCTATGGTAAGCTACGGTCATCGCAGAGAGCACACGACTAAGCCGTTCATTGTGTGTAGTCACCATGAAATTAACCATCTCCATACAACTTTCACCTGTGGCAAACTCTTGTCTCACTATCGGTAAGCAACCAAGCGGTCCCAAGTTCTGTACCGCAAGTTTCCTCGCCCCACCTAACCTGTACAAAATCTGCATTTATAGATCAAAAACATTTCCCGGTTCAATATTTCATTGATCCACCAAAAAATTCCCACTACAATCAATCTTGTAAAGGCTAGTCCAAACCCGTTAACCCCTAGGGACCGGACCATATACCATTAGACCTCTGAAAAGCCTTTTGAGAACAATAGCAACATGAGCAAGCTGTTCCACACGATTAGCATTTGGATGAGACTTAGTGAAATTCAAGTAATCATCAGCTCCGATGTAGATCATGTATATAGCTTCTGCTCGTTCTTTATCCGACCATGTCGTACGTAACTCTACAAATTTCGATATTTGTTCTCCAAAACTCATCTGCCAAAACAATACATACACAAAAACAAGAAACTATTATTACAAATCCTCTTGTTTGTCTATGAGCAAGAAGAAGAAGCTTACAGTATCAGATTGAGATAGAAGAACAGTGGCTCCAGCAACGGCGAAGCTAGCTCCATGAGAAAGACCGGCTTTTGGGTCAAGAACCGGAGGAATTGGTTCGTGAATACCAATCAATCGACCTAAGAAAGGAATCAGTTACAATAAAGTAAACAGACTTTTGTCTATTTGTGTGTGTTTATATGTTTTGTACCGACGAAGTCTGAGACAATGTTGCCGTCACACCACCGGCCGGAGGGTTTGTCGAGGGACTCGCCGTAAGGCCACATGGCGGCAGGATAGTACTCCGACGAGAAGAACTTGGTGTTGCCCACATCGTAAGAAGAGTCGCCGAAAGTGAATAAGAGAGGAGGCTCCCCGGAAACGTTCGCCGGGAAACTGGCGAAGGTGAGAGACGTTAATACCCCTATGAAGATGATTATATTACGGTTTTTTGCCATTTTGTCTGCCTGTTGGAGTTTAAAATATGAAACTAAACCTCACGGTTTTAAACAATGGATAATTTCCAAAAATATCACACTCTAAAATTTTGTTTTCCCCAAAACATCACATATATATTTCTTTTTCAAAAATATTATTTTTAATCTAAAATTTTAAAAATACCATAAAATTAAAATTCACTTTTAACATTTAAAACCAAACCATAAGTGGAAGCCCCTTAGCCCAGTGGTCTAAAGGTTTAAAAGCTTCTACACTAGGCCTGGGTTCGAGTCCTAGATAATACAACTTTTTGCAGATTAATGGAGAGACGCTATGCGGAGGTTCCATCGTCCAGGGAGACCATGTTCATCGTTGGAGATCGTACTTGCAGAGCCGTTCGTCGGGGAGAGTCTCTCCATCATGAGAGATGTCGTACATGTAGAGCCGTTCATCGAGGAGAGCTTGTCCATCATGGGGATGTCGTACATGGAGAGTTGCATCATGGAAGCATACGTGGAAGTTGTTCACCTTAATCGCATAGAATATAGATAGTTGAATATCATCATAAGGATTACTCAATTAATCTAATGATGATTAAAAAAAACCAAACCAAACCATAATCCCAAACTCAAACCTTACTTCTAAAACTATATCCTAATTTTGCAATAGTTAATCCAAGCCCAAATTTTTTAAATTATAAACTTTAAAAATTATTTTTTAATTTTGTGGTATTTTGGATAAAAGTGTTATTTTTGAAAAAAGTGTGGTATTTTAGAAAACAAAACTTAAAAATTATTTTTGGAAATTGCCCTTTTATTTATCCCCACAACTATTAATACATTAAATAAAGGGTTAATTAGCATAATAACATGTTTGAGAGAGAAAATTAGGTGACTAACATATCAAAAAATAAAATCTTAGTATATAAAGGAGAGGTTGTCAAAATTGTAACTCACGAGATGATGACATGTGTCTAATACTCTTAAATTATAAGTGGCAAAAAGGCTGAAAGTATAGAAAGAATAAATAGTGAAAACATTAACCTATAGAGAATATAAGTGATAAAAAGAGGATTTATAATTAGAAAGGAAATAAAAATCTAAATTTAAAAATTTAATAAATGCACAACCATGTCAAACAAGACAAAAATCTATAAGGATATTTTTCAACATAATCTTATTAGAATGAGAGAACGACACCTAAGCAAAATTGTAAATCACGAGATCGTAACATGTATAATTGTTAAATGAGATGTCAAATGCAAATTATAAATTTTTCTCATCTATATAATTTACTTCTCAAATCATATTGTACAATAATTTAAAAGGAAAATAGTAAGTCAAAAGAAAAGGTAAATAAGAAAAAATCATTTTTTCATTATATATACAATTAAAAAATGTAAAAATATCTATTTTTAATGCAATTATCCATTATTTCTGCAATTGAAATAACATATTTATATAATTGAAAGGAAGTTATTTATGAAATTTGAAAATTTATGAAAAATGATTATGCAATTGAAAAAGGCAAATGAGTTACTAAATGGTCTATGCATATATTTAGAAGATGCATGCATAGAAAAACAAAGACAAAACATATGTAGATGTAGTCATGTATAACTCGGATCTATATATGAACATTGTCGATTAAACATACTTTTGATGAGTGATTTGAATTCATTTATTTTCTATCTTTTTTTATGATTAGAAAGTTCAAGGCCCGTGGGCCCATACATCTCCCTAAGGCAAAGCCCAAACCATTTAATTTAACTCTTCTTTGGAGAGGAGACCCCTCCCAACGTGAATCGAACCTGTGGCCTCCTTAATCCCCACGTTTTCGGTAATCAAGGGGCTTAACCACTACGCCAACTCATCGTTGTTTATATTTTCTATCTTGCGGTTAACAAAGTGCAATTTATTGATAATAAACTGATAATTATACGGATTTCAATTTAGAATATAACTATACGGTTTCAGTTTAGTATATAAATATACGGGTCATAACTATATAGATTATCAATTTCAATATCAAATACTCGCATATAATGCGGGTCCTAATCTAGTTAGGTATACAGCAGAGAGAAATAAATAAAAGACAAAATTGTCCATATAATTACAATTAGGGTAAATATAAAAACAAAATCCTTGGTAAAAAAAATTCTCGTCTCTTGAAAATTGACCTTTTTAATCTCTAAAATATTAGATCCGTAAACCTAATCTGCAGACAAAATAAAATTGGATCAGAAAAACAGCCGTCGGAAGAAAATAACAAAAAAACACAAATATGTTCTAACAATTCACTATTTTAATATATAGGTCACTATTGTCGAAACAACATATTTTATTGATCTCATAGCTAACTATCTCACACTATTAGGTAAACTATTTTTTTTTAGAATATAGTTATCAATTTAAAAGCATATTTAACTATTTTTCGGAAAATAATAATCTATTTAAAAGTATAGTTAACTATTTTCATATCATAATTGTCTATTATACCGATTTCATAATATAGTTGACTACAAGAATATATTGTTGTAATAGTTACTTATTTAAACAAAAATAGTTAACGATTTTCATAACGTACTTATCTATTACAATTTATATAATGAAAAAGAATAACATATGTAGTTAGCTATTATCAAGAAAAATAGTTGGTTACCTAATTTTCGAACATAGTTAATTATATCGATTTCCAACAACGGTTCAATTTTATGAAAAGAGAGAATGGTAGTGTGGAGTTTAATTGAAGAAAAAACATCATCTTATGTTTTGATTGAAAATGAATGATATAAGATAAAGTGATTGAAAATTAGTTTTGTAGATCACGATATAGATATATTATGGTGTTTGGATAAGAAGAAAGAAGAAGGAGAAAAGAAAACAAAAGAAGGAGGAAGAATAATTGAAAAGAAGAAGAGAAAGAAATGTGAGATTTGTGTAATCAGAATAGAGATTTCAAGTTCCAACGGCGGTGAAATAGAAATAATTAGGTTTAGGTAATTTTATGTTTTGATTTATTTTTAATCTTTCTCCAACAAAATCTGTCAAATAAAAAGGTTAAAATCGTCATTTTATGTGATTTAAATGGTATTCACTTAATTTTGTTTTAGATCATGTTAGATACTTAATTATGGGACAAAATACTAATATAGAGCCTAATTTCCCTTACAAAATTGTGTTTTTCCAAAAAAATTCGTTTGATAGTTTCAGTACATTCTAAAGTTGCGTCACTTTATTAAATTCTTTTCGGTATTTTCATTTATAACCAAATTTTAATCTTTAAAATATATATCGTAATACCGTGTTTTTATATTTTTTAGAAAATATTTGTACTTCTACCGTAAAAATATAAAAAATATAAAAATATCAGTATATTATATTTTTTTTAATTCTATATTTAATTTAT
Organism: Arabis alpina; assembly: GCA_900128785.1. Lineage (NCBI taxonomy): Eukaryota > Viridiplantae > Streptophyta > Magnoliopsida > Brassicales > Brassicaceae > Arabis > Arabis alpina. The sequence continues at coordinate 8,773,273 of LT669790.1, read as the reverse complement.
TATCAATTTTAACAACTTTTATTTAAATTTTAATAAATAAATATTTTCTCCCGCAAATATAAGTCCTAATAAAAATAATTAAATAAATTAAATTTAAGTACAATACTTTGTTAACTAAAATTAAAAGTAGGAAAAAAGGAAATATCCTTGAAATTATTAAAGAAAAAAACTAACTCAATTTTTAATTCATTCCATTTTTTTATTATGTTAGACTAAATTTTCAGATCCCAATTTTTTTAGCTTGATTCATAAATCATAATATTTTTTAATTATTATTAAATTATACATTTAACTCAAGCTAAATAAATAATAACGATTAGGCATGAGCCGATATCTGTTATCCGTCTTGTACTCTTGTACGCGTTATCCAATTTGTACCCACTTTTTAAAAAATTATACATGTGACTTCCGAATCGGAGAAAGGGTATTATACTCTAATTATTCGCAAGTAAGGGTAGGATATTGGGGTTCATTTTTTTTAACTATCTAGCTCATTACATATCTTATAAGGATACTTGATACCCGATTTTTATATGATCCTAACTTGATTTGCTCTCCACTCTATAAATATTCGTATTCTATACCATTTATATTTGAAATTTGAATTTTTTTAAATTATATGTTGCCAGTTTTGCAAATTATACTTTCAAACCACCAACTTTCCCCCTAAATATAGAACAAAATCCTATTGGGAGAGGTTTTGGCGGTACGTGAAGGTCTGATCTATACGACCAACGAATGTTTCCACCACTTCCGAGTAGCTTCATATTTCAAAACAATTGATCCAAATGATCAATAGAAAGACTCAACCCATAGAAATTTTGGGGATCTTACAAGATCTATTTAGATTCTCTATATATTTAAAAATCACCTTTAAATATGTTCAAAGGCTAAACAATATCGAAGTTGATGATTTGGCAAAAACTGCTCTTAACTTTGCTTTGGTTATTTAGATTATGTATCGATTAACCTTTTTTTACCGGTTTACTGAAATTTTAGAATGTTTTTAATTAAATAAAAAATTATATGTTGTCTAGTAATAGAAATATTTGCTTTTTTTAATGATTTTTTCATATATATTTTTTTTTGCCTTATTAATATCTATAGATAAATTATATTTTAATAATATGGAAAAGAGTAGATACCCGTTTAATAGGGTTTCTAATTTTTGCTGAGTAGGATAAAGATAATTTTTCGGATACCGATTAGAATCGGATGGGGCCATATGTACTCTAAAATATCAAGGTATGTATCTCATGTCCAGGTCTACTAGCTGTTATGTTACCAAACAAAATCAAAATTAAAGTCTTAGAGGTATTTTTTATTTTTTTATTTTTTTATTTTTTTTATTTTTATAAACAACAAGTTGATGAAAGATATCAAATTAGTTTCAGCAAAAACCAATGCGGCAATGATGGTATATGTGACCCCGGGAAGTTACGAAGCATCTAGACGGCTAAGCCTGTGCAAGAGCATCAATATTGGTGATATTTATCGGGTATCAGTTGGATAATTGGATTATTAAATTATTATTTGGGAAAATTACTAAAAATGACCTACAAATTGATTTTAAATGCAATTATAGACCCCTTATGTCATGTTTGGCAAAACTAACCCAAGAGGATAGTGAAATTACAAATACAGCCTTTATGACCAAACAAAAAAATGGGTTGCACCATTACCGTTCTGACCCTCGAGAAGTCTACAACGCAACTAAGAAGTCTACATTAAAGACTCCAAAGAAAGTCTACTATGTACATTTTGTAGACTTCAAGGAAAGTTTACAAAATAATTATGTTGAATATATAAATTTATAAATCAACAAAAAATAATTTAACAAAAAATTTATATTCATGACTCAAACTATAAATAATGGTGACGTTTAAAAAATTAAATTTCACAAAATTGAACCAAATTAAATCAACGAAGACAAATGGTGTAGTAAATGGTATACAAAATACATATTATACCAAACAAATACAAGAGATACCAACTAGTCTTGTCCATAACCATGTGTTTAGATATTGATGTGGTCACATGTTGGTATTTATTGTTGTATGATATTTATAAGTTTCATGAGTTTATAGTTATAATAGATTAAGTTTAAAGATTTGTATATACGATTTAGGGTTTAGGGTAAACAACTTAGTAGAATTATAGTTTAGAGCTCATATTCTAAAGTTGCGTTAACTATAAAGTGATTTTTTATTTTGAGTTATGTATGTTATTTTGCGTGTGTCTCCGAGTTACGAGTCCAAAAAATGGATAACGGTTTGACAATATAAGTCGAAAACACGTTTTTACATTTAGGGTTAGATTTAAGGTTTATAATTTTTATATTTAAAATGTTAAATTTGTATAAAAACGTGAAACTATGAATATATGAAACGTTTGGATGTTTGATACAAGTTTTTATTTAAGATATTAAATAATCTTTTGAAAATAATCGATTTAAAATTTCTGGCGTAGACTTCTAATGAAGTCTGCTAGAAGTTAGAGACTTCAAAGGAAGTCTACGTAATGTTTAGGGTTTCGTTGGAGTTTAGGGTTTCGTAGACTTCTTTTGAAGTCTGCTAAACCGAAAAATTTAACCTAACCGGATGTTTGGACCTAGTATATAAACAAAGCTTACTACAATTTACCCTAATTTTGTTTCTAAAAAAAATCTTTCGACTCTCTCTCTCTCTCCAACAGCGTTGCTTTTTTTTCTCTCCTCAGATCTTCCTCTTCCTCCTCTTCAATCATGTCTCTATCAAACATTCAAGTGAAATGGTAGCGTTATGAGCATCATCCTTGGCCTCTACAAAGGTTAGTTACCAGCATCTGTTTCTCTCGTTCTTTCAGTTTCTCCTTTTGTTTCTAATCTTTCTTTCTCTCATTCTTTTAGTCTCATTTTGTTTCTAATCTCTTTTTATCTCTAGCATCTCGAACGAACCATCGGCTATACAGATCCATTTCGACACTAACCTGATTCCGGCGAAAAACATATGAATCTTGGGAAAACGAAAAAGGCAGAGTGAATGAGGATAAGAAGAAACCTTCTCGTCGTGGGGATAAGAGAAAGAGAGGGTAAAAATAGACAGTATCTGAGAAGAAACCTGCTCCGAGAGCTAAGAGCCTGAGGGTATGCTTTAATCAATTGGTAGTTTAATGAAGATACTTTTACACTTCACTTTTGCCACATCTCTCACATCTTTTTTCTTGTGTCATGAATGGTTTGGATGATGACATCAGGAACTCCATTCCTATCAAGGTAAGTTCTATTGTGGCTGTTACTTCACGTATATTATTTGTTGAAATAGTTGTTCCTGTCAATGTTTTTGATACTTGAATGTTTAGTACTTGGTATAATATAGACCACTTTGCATTGTCTACATGACGATAGAACTATAGGAAGGATATTCAATGAGCATAGAATTTACGATGCAGTGGTGCATTGTTCTGATTAGAGACCAGTATTTCGTTTTGTTTAAATATATATGTTTCCTGTTTAAGCTCCATGATATCTTAGTATCCTCCTTCACTCGAAACACTCCTATTGTTTTAACCAGCATCGTCTTTTATAGGTTCTTGACCAAACTGCTCATAAAGGACACCAAACTGCTCACAAACTGCTCTTGGCTTTGCCGATATGGCTATTGGTACTGGAGAGGTAAATCATATTTTCCTTTAGCACAATTTTAGTTTATAATCTGTAGAATAGTAAGTTGATGACATGTTATGTATCCAGGTTGATCTCAGATTACTAGAAGATACAGTTCCTACAGACAGAATTGTGGTTTTGCGTGGCGGTTGGAGTTTGTTTGGAAAAGGATCTGCGGGTGAGATTCTGCTACGGCTTACATACAAAAGCATATGTGGAGGAAGAAGAAGATGACAAGACCAATGTCAAAGCCAATGATACAAATTCTTCTGATGATGAACTGTCTGATACAGAAGAACTGGGCACATTTGTGCATAAAGAAACATATGATATTGGTCAAGAATTTATGAACGTGTTATCTGCGTTGATATTGAGGTCTTGTTTTGCTTTGTTGAATGTTTTCTTGTGTCCGATTTTAGTATTGTATCTACTATATGAAAGTAGAATGGGGTCTCTCCATTGGGTCTCACCTAGTTGCTTTGTAATTCTTCTAATAGCTTCTTGATGAACTTGGTTTGTAGCTGAAAATGTACCAGTTGATGTGTTCACTGCCATGGGACGCATGTTTTACAAGGCACCTTCTAGTGGAATCATGATTAGAAAGGAACTCTTATTGAAGCTTCAGACATGAAAACCATTTGCAGCTCTGAACTTTACCATTTTTGGATCTTCCTCTTCCCCTTTTATTCTTTATTGTAATCAAAGTTGAGACTTTATAGATTCCAGACAAAATCTCTTTATACGGTTAATTTCCTTGAATTCATCTTAGCTTAGTTTGCATCCAAAACAAGATTTGAATATTTTTTTACGTCTTGTATACAATTCACCAAAAGTGAAGAAAATACATAACACAATGAAATGAAATAAAACATAAAAGGAAGAAGACCATAAGATAAAGGAAATAACTTAACTCAATCAAATTGTGAATTAGTCTATCATTTGTGACATGCATAAGAGGTGTATCCAAAACCATCTTTGCAACATTGAATTACATAAGAAAATTGGTAAACTTCATATGAAATCTCCATAGATGAGTTAAGTCCTAACCAAATATGAAAATTGGTTTATCTTATCAATATTAAACCTAAACATGTCCAACTCACATTAAGTAAAAACAATAACTAACACACATGTGTGAACATACAAATTTGAAAATTTCATTATAGATCTGATTTAAATGCATTTTTAATGAGTTCCAAAATGTAGACTTCATTTGACGTCTACACAAATGAGTTAGGTACTAACCAAACATAAAAATTGATTAATTCCATACATATTAGATCTAAACATGTCCAACTCACTCATAAGAAAAAAAAAAAACTACCACACATGTGTGAACAAAATAATCTTAAAAACTCATTATGAATAGAATTTAAATGCATTTTTAATGAATTTCATAATGTTGACCTCTGCCGAAGTCAACATCGTAGACGTCGGCAAAAGTCTAAAACTTCAGGTTACTTTTGCAATTACGGCAAATCACAAAGTAGACTTCCCTTGAAGTCTACACTGGTTTGTAGACTTTTACTGAAGGCTACTCCAAAAAGTACATGTTACTTTTGCATTTGACTAAAACTTTGACTTTTAAGTGTAGACTTCTCCTGAAGTCTACAAAATAAAAATAGTTAGTTTTGCAATTGACCAATATTTTACTTTTTAGAGTAGACTTCTCTTAAAGTCTACACAAATACACGGAAAATCGTCAAAATATCGTAGACTTCTCCAGAATTCTACACACGAGTTTAGACTGCACATGAAGTCTACGCCAAAATGAGAAGGTTAGATTTGCAATTGATCAAAGTTTGACTTTTAGAAGTAGACTTCAGATGTAGTCTACACCCGTGTGTAGATTTCCACAGAAGCCTACTTATAAAAAGATGTTAATTTTGTGTTTGACCAGAATTTCGAATTAAATAAATTGTAGACTTCAGGGGAGGTCTACTATTTAATTAAATAAATAGTAGACTTCTGCGAAAAGCTACAAATTAATGTTTTTTCTGGTCAAATGCTCGAGATTTTGGTCAAATGCAAAACTAACTTGTCCGTACATAGTAGACTTCAAGGGAAGTCTACTCTAAAAAGTCAAAGTTACGGTCAAATGTAAAATTGACCTATTTATTTTACAAAGTAGACTTCATTTGTAGTTTACGGTCTGTAGACTTCACATGAAGTCTACTCTGTAAAGTCAAAGTTATAGTCAAATGCAAAACTAACCTCTTCAAAACGTAGACTTCTCATGAAGTCTACATGTCTTATTTTTTGTTTTCAAAGAAAAACGTGTAGACTTCACCTGAAGTCTACTTCATATATTTTCAAGAATAGGCAATTGCAAATCTAACCTCTTTGTTGACTTGTAGACTATCTTAGAAGTCTACAATCGCGTAACAGATTTTAGATTCGGGAAATCAAGTGAATTTACCGTTTTTTTCGCCGTCAAACTTGGTTTTTAGCTCGTAAAGCTCCGGAAAGTTTGAATTGCATCGATAGCAAAGAAGCCCAACCGTTGTATATGCAAGAATCACAAGAAAACAAGAAGTTGTGAGAGAAAAAGTTTGGAAAACAAAAATTAGAGAGTTTTTTGGATGAATGAGTTGAAGAGAATGAAGATAAAGAGAGTATGAGTATAAAGATGAAGCATTTAGAGCAAAAAAAACAGATACATAAGCATTTAGAGCTGAAATTGTGTTGTTGATGGTGGTTGAAAATTTTGAAGAAGATGGCATTATGGTAAATAATTTGATATCTTTGGGTTTTGTGACTTTTTAATAAAAACAGATTTTTGAAAAAAATAAAAAATAAATAGAGAATAATGGCATTTTCGTGATTAAGTAATTTGGTTAAGGATGGAATGGTGAAAAAATGGTTAAATATGAAAAGGAGGAAAAAGTGGGTTACATTTGCATTTGACCACAAATTATGGGTTAGTTTTGAAACAATCCCTTATTATTTGGGTCTCAATTAAGCTTAGTTTGTATCACTTAAGTTATCCGAAATGAATAGTGAACATGGGTACGTGTCAGCGTTTTAGTGGCCCGTGTTTCTTTGATTTTAATTTTTTAATTTTTCTTTTAACAAAATTAATAGATTCACCTAACGTTGCACTTATCTGTAAAACTGTTTTTTTTTGTTGCTAAAATCTATCTGTAAAACTGTTTATCTTTTTTTATTTTGCTCTTCATCCCTCCCTCTTGTTCAAGATTTCAAGGATAAGATTGCTACTCCGTAACCTTGAACAACAAGGTTGCACTATTGTTGATCACAACTTTCTTTTTCCTATCTTTCTCATACATACAAAAAGAAGTAAATGAGGTAAATCAATAACACTAATGAAAACATAACTTTTTATATTAGATGATAATAAGATACAATTTTGATTACGACAGGTGAAGCATACATATGTTTCGTAGTTGGTGTCCAATGTACCGTAGAGTCGATGAGAAGGAAGGATCAATTTCTTCAGAAAATTTACTTTAAGATGGAGAAAATGTGATTAAAGATGAAGAAGAAGATTAAGGAAACAAGATAATTCCTAATATCAATTTAAGATATAAAAAATATTGATTTTATTAGCTATTTTTACTCGTAATATCAGTTTAAGATATTATTATTGTAATTTAGTTTCTTTTCATTTTAATATTAATATTTTTTTAATCATTATAATTGCCATTTTATAAACAGCTTGCGTAGAAATCACCAATGATAATATATAGATTGATTAATAGTTAATGTCAATAATAACTTGTGACACATATTCTTATCACGTTTATAAATAACGTAAATATTAATTAGAAACATTTACGTAAACTGCTAATAATTTTTACATCACTTATTTGTATTTGATGTAATTATAAATCAATTAAATAAATGACATAATTATTAGAATCAATTTTTGGAAACTGAAACTAGATTTTATATCAGTTCCGATAATTGATACTAACATTAACATCATTTATATTAGTTGATGTAAATGTTAATATCACTTTTCTATAATTGATATATTTTAACATCAATTCTTACAATTGATATAAACTAATTGCATCGATCCATTTTAAATCATATTTTCAAGTGATGTAAATTCTTTTTACATCAATTATAAATAATGCAACTATTAAAAATAAATGATTTTACACCCACATTTTTTTGTAGCGTGATGATTGATTACGGATAAGAAATGTCAAAAGTTTTTATTGTAAATCCATTAAATTACTTAACGTATTCAATATAGTTTTACCCCAAAATAAAACCCATTCAATATAGAAACTTAAGTTGATTAGATACTAAGATACACAATTTCTTTTTGGGCAAAAATTTAACTGATTCTTCGTCGTATATAGCCCATATCATTCTGAAACCAGTTATAAAATAGGGTTTGATATTGATCTATAAAGTGGAATGCCGTGGGAAAAAACGGAAAGAAAGAACAATTTAGCAATAGACCCTAAACTTATATTCTTGTCACTACAAAGAAAACGCGAGCTCTCATAACTCTGACAAACGTTGTTTACCAAAAAAAAAAAAAAAACTCTGGCAAACGTCTTCATAGCAATAAAGAACCATACAAAGCTTGAAGAACCATATAAAGCTTATAATGTTCCTTGGAATTCAAGTTTTAAACTCTCTTCGAAACTAACTTGGAAGAAATATATTTTGTTATAGCTTAAACATTAAATTTGTAACAAATTTTACGATGACTTAATTTGTGACTTTCATATCTTTTATAATTTCTAACACCAAACGTGACAATTATTTTATCCAAAGTATGTGTGTTCTTGATTTGAACACTGTGCATGCATGGTATACTACTTGTCGTAGAAGCTCTAACACTTGACACTGTGCACGGTTGCGGAGCTAGAAATAGGTTTTACGTGGATCAATATTAATATAATTATTTAATCGTAATAACCAAATTATTTTAAAACAAAATGTAATTTCTAAGAGGAAATTTTTTAAAAATAATAAGAAACTAATTATTTTTATATAAAAATCAATTTTTAAAGAAATAAATAAAAACTAAGAGTGTTTACAGGGATAGAGGCAGAAACACAAGTTGCTTTCAAAACGGCGGAGAGTGAATTCCATGGGTGGATGGGTGCACAAGCAATGGAGAGTGATGTAGAGAATAATATAGATGAGGTAACACATACGATGTATGTGGATGCACATCGAATACGATGTCAAGTGGATGGTTCGTGGAAGGACACAGAGAACAATTCTGGTTTGGGATGGGTATGTCTTCATGGAGATACTACTCTACTTCTAGGTGCACAAGGTGTAACTAAACGACGGTCTCCCTTACATGCGGAGATGGAATCATTAATATGGGCAATGACCTGTATTTTAGAAAGAGATATGGCGTGTCCAGAGTTTGAAACGGATTGCTTAGACTTGGTGGACATCGTCAACCACCCAGATGAGTGGCCGGCGTTTTCGATTCTCTCAGTCAAGCTCAGGAGCTTACAAGATCGTCTACCCAACTTCTCATTATCACATATTCCACGTTCTATTAATCTGAAGGCGGACTGTCTGGCCCGTTCTGCAAAATCACGAGCTTTTAATTTTTCTTATGTAAGCAACATTGCACCCACTTGGATTTCCAACTCGGGTGGAGCTTTCTGATTAATAGTTAGGTTGAAAAAAAAAAAAAAAAAAAAAAAACTAAGAATAATGCCATTACCGTTGTATACCCCCTAAAATAGGGGTGTTAATTAACATAAATGTAGTTTGACAATGGATGGATTAATTATTGTAGTAGTAGTTAATTGTGGTGTATTAAATCAGCTTTTTAGATGTAAAACATATAAATACTTGATAGGAAAATTTCCAAAACAATTAAATTAGTTATAATAAGATGAAAATTAATATAAAAAAACCAAATCATCCAAAACCAAACAAAAGAGAACGAATGATTAAAAGAAAAAGACTAACAAGGGGGTGCAAGGAGAAGATTTGAGCTTGGGTCAAGAGGGTCAAATTCATGTGTATTTAACCAAATCTCCCAACAAATACAATTAACTAAGCTTGAAAACCAATTTTTAAAAAAAGTTATGGGGGTCAACCGCCCCCTCCTAAACCTCTACCTCCGCCTGTGGCTGTGCATCAGTGCATGGTATGCTACTTGTTATAGGGGCTCTAACGCGTTCAAGGGATCACCACCTATAATGTATAATAATTCTGTCGGGTCGGATCTAACTTAGGATCGCCCATTTAAACAAAGGGACCACCATCTATAATGTATAATAATTTTGTTAGTGCAATAATTATTTCCAGTCGGATCTATCTTAGATCCCCACATTTAAACAAAATACAAATGAGGGATTCGTAAAGTTAAAGATCCAATCGATTGATATTAGCTATCAACCACGCAAACGTTTAAAAAGTGTTACGTGTAATTATAATTGAGAAAATACTTACATTTTTAAATTTTGTTTAAAAAATACCTCTATTGGTTTAATGTTTTAAAAATCCCACCAAATTTTTTGGGTTTTCCAAAATACCACAAATAGAAAATTGATTTTCTAAGTTTATAAAAAAAAAAATTTTGGGTTTGGATGAACTATCTTAGAATTAGGATATATGTTTTAGGAGGTATGGTTGAAATTTTGAAAATTTAATTTTAGTTTTGTGAAATTTTTGAAAATTTAAAATCGTATATTTGGAATGTGATGATATTTTATAGAAAAAAGTTAAAAAGTGTGGTATTTTTGAGAGGGGAAATTGCTAAAAATGACACACAAATTGATTTTAAATGCAAATGTAGACCCCTTATGTCATATTTGGCAAAACTAATCCAAGAGGGTAGTGAAATTACAAATACAGTCTTTATGAACAAACAAAAAAATGGATTGCACAATTACCGTTTTAACCCTCGAGAAGTCGTAGACTATTAACGAAGTCTACTATGTACATTTGTAGACCTCTTTTGAAGTCTACAAAATAATTATTTAGAATATTTAAATTTATAAATCAACAAAAAATAATTTGATAAAAAATTAATATTCGTGACCAAACTATAAACAATTGTAACGTTTAAAAAATAATTTTTCACAAAACTGAAACAAATGAAATCAACATAGATAAATGAGATAGTATATGAAATACAAATTACATACTATAGTAAACCAATACATGAGATAACAACTAATCTTCTCCATAAACATGTGTTTAGATATTGATGTGGGCACATATTGGTACTTATTGTTTTTTGATATTTGTAAGTTTCATGAGCTTATGGTTGTAATGGATTAAGTTTAAGGATTGACATACATGATTTAGGATTTAGAGTAAACAACTTTGTAGAAATTATAGTTTAGGGTTCGAATTCTAAAGTTGCGTTAACTATAAAGTAATGTTAAACTTTGAGTTATGTATGTCATTTTGCGTATGTTCCGAGTTACAAATCCAAAATATGATTAATGGTTTGACATTATAAGTAGAAAACATGTTTTTACATTTATGGTTAGATTTAGGGTTACAATTTTCATATTTAAAATTTGAAATTTGCATAAAAGTATTACATTGTGAATATATTAATGTTTTTATGTTTGATACAAATTTTTATTTAGGGTTTTGAATAATCTATTGAGAATAATCGATGTAGGTTTTTGAAGTCTATACTCGAAGTATGTTCCAATGTGTAGACTTTTGGAGAAGTCTACATAACGGTTAGAGTTTAGGTTTTAGGGGGAGTAGACTTCGAATGAAGTCTATTCTAATGTGTAGACTTTTGGGGAAGTCTACTTACCGTTTAGGGTTTTGTTTAGAGTTTAGGGTTTCGTAGACTTCAAACGAAGTCTACTAAACCGAAAATTTTAACCTAACCGGATTGTTTGTATCCATATATAAACTAATTATTAGAGAAACACTAATTTCGTTAGATAAGTGGGGAATCTATCCCCTTCTCAACGGCGCTCTCGTCTTCACCTTCCGGCTTCATCTAATTCTCACTACTTATCTTCAACAGATTTTCACCATTGAAGATTTCATGGTTTGGCTCTTATTCTAAGTACCTTTTCTCGAATCGATTCATGGTTTCTCTCCGATTATCTTTACATTTGTCTTGCGATTTAGTTCATGAATCATTTTTCTCAGACTTTCTTGGCGACCCAACAGCTAATTCGATGAGCTTGTGTGTGTTTTCAGGTGAACACATAAACCCAGCTTCGGCTCAAGAGTTGTCAAAGGCTTCTAGCCAAATCTGTACCAAACCCTTAAGAGTGGAGTCAGTGCCGTCTCTAAGGCATGGCAAAGTAGGCTTTTGCCTAGGGCCCACTCGAAATTTCTGCATTTTCATTAAGAAAAATGGGCCCAAAAATGTAAAATAACAAAAAAATTACACTAAAAGGGGCGCAAAAAAAAAAAAAATTTATATGTATCGTTTTTAGCCTAGAGCCCCAAACAATATTGAGACGGGACTGAGTGGAGTCAATACCATCAGTGACGGCACGAAAGGCTCAGAACTCGGTGATGTGTTCTTGGTTAACTCGATGTTGATTCGGAGCACCAAATCTAAAATTAACCATCCTCAGAGTCTTGGAACTTCAACGCTGAGTTTGAGGTATCATGTCTCGGCTTCACATTTTTGAGTTTTCAGATTTTCCTTTCCGTTTGTGTTCATGCTTCACCAATATCCATTTTTGCTTTTCTTAAGATTTTTTTTTGACATAAATCTTGATTTGTTTTTGTAGGATTGGATTATGGAACAACAGGAAAAGAACTATCATATTAGTCCCTGCAAATGACGGTAAGTCCTTGGTCGTTATGTCGCAAGGTTGGTATTCATGATAAATCAATGTTCAATTAGCTTATATAATTGTTGAATTATTGAGGGCATATAACGTGATAGGAACTGATTTCTCTGATAAATCAATGTTCAATTTAGCTTGTAAAGCCATTATCTGAAACTTGTATTCTTTATCAGTTTGCTTTAATTGTGTGATGGTTGTAGAATTTAAAGTTTACATGGTTAATTTTTTGGTTGAAAGCTACTGCTTTTTTTGACAAATTTTTACAGAATTAATATCTTCAATATCACTACTTAGTTTTTACAATGTGTTTGGATGTTTCACTGATATGGATTTTGTTTGCTGTTATGTGTGTGTTTGTAATTTGTAGTTCTTTGGCCATTGTTTGTGTTTTAGAAGAAGCATCCAATCAATCTCATCATCACATATCACTCTCCACTCTCTCCATCTTGTTTGTGCTTCAAAGAGATCCACATGGAAATGTCTAGGTTTGTTTTTGTTTGCGCCATCTCGTTTAATTGATTTGAATCTTACCAAAAATAATTGATTCAAAAAGTAAACAGAGAAGAAACTAAACCGAGCAAAATAATCAATTCAAACGATTTTCTTCATCAATCTGGGGCTTATTGGTTAAATTGATCTTTTAGCTCATTCATTATTCATTAATTTATCTTGATTTTTCTTCTTGTAAGATCATTTTCTACAAATCTGAAATGTGTATTGGTTTTAGCTTGGCTCAAGTCATAAATAATCTTTTGGACATCAATCTAATGATAATTCACCATTTTGTTTTAAAAAAAAAGAAATTCACCATTTTGTTTTAATCCTATTCATGAAAATGCAGTTTGAACGAGAGATGTAAAACGAGTCCAGAGATCTTGACGTGAGCGTCCACAAGCCAAAGCAAAACATCTTGACATAAGCGTCCACAAGCCAAAGCAAAACATTTCACATTGTTTTTTGTTTTGTGTTAGATTGTGGGGGAGCTCAAACGCAGAGATCGTTGCAGAACTTTGACATTGGTGAAACTAATTGTAATTACCATGGCTTATTTATTGTAATTACCGATGTAGTCTTTTAGTAAGAAACTGATTGGCTTATGTCTCTTGTGTATCGTTGCATGTTGTAAATTCATGTTCTTGTACATTTGATTTGGTGTTTTTTGATAATGAAAAATGTGTCAGTTTAACTAGTGTTAGTTTGAAAATTGAATCTCCGAAACTAATCAAGGCAAAAGGAATAAGACATAACAAGAGAAAATGGTAAAATATAGGCCATAAGATTGTCAAGTCATTTCATTTTTTCAAGAAAATGATATGAATTTTGACTTATTGTACGTGTCCAAAATCAGTCTCAAGACATGTTTTGATGGAAGGGATATTACATTGAAAGAGAGTTGAAAAAGATTTGAAGTCTTCACTGACACGTAGACTTCATCTGAAGTCTGCACAACAGAAGATATGATGTCTCCATAAATGAGTTAAGTACTAACCATATATAAAAATTGATTAATCCCACAAATACTAGACCTAAACATGTCTAACTCGTCTATAAGTAAAAACAATAACTAATATATATGTGTGAACAAACAAATCTGAAAAATTCATTATAGATAGGATTTAAATGTGTATATAATAAATTTCATAATGTAGATTTCATATGATGTCTACACAAATGAGTTAGGTACTAACCAAACATAAAAATTGATTAATCCCATAAATATTTAACTTAAACCTGTCCAACTCACAAATAAGTAAAAACAATAACTAAGACACATGTGAGAACAAAAAATTCTTAAAAATTCATGATAGATAGGATTTAAATGCATTTTCAAAGAATTTCAAATGTAGACCACTACCGAAGTCAACATCGTAGACGTCCACATAAGTCTAAAAATTCAAGTTATTTTTGCAATTACGGCAAATCACGAAGTACACTTCACCCGAAGTCTACACTGGTTTGTAGACTTCTCCTCAAGGCTACTCATAAAAGTACAAGTTACTTTTGCATTTGACCACAAGTTTAACTTTTAGGTGTAGACTTCTGCATAAGTCTACAAAATAAAGAGAGTTAGTTTTGCAATTGACCAAAGTTTGACTTTTTAAAGTAGACTTCTTGTGAAGTCTACCCAAATACGCGGAAAACCGTCAAAATATTGTAGACTTCTAATGCAAGCTACGCCAACATGGAGAAAGTTAGATTTGCAATTGACCAAAGTTTGACTTTTATGAGTAGACTTCACCTGTAATCTACAACAACGTGTTGACGTATTCCGAAGTCTACTCGTAAAAGGAGGTTAGTTTTGTATTTGACCAAAATTTCGAATTAAATAATATGTAGACTTCTACATACGCCTACTATATAATTAAATAAATAGTACACCTCTCTGGAAGTCTACAAATTAATATTTTTTCTGGTCAAATATTCAAGATTTTGGTCAAATGCAAAACTAACTTGTCTATACATAGTAAACTTTTTTTTCACTCTACTCTAAAAAGTCAAAATTAAGGTCAAATGCAAAACTGACCTCTTTTTCTATAAAGTAGTCGTCATTTGCAGTCTACGGTCCGTAGACTAAACATGAAGTCTACACCAAAAAGTTAAATGTTTGGTCAAATGCAAAACTAACCTCTTTTTTACGTAGACGTTATCTGAAGTCTACACGTCCTTTTTTTTTCCAAAGAGGAACGCGTAGACTTCAGGTGAAGTCTACTTCAGATATTTCCAAGAATGGTCAATTGCAAATCTAACCCCTCTGTTGAATTGTAGACTACCTTAGAAGTCTACAATCGCGTAACAGATTTGAGATTCGGGAAATCAAGTGAATTTACCGTTTTTTTCGCCGTCAAACTTGGTTTTTAGGTCGTAAAGCACCGGAAAGTTTGAATTGCATCGATAGCAAAGAAGCCCAACCGTTGTATATGCAAGAATCACAAGAAAACATGAAGTTATGAGAGAAAAAGTTTGTAAAACAAAAATTAGAGAGTTTTTTGGATGAATGAGTTGAAGAAAATGAAGATAAAGAGAGTATGAGTATAAAGATGAAGCATTTAGAGCAAAAAAAACAGATACATAAGTTTTTAGAGCTCAAATTGTGTTGTTGATGGTGGTTGGAAAATTTGAAAAAGATGGCATTATGGTAAATAATTTGATATATTTGGGTTTTGAGACTTTTTAATAAAACAGATTTTTGAAAAGAAAATAAAAATAAATATAAGATAATAGCATTTTCGTGATTAAGTAATGTGGTTAAGGATAAAATTGTGAGAAAATAGTTAAATATGAAAAGGAGAAAAAAATGGGTTACATTTGCATTTGACCACAAATTATGGGTTAGTTATGGGTTAGTTTTGAAACCATCCTTTTTGAGAATTGTCCAAGAATCAATTTAATTTTAAACGAATGTTCTTGAATGGCGATCCAAACTAACGTTTTTTCGAAACGTCAAATCCAAAGCTCTCAAGTTTTTTTTTGGGGTTAATTAGGCCTATATTACATTTGGTGCACCTAATTAGGTGACTAACAGCCGTTGGAGCCAAATTAATAGAGTAACAGAGATATAACAATCTTGGACGAAAATACCCTTCTGTGCTTTGTCGGTGAAAATTTCGACTGCGTAAAAGTTGAATATTTCGTAGCTGTAAAAAACGTATATGGGGATTCGATTTGCTAGATTTTTATGGAAACATGAATATTTTATGAACAGAAATTGATTCATCATTAATTGGAAAAACGAAATGGATGGAAATTGTAAGATAATGCAAGAAGATCGTGATTGAGAGTATCACGATATTGAATCAGTGGGAATTTGATTCAGGAAGAGGACGAAGATTTTGCAGTAACAATCAGATCTCATCGAGCCAATCAGATCGTGTAATTGGCACATAACCTCTGCTAATTTGATATGATTTGGAAGTTACGATCTTCTCTGTATAGTAGCTGCTTCTCTGTATATATAAAGGAGCTGTTGTTGTTCGTCATAAGTCATAGTTGCCTGGTAAAAACCGTATAAGAAGAAGATGGAGAACAAAAGTAATGGAGTTGCGCCAAAGCAAGCCGAGGTTTTAATAGTTGACTATAACCTTGTAATTTTATATTTGTAGTTGTAATTGCAGTCCATAAATAGTGGACTATTGTGTGCAGATGGAGAAAGGGACGACAGTGATTGCAATTTTAGGTGAATGGATGGTTCTTGGGACTGGTGTGTGGGAGTTCAAACCTAAGAAGGGAGAGTTGGCCAAGTGTTTGATGTTGACATCGAGGCACCAATTTGAAGAGCTGGTTGAGATGGTGAAGGGGATGTTCAAGATTAGTCCAACCAAATCCGTGAATCTATCGTATCGTTGTCCTGATGTGATGGCGAGTGAGGATGATTGCATTACACCGCCAGTTTCAATAACCAGTGACCATGATGTCACCGTCCTCGAGGCGGTATGCCATTATGTTGAGAAAGTTAGCTTGTGTGTAACTAGTGACGAGACTGCAGGAAATTCCTTGAAACTTGGCTACACATCGAAAGGTAACTATTGTAGTCGAGTATTTTTTTTGTCGTGTTGAGGTTCACTATATGACTGGGAAATGGTGAACTATACACTTGTCTCTGTGAATAGTTTAAAAACGTAGTAGTTGACTACATATTTTAAAGTAGTTGACTATAATGCTAATCATTTTTTTGTGATGGATACGCCTTGCAGATGAAAGTGCTATGAGGGGTAAAGCAAAGACGATTAGCGTGGACGAGAAGGTGGACGGTGAGGAGGCATTTTACGATAGTGAGTCTGAAGGTGGTGATTGGCATGATATTGCGTTAAGGGATTGTGAAGTTATCGATGATGGTGACCACAAAAGGAAGGGGAAGGATATCTCCGGTGCTGTGATAAGGGAGGGTGGAGAATGCTCTCACAACTGGCCTTGCGATTTGGATTTGATTGACTCAGGTGATGATGCAGACAGTGAGGATGATGTACCTGGAGTGAAAGTGCGGCCATGTGTCTTGCAACAATGCGCAAATGAGGCGCTGAGTTCGGTGTTGGGTAACTTGGCGGTTACGCCTAGGGATGCACCGCCTGTGTTGGACGATAGTGTGAGTGGAGGTTAGTTTTTGTCTATCGTAGTGTTATGTTTAATGTCAATGTGGTATTGAAAACAGTAACTATAACATGTTCTATTTTCGGTGGTAGTTAACTATAACTCAACTAATAGTTGAGTATGTAGTCATACGTTTATTGTCAATGTAGTTGACTATGTTATGTTCTATATTCGGTGATAGTGAACTACAATGCAATTAATAGTTAAGTACGTTGTACATTTTTGATTCATGTTCCGAAAATAATATTAATGAGATTGCTGTTTTTTTGTGTGGAGGTATTGATGGAGCGCTAAATGATCTTGAGTATGAAGGAGATGCGGTGTTCATAGGCAGGGTATTTAGGAGTAAAGAGTTCTTCAAAGTTAAGCTTGCGGTGCATGCCATTAACGAGAAGTTCCACTTTCGAACGAAGAGGTCAACCCCAACATTTGTAGAGCTGGTTTGTATTTCAAGTAGTTGTCTGTGGCGTGTCTATGCGTCGATGCTAGATGAGAGTGGTAATTTTCAGATAAAGAGAGCCAACTTTCAACATACTTGTACTATAGATGATCGGAGATACTATCATCGTCAGGCGACGACGGATGTGATTGGGGAGATGATGCGTGAGCGTTTCATCGGTGTTAGTAAAGGTCCACGTGCTTGCGAGATAAGGTCATTGATGAAGCAGCGGTTTGATGTGAATATCAGCTATTGGAAGGCATGGCGGTGCCATGAGGTCGCTATGGAGAAGGCAGTTGGTTCCGCAAAAGGGAGTTACGCTCTTCTCCCCGCGTATTTGGCTAAGCTTGGAATAGCTAACCCTGGTTCCATAATTAGCATGGAGATGGAGAACAAAAATGGAGCGTCTACCTTTAAATTTTTGTTTTTGTCATTCAGTGCATCCATGCAAGGATGGAAGTACATGCGTAGGGTAATCTTGTTAGATGGAACCCATCTACATGGGCGTTATGGGGGATGTATGCTAACGGCAAGTGCTCAGGATGGCAACTTCCAGATTTTCCCGATCGCTTATGCGATCGTGGACAGTGAGAATGATAAATCATGGGAGTGGTTCTTCAGATGCCTGACCAGAGTTGTTCCTGATGCGTACGATTTGGTCTTCGTATCAGATCGACATTCAAGCATCTACAGTGGTCTTGAGAAGGTACGAACCTATCTATATACAGTAGTGCACTATCCTGCGTATTTATTACACTATTGTAGTGGACTATCCTGCGTGTGTATTAATCTTTGTAATTTGGTAAAAAAAATTCTACTGCAGGTGTACCCTCTGGCTGGACACGGTGCATGTGTTGTGCATTTGGCGAGGAATATTGCTGTGCGTTTCAAAGGGAAGAGGTTGCCGTCCTTAATGGCTATGGCTGCCCGCAAATTCTCTGTTGGTGAATTTGATAAAGTTTTTGCAGAAATCGAAGCCGTTGATAAGGAGTGTGCTGAATATCTACAACGTTTGGGGTTTGCGCATTGGACCCGCTCCCACTTTGTAGGAATGAGGTACAATATTATGACCACCAATATCGCTGAGTCACTCAACAACGTACTGAAGGAAGCGCGTGAGTTTCCAATCATTTCTATGGTCGAGGCTTTGAGAACTAGTCTTATGGGGTGGTTTGCTAGGCGTCGGGAAGCAGCTGTGGCTGAAAAGTGTGTAGTAACACCGAAGGTAAAGGAGAAAATGGAAGCTAACTTCTTTTACTCAACGTCGATGAATGTTAAACCAGCCAATGAAAGTGAGTTCCAGGTCCAGAACAGAAAGGGTGAAATATTCATTGTGGACTTGAAGAGGAAGATGTGCAGTTGCCGGGAGTTTCAGTTGCTGCTAATTCCTTGTAGTCATGCATTGGCAGTAGCCGCGGAAGTAGGTTTGGCTACTGATAAGCTTGTTGGGACTGCTTATTATAGTAAGGTTTGGTGTGCGGCTTATGAGGGAACAATTCATCCGGTCCCAACAGCGGATGAAAGTTATAACGTAGCTGAGGCGATTGAGCTGAACCCGCCGGTAACGCGCCGTCCTCCAGGGCGTCCAAAGAAGGTGAGGATATTGTCAGCCGGTGAATTCAAGGTAATTGTATAATATATTGTGCACTTCTAAAGTAGATAGATGAAATAATTGTTGGGTACTTTTGGTGAATTAGTATATTGGACTGAATTGTGTTTAATGTGATTGAATGTGATGCAGCGGCGTTCGAATAAGGGAGGACGGCTGTGCACAAGATGCCTTCGCAGAGGGCACAACAAAGCATCATGCAAGCTGCCGATTAGGGACCCGGCGTTGGGACTGTAGTTTGGTGAGGTGTTGGGAGGAGTACGGCAGAAACTCATTTGAATTTCCGTTTAGTATAATAAGTTTCAAGTTGAGTACTTGAAGAAGCTGATTTTCTCTTTCAATTTCTTTGTTTTGGTTTAAATTGTTGCAGTTGGGAGATCAACTTGTGTTTCAATTTCTTTGTTTCTTGTTGACATTTGTTCCGTTCAATGAAATAAGTTTTTTTATTTAAGTTATATTCTTTGTAATGTAGTTGATATAGTTGACTCTATTATGATTAGTGACCTACAATGTTTATTTCTGTTTGAGTATATAGCACGAAAATATCAGGGTAGTCGAATCTGAAATGTGAATTATAATGTTGTTTCTTATGTTTGAGTATATTATTAACTGAAATAGCTAGCTACGACAATGAGATTTGTTTATGATTAGTGAACTATAATGTGGTATATATAGTCATATTTTATTAGTTAGCTATCTTAGTTAAAAAGTTTGGCACATGTAGTCATATTTTATTAGTTAGCTATACTAGTTAGCTATCTTAGTTCAAAAACATAACCACGATCAAAAAATAAAGGAACCGAAAAAAAGAAGTAAGAACAGATAATTAGCTTGATCACCTAATCAACTTCAAAATTATTATACACAAAGGGAATTCTAATGATTTAGTGCCATACTCCTACCGTTCAGAATTTTGACTAAAACTTGGTTAGTGAAAAGGATTAGGCAAAATTTTTAGTGGACTGTAGTGTATGTTGATATATAGCTGACTATTTTGTATAGTTGACTTTGATGGTGTAAGTAATGTGTAATACTTGACTACATACGTAGTACACTATAATATATTAGAAATGTATAGTTGACTATACAGGTGAGTGTATGATATAATCCACTAAAACGCTACAATGGAAAGATAATGTAGTGGACTAAGTTAGCTAAGCATCAAGTGTAATTGTGTAATTAGAAACGTGACCTTGAAATGCAACTTAAAAAATGTCGTAAGAATACAAAAAAAGAACGTCTGAGATCACATGAATCCTTGAAACGATGTTTAAAGTACTAGAAATTGAGCCTGCAACACAACATTCATTGTGCGCTTGGTTGCCAATCTAACCCACTTGAAGAGGTGAATTAAATTTCTCGTAAAGTGTGATGCCGTAGTTTTTCCCTGCATTTTTAACACATTCTTGATCGAGTTTAGAAGTCAAAGTAAGTGTTGAAGAAGCATGCAGCTCAAGTAGAAGCACTGTGGCGATCCCGTGAGCCCCTGCGTTTAGGAAATAGCAAGTAGAGATGTTATGTAACCAGAAAAGAAGATATAGGTAATTAGCACAGTGTGTAGTGAGACATTTACCTTTGGGTTTTATTTCCCATGAGCCCTCGTAGCAGTTAAAGTCGAATGGGGTTTTTGCGTCAGTCTTCATCTCGTTATTGGTAGCGCATCTTCTTATGAGAAACGGTAACGATGCTGCAAAGTGGAACAACTCATTCTGAAGTTCCAATAAGTCATATCGTGTAGCGTCTGGCTGTAGTACAATAATTTCGTGGCTCGTTAAGTCAACGCAAAGGCCGATCCAGTAGCCGTTTATGCTGTAAGGGCAGTAGAGCATATCGATCTCAGTGAACCATTGGCGGCCGTTGGCAACATATTTTGAAACCTTCTGTGGGATCTTGTAGTTCCTCTTTGTCAAATTCGGGTACAGCATTGAGACAGTGTTGACAAATTCAGTGTCCATGAAACCGACAGGCCTGGCTAATTATGGTGCCTTAAACTCCTCCAAGAAACGCTCCTGGAGTAAAACGATCAGTTTATCCATGACCTAAAAGCATGCAAATCACGGGTTTGTAAAATAGCCAAAGTAAGTAGTAAGCTAATTATGATCAATTTATGGAGAGAGAAGAGGGCATTGTTCATATACGAGGTCTGATAAACGCTTTGTTTGCTCCCATAACTCCTTGAAAGGTCCTCTTGAAACAGACGCATCATTCCCAATTTTGAAAGCACTGAGACAAAATAATAATTATTGTAGTCAACTTTTCATGTTAGTTGGTATTTGGATATATAATTGTTTTCTCGCAAACCCTAACCTTTTAGTTTTGACCACCTTCAGAAGCATCTGAAACGCTGCATCGTCCACAGTGGGGACGGGATCATGGCGAGGAGAGATAGCGGTAGTTTTCTTCTGTTGTTTGGTTGGTGGCTCTGTTGTAGTAGGCAGCTTCCGTTTGGTTCTTTGTTTGGTTTTTAAGTTCCTAATGAGCGAATCACTTGTATGAGTGTTAGCTTCTACTGCTGCTGGAATTAGGTCCTGAGTAAGACCCAAGGAGAATGTGGGAGGTTTGATGGAGTCACTTATTTTGTCCTATAAGTGAACAAACGATTGTAAGGTAAATGGTTAGCTAGACAACAACATTGTCGTTAGGAACCATTTAGAACATTTAACAGGATGTTCTTACTATTGGTTGTGCATTGTCAGTGTTGATGGGTTGTGCAAGAGCTCCGTCTGTCAGAGGAGTCTCATTGCTTGTTTCTGCCTTATCGAGTATTTCATTAACTACATCCATTACATCCTTGTTCAAGTGTCCCTGTGGAAAATGACAAAAGCACCAATGAGAACGCAGGTCAACTGAAATGGATAGTACACTGTAGTGCACCATAATAGTTCACTTTAAAGAAAATGTTAATATAGTGCATTATAAATAGTTCACTACAATGCATCATAATAGTGCGCTGTACATATACGGGAAATGTAGTGCATCATAATAGTCCACTATGCGCAGTGCGTTCAATATAGTGCAATTTAATAGTTCACTTTTATGGTAGAGAGTACAATTTGTAAGCAACGCTTACTTGTGCTTGGAGATTCTCTGTTTGAGGGAGTTTGACTGTCACCTTCTGTACCCCAGCATCTACTCGATGGCTAGACATAAGTTCCTGTTAGAAAGGCACATGTGCGTTGATAAATAGTTCAATACAACTGAAAAAATAACTGTCAACAAATGATCAATGGTGAGCGTACCTTGTCAGCTATTTGTTGCAACTTAATCACATCAATCTGATTTGATAGGCAATATATCTTGTCAGACATATGTTTCATCCCGGCCTTAAGAGCCAAATCCTGAACTTCTAGCAAACGAGAGAACTTGGCATCAAAGCCTTTTAAAGTTTCCATCATCTTGTTATACTGAGAAACTGCAGTTTGAATCAAGCGTTGTCCGTCATGATGAATCATTTATAGTATTCATAATGTATGTGGGCAGAACCTGTTGAACGCTTAAGAGAAAAAATACCTGAAGACTTGTCAACAACATCTTGAACGTCGGCGACAGTAAGAGTAGCTGAACTGTCTGAAGTTTGTCCAATGTCAGTCTTGTTTTTCCTCTTGACTTTATCCTTTATGAAAGGAGGGACAGCAGCTGCGACACACTTCTCTTTCCCTTTTTTTCCTTTCGCATTAACTTCTTTCTCTGGTGGGACATCTGCTGCGTCAACGCCTCCAGACCAAGAATCATTTGAGAAAATTTGGTTTTTCTGCAATAGGTCTAGCATGTACAGAACATTTTCGTCAGCAGTCTCAGTAGACCATGATAAGTCAGCTCCTTCTAGATCAGTTGCATGTAGAGTATATGAAACATTGACCTAAAACAGCAAACAAAGGTAAATTGAGTCCAAAAAGATGAAGTAAAGATACAATGTGTTTCATGTAGTAATATATTGTTACCGGGCGCTCTGTGTCTAGCTTTTTGACGAGACTCATACTGAATTTAAGAGGCTTCTCCGCTCCTTCAAAATCAGACTCGTCATCCGATTCAGCAGAGATACATGTTTCCTTTTTTCTCTTATTAGTCACAGTAGTTGCAAATGAGAGTAACTCGGGAATACAACTCATTGCAACAAGCTGAAGACCGTGAACGAAACCTTGAATTGCCATCGTGGACTGACACATACCAGCTTGTTTCCTCATCTTGATGCTCTTCATTGTAAAATCGAAGCAATCTCTGCCCCATGGGTGTTCTAGAAACAAGTCCAAGTCTCTAATCATACGGACATGTGAACTATCTAGCTTACCTGAAAGTTCACTATATTACTCAAATACTATGTTTTATCGTGTTGACGATATAGTTAACAATCAAAACGCAATAGTTAATAGTCAGATGAAAAGGTAAACAAAATTTACCATCGTTACTAGTAGGCAGTAGGAGCATATCGACTATCAGTAAACAACAAAGCTTTAGTCCCTTCATTGCATCTACCTTCCTCGACTTCAGTTTCTTGCATATACGTAATGGGCTACAATCATCCTCATTTTCAAACAATTCGGACCAATATGAAGATCTACTTTGACCGTCTTCCTCTCCTTCACCTTCGCCGTCCTCCTCCTCCGCATCTGCAACTAAGCCGTCGTGTACAAAAGCTTTAGCCGGAGGCTTCGCACACTTCAATCCGGTGGCCACAGCGAACTCATGCAATGAAAACCGAAATGGTTTTCCACCAAAAAGTATCCAAATCTCGTGGTCGTTCACCGTAACTAGCTGACGACAAAGCAAATAATGTAGTAACTGAGCAGATGAACAAACCTTGAACCCCTCTTTGAGTAATTTGCCAAATTGGGATTTGAGGAGAAGGTCTTTTTGTTGAGGATTTCGGTCGAGAAATTTCATGATAGCAATGTGGTATTTGATGAAGCAGTACTGATTCACCGTGTTACCCATTGGCTCGCGACCAAAACGGAACAATCGTTTAGGTAAATTCGGATCTTTCATCGCAACAATCGTTGGAAAATGTGGAATGGCCAAAGGGTGATGAGTGAAATGCGAAATTGTGAAAGAGAGTATGAAGAAAACAATGAGAAAATAAGAAGGAATGAGACTAAAGGGGAACAAATGAGATTTGTTTGATCGTGATGGTAGGTGCGGCGGCTTGAGAGTGAGGAAGAAGGAGGAGAAATGTGATTAGGTTTGTCTTAATTTTTTTTTTTTTTTTTATTAAAACTTGTGTGGGTAAAAAATCAAACAGATTTACCAAAGGGTATAGCTAGAAATCAATAGGACAAAAATGTTATGAATTGAATTATGATTTTCCAATTGTTAGATTCTATGTTTTGTATGGTAAGAGTATTATTCATTGGTATTTCCCTTTTTTTTTTTAGAAAGAATAAAAGATTTGGAAAAGCTCTTAATTTTTTTTATGGTTAAAAAAGCTCTTAGGTTAAAAGCTAAAATTAAGGTAACCATGAATTTGTAAGTTATATAACGCTTAGCCAATGTTTAATCGTGAAAAAAATATCACAAATTCGCAAAATTATTGAAACTAATTAATTTTATTGAATTGGTCAAATAACGGGAACGTTGTTCGTATTATCCACAATCTAAGTATATTATACTTTAGTTTTCTTGATATATACTCTTTCCGTCCCATTTTAAATGATCTTTTAAAGTGATTTTTATATCAAATTAGTTGATCTTTTCAAGTTTCTATGCAAAATTTATTGTGTTTTAATTGATTTTGACTGTTTGAATTATGCATATTGTTTTTTCATTGGTTAAATTATTTTGGAATTGATGATAAAACATATTTTATATTGAAAAAACAAAAAAAATAATTTCTTAATATATATGTAACAACCTTAAAGATCATCTAAAATGAGACAGAGAGAGTACTAAATAGTTTAAACAGTATAGTAGAACGATTACAAATGATACAACACAATTGATAAGATATTGAGATTTATATGTGTTAGAATCTCACATTCGAAATTGAAAACTAAAACTTATCTAATATAAGAGATATAAATCAATTTATTTATTATTAAAGGTTTTGAATTAGAAAACAAAACTAATAATACGTTTGACACCATGAAATCGTGATTCATGTAGTTAGGAGATATATGTAACTATTGATGGCCCCATTTTGCATTTAGTTTTTCCGCAGAACCCGAACAGTCCATTTCAGTTTACTGTCTCTTATCAACACAGAGTCATCAATTGTTTTGGACGTATATGACTAAATATTCATATACGATAGCTAATGGGGTCATAATGAGACGCAAGATTGATTGATACGCATGCACAATTGCACATGTCTCAAAGAAATACTATAGTAATCCAATAATGTAGCTAATTGAATTATTATATATCTTACTATGCATAGATACTTAGAGCATGTATATTGGTGATCTTTTAATGGAATTATTAGCTTTAATTTAATACTAAATGTGTTAGTTGAGACTTAATTTGATACTTCTACTTTTTAGTGTTTATTGGTGATTCTCAATAAGTTTATTAGAAATAATTAAAATAATAAATGTTTTAAAAAATAGTTTTTAAAAAAAAATATTTAGAAATGATAGAATAATCAAATTACCACATATAAACATAAAAGATTTTATAAAAATACAAATTTATTATGGTTCATATCCTCGCAAACGTGAATTACAAATCGTAAAAACAAAACAAAACATAAAATCGCATATAGTAAAATACAAAAAGAGTAAAAATAAAAATCACGGTCCATTCACAGCGCAACACGTGTCCCTAGACACTGTTTGATTCGGATCAAATAAGTGATACTTTGTGGGTTGAATTGATACCCAAACCCATTTATTTAATCAGATAAAATCAAAGAAACTGAACTGAGATCACTAATGTAAATGCTCTTAGATAGACTTCTTTTAGAAGTTCACGTGTTATCATAATTAATCATTAACAACTTATGTTTTGAAGGGACTTGTATTTATTTTTCCTTAACCCAGAAACTAGGTTTTTGTTCAGTATACATTTTAATTTACAGTTGCTTTTATTTTTATATATATATATATATAATATAGTATATTCAATGGTGTAATACTTAGGGGTGTTTACAAAGAAAATAAGTAGCTACATGCCAATTTCGTATTACAGAAAAATCAAAGATTCGGGATTGGAGAGAAAGAGATCGACTGAAACCGACACGTTCGGTCCAAAATATTTCATTATTGTTAATATACTTTAATGAAAGAATAAAAAAATATACAAATAAAAGTTTTTTCGTCTGGTCGCGACAAATATATGGACACATTTTTTTGTAAAATTGTACACAAACACTTTTCATATTAGCCATACTTCTTCTTTAGTTGTTTATTCTTTTTTTTTCTTCGAATTATATTAAGAACACAAATTACACAGAGATGATAGCCGGTAGGGTAAAACACCTCCGTTGCCATGATAACACGGAAACGAAATACAACGGTAAAATACTAAGCCCAAACAAGGGAAGCAAAAACCGAAAGTAGTACCGGAAAGCATAGTCCAAAACATGTAAGGCTAAAGAGATAACACCCAATTAAAAATTGAAAAGAGAACTCTTATGGCTAACGAATCAACAAGCTCCATTTGGTGGAATGAGAAACATAACCACCAAACACATTGGTAGCAAATGAATAGAGTCTTTATTGGCAAAGACGAGGTAAGATCGGGAAGAAGAAGGACACCAACACTAAGAAACACATCCAAACGCACCGGAATGACTTCAAAATGATATTCAGCCCAATACTCGAAAGCAAGCTGTTGATTTACATCACCGTTGAACCCTTTATTGATACGAAGATAATTTGAAAGCAGAACCACTGGTCGAGTGAAATAAAGCTCGAGAGCTTCTTCATCCATAAAAAATCAAGCCAAAACATCTCAAAAACCAAGCTGAACCAATCAATCATCGCAAGAGAACCGAGTAGACGAAGGGGATAAACTCCAACAAGGGATTGAGGCAAAAGCCAACAATCAACAATCCAGGACTGAAGCTCAAACAACTCCAAATCAGAAGACCATAGAGGAAACACGAAACCGAAACAAAATAAAAATAAACCTCTTCGCTAGGGGCATGTGTAGGAGACTCACAAATTAAGAGGGAAAGAGCATGGAGATAAACCCGAAAGCAATAACCGCAACTCTAACCTCACTGTCAGAACAGAGGAACCAAACCGCCACTACGCATATGAGAGAGGAAGCCAAAAATTGAACCCATAAGGAGACGTCGAAATCTCCAAACCCGCGAGCTACTAGATCGACCCATCATCACAAATCCAGAGTTCGGTGAAAGACGAGCCACCAGATCTAACAAAAACCCTAGCCACAG
The DNA here is from genome assembly GCA_900128785.1 of Arabis alpina. Classification (NCBI taxonomy): domain Eukaryota; kingdom Viridiplantae; phylum Streptophyta; class Magnoliopsida; order Brassicales; family Brassicaceae; genus Arabis; species Arabis alpina. The sequence goes on along the minus strand of LT669790.1, from coordinate 8,745,421 downwards.
AGAGATGATGGTGCCAGATAACTCAACCTCCAAATCCATTCGCCGTCTTTAAACAAATTGATCAGAAAGGAGAGGAACCCTAAGCCATCTCCAACTGCTATAGCCCGCCTCGAGATCCAGAAGCAAACCAATCGACCACCAGATCCAACGACAAAGACCTGCAAGATCCACAACGAAACCACCGAGAAAAACTAAGAATAGCCGAAAAAGTAAAAACAGAAAGGAAAAAGAACCCTCTCACGGTGGCAGTGAGAACCACCGGTCACCGGAGAGAGAGAGAGATCAGATTCTAAGATAGAGGCGGTTCTAGGGTTAAGATGGATTTTTATTATCGCCTCTCAAAGGCTTTGTGATTTTTTGCTACTTAGTCGTTTATTCATATACCCTTTATTTTATTCAACAATCATTTTTTTCTTTTTCTATTATAGTAATAAATCATTCTCTCCCTTTTCTCTCTCTTGTATCAATGTACACACATTATTTTCACCATTCTTCACGTGGATATAGATTACTTTAGTTTTTGGATTTGAGATTTTATTTGAATTGGGTATAATCTAATTTAGTGGATTCTTAGAAAATGTTTTATTTGGGTTTAATGAATTTAGCTCTTAATAGATATGAGTTGAAGATCAAGTAGATCTTAACCCAAAAAAATAGCTCAGTCACGGAACATATAACCGCTCTGGAGAGGTTTAATTGTGAGTAGACGAGTAAAGAAAGATCTCTCAGAGTTCTTGATTGTTTTAACGAATCCACGTGGACGTACTTGCGTGGTCAACAACACACGATCATAAAAGAATGCATAGCATATTCATGTCATTTTTATAACAGTTAACATAACAACATTTAAAAAATGGTAAACAATATTTGTCCATTTAACTAAACATGTTGAATGTATTTCATAGAAATTCCAAAGTCTAAAAACAAAGCATCATATAGTAAATACAGTTACTAGTGAGTCTATGTGGATGTTTTTACGTGGTCAATACAAACTTTCACTAATCAATTTTTATATTGAATCCACATGGATGTGTGTACGTGATCAATAATACATAATACAATAACAAATGCATTATGCATACCATGTTCATGTAACTTTTACCCTAGTAAAATCTATATAACTGGGAGAAGACGGCGAGGCATGGTCGGACGATGAGGCAAGGGAGACAAGATCAATGGAAGCTGAATTTTATGATTTAGAAAAATCAATGGAGGAAGAAGAAGAACATAAAAGATGAGAGAGAAAATGTAGAGTAAAAACAAATAAAGATAAGTTCAAAACCTTATCTTTTTAAAGTCAAAAAGTAACGTGCTATTCATAATCAACCATTAGATCGTTTATAATAATCTCAACCACACGATTTTATTAAGAACATAAAATCAGCTCTAAAAATGTTTCTTTTTGTGTTGCAGGATTATTTTCGTCAAAATGAACAATAAAAAAAGGAGAAAAGATGAAAAAGTGCCTCTAAAGCCAAAAATGTCCCAAAGTGTAAAATTTTTCTTAAAATTTGCTAGAGTGTAAATCACCTTGTCTAACCAAGACGCTATGAGCAGTGACCATGCATAAACAATTAAATACTTTTTAGAGAATTTTCAAAAATATCATTTTTTCCAAAATGCCACACTTTTAATTTTTCAAACATGTCATTAAAACTAAATTATTCATTCAAAATGTCATTTAGATTTAGGTTAACTATTTTGTATTAGAATTTAGTTTTTAGGGTTTGTTATGGGTCAAAATATTTTTAGGATTTAATTTTTTTCATGATTTTAGGTTTTAAATCGCTTAATTAGTAGCATTTTTTTAAATAGACAACTCATGACATTTTTAAAAATGAACATACAAAAAATGACATTTTTGCAATTATCTCTATATTTTATTTGAAATTTTGTAGATTACAAACATAACACACAAAAAATCACTCAAAAGCATTTTATTCGACGTGATAATTAGCAGTACCACGTAACGTCTGATAATAGCTCAGATATATTTCTATATATATCGAGTTTTCAGCTCAAAGTCATATCCAAGTAAATAACTAATAAGCCGAGAAACCAACGTAGGGAGCGTTAGATGGACGAGGACGGATCGACAACTTGTTAGGCTCCCAATACTCACGCATGTTGGCTCCAGTTGGGAAGGTTATTAGCTCACGTATCGTCATTGGCTGGACCACGTTAGGGTCGGCTCCATATAGAAGATGAGCAAGTTCCTCTTGAGCCTTCTCCGTGTTGTGACGTCCGTCGAAGAAGAAGTAAGATCTTTGGTACTCACATAGCTTCGAGTGCACATTTGACATTCCGCAACCGTACGCATTGTGTGTCCCAACACCGCAACACGATGCGTTTGCTACGAAGAATCCTATATTAATAAAAACAAAATTGTGTTATATAAATTGACAAACGATTTTTAATAAAGAGATATGTATATGTATTGGGTTGATTTTAGTTACTATAGTTAAAAGGTCTTTGTATCCTGCGAATAACGGCACTGTAGAAATCGAAGACGGTGAATTGAAAACCGGAGGAGGTTTGTGCAAACTGGTTCAACATTGGACCGATTTTGGCGTTGTGTTGTTTGGCCAACTCGTTAAGTGGCTCGTAACATTCGTTGCCGGTTTTGTAGTCTTGTCTCACGATTGGTAAGCATCCCAATGGTGGTAGCATTTGTACCACAAATTTACTCCCTCTCAAGCCGTATAACAACTGTAAAATAATACTATAGTAGTAAGCTAATTAAACATTAAGTAGTACCAAATTCTCATATATATCGGATTAATAATTCATTAACAACTTACACCGATGTCGTTCTTTAATTGGTTAGTGACCGAAGTGACAAAAGCTTGCTGAGCAGAAGCGTCTGCTGTGGGATTGGTCTTGGTGAAGTTTAGATAATCTTCCGTACCAATGTAGATCATAAACAATGATTTCTCGATGTAGTCGTCGGTCCATTTTGATTTCATACTTCTGAATCTAACCACTTGTTGATTTAGTGTCATCTGGAAATCAAAAATCAATCAATCTACCTTTTTTTAACATTTAAAATAAATCAGTGTAACAAAAGAAAACTAAAGCTATAAACTTCATCAGATGTTATAAAAAAAAATACCATATCCAAATCAAGCGGACTTACAGATTCTACCGCAGACCCAAGAATAGAACCACCAGCAACCGCAAAGCTAGCTCCACGTGAAAAATTAGCGTCTGGTTTAAGTGCCGGTGGGACTCCGCCCGGAATAGCCATGAAGTCAGCTATAATCATCATTATTAATTGAATTATTATATTTTTTCCCAACAATATTATTACAATGTTTTGGTCGGTCTCGTTTGTTAATAAACTACACTATATATATATGTCCTTCAAACCTTGGTATTTTTTTTTTTTTTTTTGAATTTTCAGGAGGTTTCGGGCCAAAGCCCATAATTCCCCAAGGGCCGAAGCCCATAATCCCCTAGACCCGAAACCATAACATGTAATATTAGCTTCGTCCCAAGAGCCACTCGAACCAGCGATCTCTAGGCTTTGCCTGAAATCTTTACCAGTTGAACTATCGGCTCTTGGTATTTTTAGTAACCAAAGATATCCTTTTTTTGGTAGCCTTATATTTCCTTATATATGAATAAAGCAAATACATATGTATTAGGATCAAGAGTCGTACCGATAAAGTCAGGGACGATGTAGCCGTCTGAAAACTTGCCGTTGGGGTCGTCACGGGATTTGCCGTAAGGCCACAAGGTTTGGGGAGGATATTTGAGTGCGGCGGTCATGAGAAACACTTTGTTTCCGGCATCATAGTTTGAGTCTCCGAAAGTGAATAGCGCTACATTTGGAACACCTTCGCCGGCGAAGACGATGATCGGAGTATGGAAGATGATTAATACCAATAATACTCCTAAAACGCTCACCAAATCACACTTACATGCCATCTCAATAATTAGTTATCCGAGAGAGAGAGAGAGAGGAAGATTGATCGAGTGGTGGTGATGAACGTTATACTCCACTTGTAATATTTATATTGCAAATACAGTAGTTATAATAATATGATATTATAGTCAAGGTAATTATTACAAGAAGAAAAATAAACGCATCGTAGACTCGCCATCGTAGTAACGAGACTCATCTAGTGGCATGAGGGTCGTGAGGAGGAGTCAGGACCACTATAGGAAGAAAATTTAGTTACTGAGATTCACATAATCATTACCATAAAAAAACACTACCAAATATAGCCTAGTTCAAGAAAAAGGTCACATTTGAGATAAAAATATTACTCCTCCGAGGCGGTTTGTACTGACTTAAATTTAGATTTTTGCTGTAGTTTTTGGCTGTACAGATCTTGGCTGTTAATATTGTAACTTTAGGCTGTAGAGATTTTGACTGGTAATAAAAGACTATTTGGTAATATAATCTGTAGAATCTTTGACTGTTATTTTAATAAATATTTTTTCACTTATTAATAAATACTTATAAATAATATTTTTGCAAAAAATATAAATGATAACATAAACCAAGAAAAAAAAAATCTAAAATAAAAAAAAATCATTTATTATATTATTTCATGTTTTAGTTTAATAACCAAAAACTTCATCAAGAAGTGGAACAAATTGAAAAACATTTGCATGAAATTCTAGAGCTTCTGAATCTTTCTTATAAATGCATTATTGACCTTTCAAATAATCTAAACGATGTTTTAAGTGCTTCCAACTCAAATCAGCTTCAACAATATTATTTGAATATTTTGAGGGTTTTGACTTTGAATTTTTCTTGGTTGTGTAGAACCTATAAATAGCATTTTATTTTCTCCAAAACTAGTTCAATCACAAACAAAATGGTGATAATTTTTTTATTCATTTTCGGATTTATTTTTATTTTTATTCATGTTGCAAAACCTTGATATTTTCATTCATTTGACAAAATTTTATTATTTTTATTCATTTTGAAAAAAGTTGTTATTTTCATTCACTTTTGTAAACTTTTGATATTTTATTGATTTATATAAAAATGGATCACAAAAGAATAGAAAAAAAGAGATAGTAATTAATCAATCAAAATATTTTAGTTATAAATTATATATAAATCTACAAAGAGTATTTTGATAATTTTGGGAAAAGAGAAAATAATAGATAAATTATTTTGTAATAGTTAAAGCTTGCTTTGGGTGGCTTTAGGATAAAAGACAAATACAAGAGAGAAAAATAAAAGACAAGCTTTTAAGACTTTAAAATTAATAAAGCCTTTAAATCATGCTTGGCAAAAACAGTTTTTTAAATCTTTTAAATTTTTTAAAACCTTAAAAGACTCTTGCCAAGCACCCCCTAGTTTCGGTAAAACAGAGCCATCTTAAAACAAATCTTTTGGTAAATTTATAATGGAAATATATTTTTTACACATTCATTTTGTAAACTTAAAATTTTGAAACAATAATAAATTGCTGAGAGTTAAGACACAAAGATATTTAAGATAAATTATACTCTCTCTGTTTCATATTAGTTGTCATTCTACCTTTTATTTTTTGTTTCATATTACTTGTCGTTTTGTACTTCCAATGCAGATTTATTACTATTTTCCCATCTTTTACCCTTAACTTTCAGCTTAATAATTACTTTTATCAAACAAAATACTGTATTAATTAGGGGTAAAACAGAAAATTTAATTGTCTTCTTAATTTGTGTGAAAACACCTAGAATGACAAGTAATTTGCAACAGGGGGAGTAATACTCTTTTAAAATAAAATAATAAATTACAATAGTTTATATAGAAAATGAACTAGATCAATTTCTTAAACTAAGATAAATATAAATATATACCGTCAATATATATATATATAATATTTTTATATAAAAGTAATTTTACTCTTTTAATCCGGATTAATTATTTAATTTTGACCGTTTTGGTCTTCCAATATTAAGTTGTTGTTTTTATATTAGTTTTTTTTTTAAAACAAGTTGTTGAAAGATATTGATTTCGTATCAGCAAACATTCACTGCGGCAAATGAGCATGCAGGGCCGGCCCTAAGAGCAAGCAGTCCAAGCCCATGCTTGCGGTTCAAATTTTTTAATGTTTTGCTTATATAATTTCAGCCCAAAAATATGTAGAAAATCTCTTTGGTTTAGTTGGTTTAGTGAATGTGTACTTACACGTTGTGACGCCCGTAAACCATTCTTGAGGAAAATGGAGGAGCTCTCGATCTACACACGTGGTGTATGTCGATCGACGGGTGCCTTAAGGGCTGTCGTTCGACATACGTAGTGTGTCGATCGACAGGGCCTTTAAGTGGTCGGTTTTCTGGTTCGATTTTAGTCGTTCAGATTGGACCGGGCCGGTTTGGGAAACCTAGGGTTCATATATAAGGTTTTTGGCCGCATTCTGAGCGAAACCAAGTCTCAAAATCATCAGAAAAACAGTTTGTGAGAAGTTCTCTTGTTTCTGATAGGTTTGTGAGTTAGGGTTTCGTTCTTGATCGTTTTGGAGTGGATTTTCGTGGTGATTGTAGCTGAGTTCGTTTCTAGCCTCAATTCCCATCAAATTCTATCGAAAATCTAAGGTGAGTGCGTGACCATGGCTTCTGGGTCGACGGATCGTTAGGGTTGTTTGGTGATAGGTTTGGAACGTGTGGATTGATTGTGGCTGTGTGTATTGGTTATTGTGTTGTGATTGTTGTTTTGTGCAGGTTTTCGTGTTGACGCAGAGGAGGAATCGATCCGAGAGGATTATGATCGATTTCCCAGGATCCTGCGCAGGGCCTGTCGAACGACACACACAAGGTGTGTCGAACGACAGCCAAATCACATACCTGTCGATCGACACCTAGTGGTTGTGTCGATCGACATGCATGTACAAGGGGTGTCGATCGACAACTAGTGGTAGTGTCGGTCGACAGCCTGCCTGTTTGGCTGTGGTTGAGCCTATGTGTTTGAGTGCTGTTTGTTGTATGTTTGTCTGAGCAGTCCATCGTGCCTGAGTGCGCAGTCGTAGATGGGATGACCGTCTCACTGGGTATTGATGATAATATTCACGCATCTCTTTTTTCCATGTGATGCAGGTAAAGGCAAATTGTGATCGTGAAATCACGGTTACGAAGAGGGAGATGATCTAGGGTCTCGAGTTTGGTGTTTCTTGTATTTTTCCATTATTGTGTTAGAACCGCTGTTAGGTTGCTGGATAGTGGAATTGTTATCGTGGTGTTGTTGTTGAACCGATTTTTAATGGAATTGGTTATTTGGTTTTATTTGGTTTATTGTTATCCGCTGTTGTGTTGTCTGTGTTGGTTTGTTTGGTTGTTGAGGATATCATTTATGGGAATGCTAGTCCGAGACCAAGGTTTGTATGTTTTTTTTTATAAAAAAAACGGGTTGGGTCTTTTCAGTTTGGTATCAGAGCGATACGGTTTTAGGACGGGCTAGAACTGCTAGGATTGTAAATTGGTTAAAATTGCAATTCTGTAGGTTTGGGGGTTCTAGATCATCTTCCTTCGAGCCTTCAAAGAGATTCCACGGTAAGTGTTGTTTGTTTTGTGTTTTGTTCTTTAGTGCTTAGCGTATGTTGTGGTAGAACAGTAGGTTGGCTAGAGGCAGTAGAGAATGTGGCCTTGGTGGCTGGGTGACCGTGGAGGTCAGGATTGTGGTCGGGGACTAGTGAGTGAGTCGGCATGGGATGCGGATCAGGGTTCCACGTTTGAGACTGCGACAGATCCGTAGACGTATCAGGAGGGTCTATGTATTAGTGCGAGTGCCAGTAGAAGTGACTGTGTGAGAGCCGGTGTGGGGGGCTGTGGGGCCAGGGCTGGTACTCGAGCTGTGCTGGATTAGATCGCTGTTTGGGTGTGCCCGCAGGAGTAGTCCAGGTGACGAGATGATCGTTTGACAGATCTGTTGCAGTAATTGTTGTGGCGGGCACTAGTGAGTGAGTCTGCCGGGAGTGCGGCTCAGAGTGTTGCGCATGTGGCTGAGAGTGATTCGTAGACGCTTCAAGACGGCTTGAGCGCCATTTAGACTAACAGCGTGCAACCAAGTGTGAGCGCCACTGTGAGGGCTGGTGGGGATAGTGTGGTCCCAGGTTGGCTGCCGGAGGCCTGTGTGGGTCCTCGTGAGGTTGGTAGTGCAGGTGCGCCCGCGAGTGGGGCTCAGGGTCGAGATGATCGTCTGGTGGATTGGCTTCAGCAGTTATGAGAGCGGTTACCGAGTGTGGTGCGAGTTAGGCTCTAGTGATGCAACGAGTGGCAGAGGTGCGGCTGAGGGCTGCGGTTGTTGGTAGGACTCTGTCTTATCTGCGGATAAGGGAACAGGTGCAGAGGATTGGTTTATGATTCTTTGCGAGTGGGGTGTTGCAGCTAGGAGGGTTCAGGCAGAGTTGGCATGTGCAGACTTTTGGGCAGAGTGTGACGCCAAGTTCTTTCCTCAAGAGGCTGCGGATCGTTTAGAGACGAGGTTTTTGGAACTGGATCTGGGAGAGAGATCAGTTCGTGGGAATGATTTGAAGTTTAATCAACTCATGGTTTATGTTGGTTCATGCTGGTAGGAGCATGGAGGGCGATGAGGCCCATGATAAGAGGTTCTTGAAAGGACTTCGATCAAATTGAGGACACGGTGCGGAGTGTCCATGTATGCTAGGAGAGCATAGTTTGTTAAGACTGCTGGAGGCGTTGTCGAGGACTCGAGTGAGCAGGCTGTGGTGGTTAGCCCAGCTATTCAGTCTATTAAGTCTCGGCAGCATGTGATACTTGGCATGGCGGCAAGCCTGCGCAGGGACAGAAGAGGAAGTGGGAAGATACTTCGGGGTTGAGTTAGAGTGGCCGAGGATGCTTTGGGTGTGGAAGCATGGGTCATAGTTGGCGAGTTTGTTAGGTTTCTTAGCACATGGGAGTGTGTGGATACCTTTGTAGTGGGCAGTGGTGAGTCTCACGTGTGGTTTGAGTCTGGAGCATCATTGCTTCATTACTCCGGATCATGCTGAGAGGTGTGGTATTCGGAGTGACGCTGGTAAGCGGACTGGACCGGTTATGGTTGTTGGAGGAAAGTTACTAGTGAGTTGGATATCCTAGTGGCTGGTGAGTTGATGCCACCGGACTTGGTGATCAGTCTAGTGGAACTGTATGATGGCATCTTCTGTATGGTTTGGTTAGATTGGTACAGAGTTCATCTGGATTGTCATCGGGGTCGTGTTGTATTTGAGCGTGGTGGAGGAAGGTTGGTCTATTAGGGAGTGAGACCGACTTCTGGGAGTCTCGTGATCTCTCGGGTGCAGGCTGAGGCTATGACTGAGGGGGTTGCGAGGATTACTTAGAGACTATTGTGCTGGCGGAGTCTGTAGGTGAGGTTGCAGTGAGGATATTTGGGTTGTCCAGGACTGTGAGGATGTCTTTCGGTCGTTGTAGGGATTGCCGTCGTCGCGATCGGATCCTTTCATGATTAAGTTAGAGCCTGGGATGACGCCGTTATCTAAAGCACCTTACAGGATGGCTCCAGCAGAGTTGGCAGAGTTGATGAGGCAGCTAGAGGGTTAGTTGAGTTAAAGGTTTCTTTCGGTCGAGTACTTCACTGTGGGGAGAACCGGTGTTGTTTGTGATGAGGAATTGTGGTAGTTTACGGTTGTGCATCGATTATCGAAGGCTTAACCGAGTCACCGTGAAGAACAAGTATTCTCTTCCGAGAATTGATAAGTTGTCGGATCGATTATGAAGGGCTACTTGGTTCTTCAAGGTTGACTTGGCATCCGGTTCACTCCAGATTTCTAGTGATGAGGTAAATGTCAAGAAAATGACTTTCTTGACGAGTTATGGGTAGTGTTGAGTTAGTGGTGATGCCTTTCGGGTTGACGAATGCACCAACTGCGTTTATGAGGTTGATGAGCGAAGCCTTTCAGGAGTATCTGGATGAGTTCGTGATTAACTTCATCGATGGCATCTTGGTGTATTCGAAGAGTCCTGGGGAGCATGAGCAAGGAGAGGGCAGTTTTGGGGAAGTTGCAAGAGCAGAAGCTGTTTGCTAGGTTGAGCAAGTGCAGTTTCTGGCAAGGGAAATGGGTTTCAGGGTCTTACTGTTTCGGCAGATGGAGTTTCTGTGGATCCAGCTAAGATTCAGGCTACCTGAGTTCAGGCCTAGACCGAGGAATGCAACTAAGATTAATAGTTTTCTCGGGTTGTCAGGTTATTTCAGGAGTTGCATCAAAAGGTTTTTGCGAGTATGGCTCAACCTATGACCAAGCGGTTAGAGGAGCATGTTCCTTTTGGGTGGTCTTTGGTTTAGGAGGCGGAAGCGATGAGTGGAGTTGTAGCAGATTGTGATCTGTTTATAGTTTACCATCGTGGTGAACTTAGCTAGAGGTGGGTGCTCTTAGTCGAAGGCAGTATGCTTGGCTGAGGAGTAGGATGTGGAGTTATGGTTGAGTGAGATTAGTACGTTGAGGTTGTGCGTTATCTCATGAGAGCCGTTGGGGCTGGAGACAGTTAATCAGGAAAACCTTCTGAGCAGGTCGAGTAGCTCATGAGAAGGATCAGGGTTGGTTTGACTCTCCTAAGGTTGAAAGTTCCGGTTATTAGGTCTTGGCGATTTAAACTATATTAGGGCACGGGTGAGTCTGGGTGCCTAAGGTTGAGGTTTGAGGCATGATATTTCTGTGAGAAGCTCATGAGAGCATGTTTCTCTATTCATCCGGAAGTGACTAAGAGGCATAGTGATCGGAAAACGGTACTATCACTGAGTCGGGATTAACAGTGATGTTGCTAACTAGGTCGCAGCTTGAGATAAGTTGCCAGTTGGTGGGGGCTGTTTACCCATTCTAGAGCGGAAGTGGGGCAAGTTTTCCTTGGATATTGCGGCAAGATTGCCGGTTTCTTGGACTCTTGTTGTTATTTGAGTGACTGTGGATCGTCTGTCTATGTTAGCATATTTTCTAACCATTAAGATAACCGAGGGAGCAGCGGTTTGGGTTATGAAATATGTGAGCGAATTAGTGCGACAGCTTGGAGTGCTAGCGAGTTTTGTGTCAGACAGAGATTTAAGGTGCACTTCTGGGTTTTTGAGGGCTTTCAGGCCTGTAGCGGTATGTCCCCTTTTGGGATATGTATGGGAGGTCATGTCGCACATTTTATGCTAGATCCAAGTGGTGAGGATTCCTGCAGATCTTCAGTTTTTGGCGGTTGAGTTTAGGCCGGTAAGGATCTTTTAGAGAAGTGTCAAGATTTTGCGCCGGAAAAGGGTGCCGTTGTCGAGAGTCTTGTGGGACTGTGACGGTGTCCAGGAATAGACTTGGGAACCAGAGGTTAAGATGAGACAAGGTTCGATTGTGGTTTGTGAAGCAAGCCGGGATGTGAACTGGGGCTCATGGGTTCCAATGTCTGGTTTGGTGGCGATCACCATGTGTGGTGATGTGGTTGGAATTATGTATTTTCGTTTGAGTTGAAACGATTATGACATTCTTCCGGTTTCATAAGATGTATAGTTTTTATGATGTGATTGTGGTGGTTGTGGTAGCCATGAGTGCGGATGTTATGGCGGTGTAGCCATGTGGTTCTTGTGTTTTTGCTTTGGTAGCCTGAGTAGGTGGTTGGAGGATCTCAAAATAGAAATTTGATAGTGGTTAGAACTTGTTTATTTCGGAGAGACTCTAGCAGGAGCACCCTGTGTGAAGGGTTGTCCAGATGACCTGGGTATTGGTCATGAGTGTGTGGTTAGAGGACCTTGAAATGGAAGTTTTATAGTGAGTAAAACTTGCCAGTTTCGGAGGAACTCTAACGGGTTATGTGTGGGTTGTGGTTAGAGAACCTCGGAATGGGAGCTTTATAGTGAGTAGAGCTTGCCAGTTTCGGTGGAACTCTAATGGGGCATATGTGTTATGCGTTTAGAGAGTCTCGGAATAGAAATTTTATTGTGGGTAGAAATGTCTAGTTCCAGAGAGACTCTGCGGGGACATTCGGGTGATGGATGGTCCATGTGATCTGTGATGATCATGTTTGGGATGGTATTCCGGGTTGGGAGTATCATGTGAGACATTGGGAGGTAGTTCCGGTCAGAGGTGCATTATAGACGTCTAGAGTTGGTTCGTCCAGGGGATGTGTGGGTTCCCTGCATACCGATCGTTCGTTAGGACTGCGTGGACTGGCGATGTGAGGGTATGGAGATAACGTTGGGAGATTATGATCTCTGGCAGATCTTTGAGAGTTGTGTCTCTCCAGAGGATGTGTGGGTTCCCCGGATACCGAGAGCTTGATGGACTATGTGTTCTGAAGGTTGAGGGGTATGGAGATAGTTCGTATCAGACACTGTCAGGACTGCGTGGACTGAGGTGGGCTGATACGAGGCACCGAGGACTTGAGGGGTGACGATCTCGAGAGTCAGAGGGTGTGGTTATGAGCTATGAGCGATCAATGTCGTAGACAGGTCTATATGCATAGGACGGATGTGAGCCTCGGGAGGGTCTGGGAGAGGTAGTCTCTGGTGTTACTGGCAGGTTGGCCAGGTGGTTAGCCTTGTGGGCTGTGTTTTAGGATTCGAGGACGAATCCAGTTTTAGTGGGGGAGAATTGTGACGCCCGAGAACCATTTTTGAGGAAAATAGAGGGACTCTCGATCGACACACGTGGTGTATGTCGATCGACGGGTGCCTTAAGGGTTGTTGTTCGACATACGTAGTGTATGTCGATCGACAGGCCCTTTAAGTGGTCGGTTTTCTGGTTCAATTTTAGTCGTTCAGATTGGACCGGGCCGGTTTGGGAAACCTAGGGTTCGTATACAAGGTTTTTGGCCGCATTCTGAACGAAACCAAGTCTCAAAATCAGCAGAAAAAGAGTTTGTGAGGAGTTCTCTTGTTTCTGATAGGTTTGTGAGTTAGGGTTTCGTTCTTGATCGTTTTGGAGTGGATTTTCGTGGTGATTGTAGCTGAGTTCGTTTCTAGCCTCAATTCCCATAAAATTCTATCGAAAATCTAAGGTGAGTGCGTGACCATGGCTTCTGGGCTGACGGATCGTTAGGGTTGTTTGGTGATAGGTTTGGAACGTGTGGATTGATTGTGGTTGTGTGTATTGGTTGTTGTGTTGTGATTTTTGTTTTGTGCAGGTTTTCGTGTTGACGCAGAGAAGAAATCGATCCGAGAGGATTATGATCGATTTCCCAGGATCCTGCGCAGGGTCTGTCGAACGACACACAGGAGGTGTGTCGAACGACAGCCAAATCACATACCTGTCGATCGACACCTAGTGGTTGTGTCGAACGACAGGCATGTACAAGGGGTGTCGATCGACACCTAGTGGTAATGTCGATCGACAGCCTGCATGTTTGGTTGTGGTTGAGCCTATGTGTTTGAGTGTTGTTTGTTGTATGTTTGCCTGAGCGGTCCATCGTGCCTGAGTGCGCAATCGTAGATGGGATGACCGTCTCACTAGGTATTTATGATAATACTCACGCATCTCTTTTTCCATGTGGTGCAGGTAAAGGCAAATTGTGATCGTGGAATCACGGTTACGAAGAGGGAGATGATCTAGGGTCTCGAGTTTGGTGTTTCTTGTTGTTTTCCATTATTGTGTTAGAACCACTGTTAGGTTGCTGAATAGTGGAATTGTTATCGTGGTGTTGTTGTTGAACCGGTTTTTAATGGAATTGGTTATTTGGTTTTATTTGGTTTATTGTTATCTGTTGTTGTGTTGTCTGTGTTGGTTTGCTTGGTTGTTGAGGATAGCATTTATGGGAATGCTAGTCCGAGACCAAGGTTTGTATGTTTAAAAAAAAAAACGGGTTGGGTCGTTTAACATGTTGCGAATTTTGGCCATGTGTAATTACACATTGCCATATACATATATTCGCAATTAATAACAGGAAACGTTGAGTAACCCTTTTTTCCTTTTTTGTCAGCTAAATTTTCATTACTATAACAAAATATTACAAAATTTAAGATTCATTTACATAAGAAAACCAAGTGATTACATAGTTTGAATGCAACAGTCTTGCTTCTTTGGCTAAAATATTACATTTCTTGCGACTGCTTCAAATTTGAAATCAAATTCTTCTTTTGACATTCTTTTGATATCCTCACAGTAGGTAAGGATTTCTTTGTTTCTTCCTTCGTAATTATTTTTCCAACACTTGTTTAAGGTGTTGAGAGTTACCTTTGAATCACTAAAGAACACCACATTCTTATAACCATGCCTCCTGACTTGTTGTAGTGCCTCTCTGAGGGAAAACGCCTCTGCTTCCAGCGGCCTGGCTATTGGATCTATGGAAGTCGATCCTTTCATAACTCTCCTTCATGTCTCCTTCCTGTGTGATTTATTAGTACCCAACAAATACCAGCTTTATGATTATCCAAAGTCCATGAACTATCAACAATACAACACCAACTTTTAGTTCTTGCAAGTGCTTCGTCCAGGGTTGTTGGGCATTTGTGTTTTGCTTGTCTGTTGTTATGCTCATGGTGGTCGTTGTTGTGGGTATTTGCTTCAGTCCATTGTTGGTGATCCATCCTTGCTTTACTTATGATATTTGAACTTAAATCCCTCTTATCATTAAAGATAAGATTGTTCCTCATCTTCCATATTCTCCAGCCAATAAAAGGACAAAGAGAACATATATCTACTGAGTTTTTATATAACTCCATCAACTCTTTGACATTGTTAGTTAGATCATTGAGATCTAACTGATTACTTGATAGATGATGAGAAGGAGAGTGTTCCCAAATCTCCTTAGAGATTCTGCATTGAAAAAGCATATAATTGACTGTTTCTTCCTTCCACTCTGAGTCCTCTGCTCTTTAATCTTTCTGCAACAGGGATCGCTTTCCACCATAAATGTTTGATTTTTGGTGGCACTCGAAGGGACCATAAAGTTTTAAGAATCCTCCTATCTACTTGTTGATTTAGACTAGTATCTGAAGAATGAAGAAGATGGTAACCTGATTTAACACTGTATACACCATCTTTTGTGTAGTTCCAAACAACCTGGTCTTCCATTCCACCTATGCTAGGCTTTACAAGATGGATTATGGGGATGTCTTCTGGATTTACCAGCTGATTTAGCTTAGTAATATCCTAATTTCCAGTACCTGAGATCAACAGCTCGGAGACTTTTAAATCAAGAGAAATCACATGACTTATACTTCTAGCTGGTTTTGGTTGTGTGTTGGTTAACCAACTATCTTTCCAGGCTCGGACTTTTTCACCATTCAGCATTATCCATTTAATACCTTGAGAAAGTAGTTGATTACCTTGATGGATGTTTTTCCATGCATAGCTAGAACCCTTTCCTCTCTGTGCTTCAAGCAAGTTTCATTTATTGAAGTACTTTGCTTTGTAAACTTTAGCTAAGAGGGATTCTAGATATTTTAGAATCCTCCAGCTTTGTTTTGCAAGCAAAGCAATATTAAAGTCTCTGATGTCCCTGAATCCAAGTCCTCCCACTGCTTTAGAACTGGCTACTTTCCTCCAGGCTACCCATGGAATTTTATGTTTCGCTTTATAAGATGACCACCAAAACTGTCTAATGGCACTTGTTATCCTATTAGCCAGCCCTACAGGTAATAAAAAGCATGACATGCAATAAGTAGGCAAGGCTGTTGCCACTGCTTTGATTTGGACTTCTTTATCTAGAGGAGAAAGTAGCTTAGAGTACCAACAATCAACCTTCTGCATAACTCTTTGCTGAACGAAGAAAAACACATCATTTTTGTTCATGCCTATCATTTTTGGAAGCCCAAAGTATCTCCCAAATCCTCCAACTTTTTGTATTCCAGTCATCTGTGAGATTACTCTTCTCTTTTCAGCATCTAATCCTTTACCAAAGATAATAGCTGATTTTTGAAAATTTACTTTCTGTTCAAAAGTCTTTTCATATTTGTTTAAAATTTCCAAAAGATTTCTGCATTCTTCTTCAGTGGCTTGACAAAAAATAAGGGAGTCGTCAGCAAAGAACATATGCGATATTGATGGACCACTGATATATCATGGTTTTTACCATCTTTTGACCATGATTTAACCCGGTTTTATCGAGTCTTTTCAGTGTTTTCGAGTGTTTTAGAGTCTTGGCTGAAACGACCCGACCCGTTTTTTAACAATAAACCCTTGGTCTCGGACTAGCATTCCCATAAATGCTATCCTCAACAACCAAGCAACATGCACAGACAACCAGCGGATAACACATACAATTAAACCAGAAATCAATTCCAATAAAATAACTAAACCAGTTCAACACAATTCCACAAAACTAGCAACCTAACCAGGTTCTAAAACAGAAAGGAAATAACAACAACACACAACACGAAACCGAGACCCTAGATCATCATCCTCCTCATAGCCACGATCCCACGGTCACACTTTACCTTTACCTGCATCACATGGCAAAAAGAGATGCGTGAGTATTATCATAAATACTCAGTGAGGCGGTCATCCCATCTACTCGGCCAATTACCAAGGTAAATGAAACACCAGGCAAACACACAACACAACAAACAATAAGCAAAACAAAATCACATGAGTGTCGATTGACACCACCTCGCAGTGACGCTAGGATCGAGCCATCTCCTCTCTGGCTCGATTATAAGCCTGCGGAAACACGATCACCTGCAATAAAATGTCAACAAATACACAGAAACGATTGCACCACACAAACATCTCAATCAATCAATAATCCTACTATCAATCAACCTAACACCAGGAATCCTAATATTCCATCCACTTGGGACCATGGTCACGCACTCACCTTAGCCTAATAGTTGCCTCAGACCTCAACCTCTGGCAACTCTCCTCCTTTGCCTGATGAACAAGGCAAACCAAACCAGTCGGTTAACCCAAATAGAAATAGTCGGTTAAACCAACCAACCAAACCAATCTGGTTAACTAAACCAATCTGGTTAACTAAACCAAACCAATCCGGTTAACTAAACCAAACCAAACCAAATTAAACTAAACCAGTTAACTAACCAAACCAAACCAATCTGGTTAACTAAACCAAAACAATTGGAGGTTCTCCTAAACCGGATTAGGGTTTTCTTAAAAAAACAGAAACGACACGCCGACTTCGAAAGCACACTGAGAACGGAGATTACCTCATAATAATGATCGGAAACCTGATCTGGAATCGTGAGACCTAGACCTTTCCAAAGATATGCAGATCGTTTCCTAACTCCTTCTGGTTCGACGGGAAAACACCTACGAAGTAGACTGATCGCAGATCCAATTCTGCACGAACCTCTCTCGGTAAAACAACAATAAATCTCAGAATACTCATCCAAAAGACAATCCGATTTCGCCTAAAGCTAGATATAAGAGTGGAGAACTTACCCTAAAAGTTTCACTCCAATCCAGACAGATTAGAAAGTCGGATCCTCTGTTCTTCTAAAACGCGTCAGAACTGACTTCATCCCATTCTTTTCTACAAACACCAAAACGAATTCTCTTATCTTCTCTTCCAATCTTTCAGCCTCTATCACGTTTTTCTGCCCAAAAGGGAGGCTGCTCCCTCTTATAAACGAGCCCTAGGGTTCCCTTAACCCAAACAAGCTAAACCGGACAATTAAAATTAAACCATTCGGTCCAATTCAATTCCCTTCTCTAAATTGTTTTGGTTCACGGGCGTCACATTGGCAGGTTTGTGTATGATTGGAGCTTAATTGGTTATTATGGAGCATTTTGGAGCATCAAGGAAAGAGCAGCTGAAGTCGCGAGAATAGATTTTCAATTGCCGTCAGATTGGCGCGTCGATCGATGGAAAAATCCTAGCGTCGATCGACGGAAGATGTTAAGTCGCGAAGAAATCAGATTTTCCAATTCTGAAGATTTCCTTTTCACCCCAGAAGTTCCAGAAGTTAACAAATAAAGCCCAACAAGAATCCTAACCTATGAATACTCATTTTTCTTTTAGTTTTCATTATGCTTTCTTTTATTCAAAGACTTAGAGATTAGATTTTGAGAGTTAGGGAGACAAGTTTTCAAACGTTTCAGATTTCTTCGAACCCTTCTGTATCTCTTTCTCTATCTTTATTTAATGCAGTATTATTCAGTCATCATGTTTTCTGCATCCATGTCTAAGTAATCTACTTGTTAGGTTTAGGGTTTTTCAAAAGGATTTAGGATGAATTGTTAAAATTGAATTCATGTTAGGATTATCTTATGGTTCTTCATCTAGATTGCATTAGTTCTGATTTAGGATTGATCACCCTGAATTAGACATACTATGTTGATTAATTAGAAGCGGAAGCATCAATTGATAACCTGACAATAATCTTAGATGAGCGAAATCACCTATACTCAAAAGAATTTGGTTTAGGGATTTTGTGAACAATTGAAACCTGAACTTTAATGCTTGCATAAATTGATTGATTTTACAAAGGAATTTGGATTTTTAGGGTTTATGCATAGATAATTAATTCAACGGAAGTCGTTTAATTTTACATTAGAGTTTCAAGTTCGAGAACGAATCTTCATTAAAATCTTGACAGTTTCATAATTTTGCAATTTATCTATTCCTGCGAATTTCCCGAAAGCCTAGTTTCTTATCAAATTGAAGTTAAACTACAACAAACTTAAATCTGTTTTCATTAGTTTTTACATTCATATTTTGCTTAGCTTGATTCGAAGTCATACACTCCATTGTGTGATTTGATTCCAAGTGATTCGACCCCTACTACGACGACCTCTTAATTTGAGAGAGTCTAGTTCAGGGTTAAATTTGAGCATATCAACCACTTCTACTAGCTTTAAAACCATTAATTCTCTTGGTCTTTGTATAATGTTGTAGCATAGCGGATAGTCCCTCAGTGCACAATAGATAGAGCTAGATAGGGAGAGATTGGGTCACCTGGACGAATTCCTCTTGCTGGATAGATCTTTCCCACTGGAGAACCATTGACCATAACAGAATAGGTTACTGAAGTCACACACGCCATGATCCATTGACACCATTTCTCTGCAAAACCCAATTTCCTTAGCATAGCTTCAATATAATGTCATTTTAGTTTATCAAAAGCTTTTGCTATGTCTAATTTCAGAGCCATAAACGATGTTTTTAGCTTCTTAGTTTGCAATGAGTGTAAAAGCTCATGTGCTATCAGTATGTTATGTGTTATTAACCTTCCTGGTATGAAAGCTGATTGATTTTCAGAAATGATTTGATCCAACCAGGGTTTCAAACGCTCTGCTAGCACCTTAGAAACGAGCTTATAAGCAACATTACAAAGACTAATTGGTCTATAGTCTTTGACTTGCAATGGGGATTCTATCTTTGGTATAAGGCATATGTGAGTGTTGTTTAAATATGGATTCAGGGTACCTTGATTATAGAAATGCTTCACAAAATTGACATCACTCTTACCTATGACCTTCTAGTTATGTTTGTAGAATCCCACATTCATTCCGTCTGGGCCTGGTGATTTATCCGCATTCATTTGTTGCAAAGCTGTATAAATCTCCTCTTCTGTTACAGGTCTGGTCAGGTGTTGATTCATTTGCGGAGTGACTTTAGGTGATATTGGCTGAAGGAATTGATCAACATCCTCTCTGCATTGAGTAGAGTATAAATCAGTGAAATAAGAGGTAATGACCCTATGTATATCCTTATCCTCAAACCATGTTTTTCCTTTTTCATCATTGATTAAGACGATTCTATTAAAACTCCTTCTCTGTTTTGTTTTATCTTGAAATACCTCTTGTTTTTATCTCCTGCTTGAAGCCATTGAATTCAGACTTTAAACAAACGTTGAATTGCATAAATATATTTTACCAGCCAGAGTACATGTGCATTGGCAGTACTTACAACACAAATTTGGTAGTAATTGCATGCATACATATTTTTCTTACAAATTTGTTATATACAAGTTATTGTTGAATGTTTCAATAGCTTGCAGCCCAAGACATCATTAAAGACGGTAAATGACAAGATAGGCTTAATGGAAATTTTCTTGTTTACTTAGAATATGAAAAAGAAGTTTTCTATTCATCATAGGATTAGTAAAAGGAAATCTAATGCTATAAAAGGTTGTTGAGTTGTGACAATCTTAAAAAAAGAGAAACAATTAGAGCTTATGTTTAGTGTTTGAGAGAATTTTCTAAACATTCAATAAAAGGAAAGAATTCTTTATCAAGTTAAGTTATCATAGACTTTAGTTATAATCCACCCATAAATTTTAGGGCAATTTCCAAAAATATCACTTTTTTAAGTTTTTTTCCAAAAATACCACCTTGAAGTTTTTTTTCCAAAAATACCACATTTTTTCCAAAGTTCCAAAAATACCACTTTTTAAAAAAATTCATTTTTAACATTCAAAACTAAACCCTAAACCCTAAACCCCAAACTCAAACCCTACCCCCTAAAACTATACCCTAATTTTGGAATAGTTAACCCAAACCCAAAAAATTTAAATTCTAAACCTTAAAAATCAACTTTTAAAAAAGTGGTATTTTTGGAACTTAGAAAAAAAATGTGGTATTTTTGGAAAAAAAACTTTAAGGTGGTAGAGTGGTGGTATATGAAGGAATTTCTCTAAATTTTATTAGTTTAACATATATTAAAACTATTCTCTCATTCTTTTGTGTATATAGAAAAACATTTCTCTCATTCTATTGTACATAAAAAATAAAAATCGTATCACTGCGTATGGTTGTTTTGAACAATTTTATTCGTTCCATTTCTCTCATTCAAATGTTTCAATTGTGTCTCGTGATTCATGTTATTCTACAGAAAATCTATGTAACTATTGACGGCCCCATTGTGCATTTAGTTTTTTCCCTAGATTCCAAACAGTCTCTTTCAGTTTACTGGCTTTTATCATTTACAAAATCATCGATAATGGTGTCATATTTAGACGCAAGACTGATTGATACACATGCATATGTCTTAAATATTATAGTTACCCAATCATTCAATCCAATTAATTATTGTATATCTTACTATAGGAGAGGAGGGAGTTCAATTTTCAAGTTGGTTCAGTAACATTCGCACTACAAGAAAACTGGTTTTTGTGACTAACTTTTGTGACTGATTTTTCATTCACTTATTTTGCGACTGATTAATGACGCATTTGCGACGCTTTAACGACTAAACAAATTCAGACGCAAATTAGTCACAAATTAGAAACGCCACATCGTCGTCGTACAAGCGTCGCAAAATAGCGACTAAATAGAGACTAATATTGTGTAGTCGCAAATTAGCGACGACTTGTGACGAATGTAGTAGTGAGTAAAGGTAGTCACAACTCCGTCACAAATTTGCGACACTTCTGTGACTCTTTGTGGACTATTTGAAAGTGTCACAAATCAGTCGCAAAATATTTATGTCGGTAGCTATGTCGGTAAGCATGTCGGCATTGAGGCAAGTGGGTTGACACGTGATAAATGGGTTTGGTTGGTAAGTTACCTAATTTTTGTGTCGCCGAGAAGTAGTCACTAATGCGTCGGACAAGCGTCGCGAAATCGTCATATAAGTGTCACAAATTTGTGACTGGTATTTTGGAGTCACAAAGTAGTGACTAATTTTTCCTATATAAGAGCCAACGCTCCTCTCTTTCTCCATTCACCACAACATCTCTCCTTCTCCATCACACAAAAACTCCCGTGACTTTAAGAAAAAAAATCCAAGAAAAAAAATCAAAGAGAGAAAAAAAACCAAAAAGAAAACAAAATCGAAAAAACCCAAAAATTATGTTTAATTCTAATCGAGAGTGGATGTACAACCGGATTGATCCTCGCACAAATAATCTGTCAGATGAATTTTTGGTGGGTGTACAACATTTTTTGGAGTTCGCAGCTATACAGGGTTCGGCACTCAGTAGTAGAGGTATGTTATATTGCCCTTGTGCAAAGTGTAAAAATGATAAAGGTTTTAAACCAGCTAGAACTGTTCGGTACCATTTACATAGTAGAGGTTTTATGGAAAACTATTATGTTTAGACGGCACACGGTGAAGATTACAATGTAGTTGGGGCTGGGGTAGGAAGTAGTAGTTATTATGGGAATGTTGATTTTGGTAGCGGTAAGCCGGTAACCGAGAAACAAATTACGATGGCGGAGGAAGCAGTAGCTACTATGTAAATGCTGATTTTAGCTGCGGTACTGAAGAGTTTAATTACGATGGCGCAAATGTTTATGCTGAAATGGTTTATGATGCATTTCGCGGTTCTGTGCCAATTACTGATAATCAACATGAACATGATCAAAGTGGAAATGATCATGTTTATGAAGAACCTACCCATGACGCCAAACAGTTCTATGACATGTTAGCTACAGCAAATACACCGTTGTATGATGGTTGTCGTGATGGTCTCTCGCGGTTATCGCTAGCAGCTCGGCAAATGAACATCAAGGCGGATCACAATGTCACTGAAGTTTGCATGGATTCAGTGGCGGAAATGATGACGGAGTTTTTGCCTGAGCCTAATAATACAATTGGTTCTTACTATGAGACAGAAACATTGATGTGAAAGCTAGGATTGCCGTACCATACATATGATGTATGTGTAGATAATTGTATGCTTTTCTGGAAAGAAGACGCGAAGTTGGAGCATTGTAGATTTTGTGAAAAACCGAGATACAAGGCAAGTGGGGGCGTGCTAAAATACCGTTCAGCAAGATGTGGTATCTACCAATCACTGACAGATTAAAGAGGATGTACCAATCCGAAAGGACTGCAGCTGCGATGAGGTGGCATGCTGAGCACCAGACAGAAGATGGAATAATGGTTCATTCATCTGATGCGGCAGAGTGGAAAAATTTCAATCAAATATATCCACGATTTGCGGAGGAAATGCGAAACGTGTATCTGGGATTATGTACCGACGATTTCAATCCTTTTGGTATGTCCAAAAACCATTCATTGTGGCCTGTGATCATGACACCCTACAACTTGCCTCCAGACATGGCGATGAGAAGGGAGTATTTGTTTCTAACGATTTTGAATTCAGGACCAAATCATCCTCGAGACAGTCTTGATGTTTTTCTCCAACTATTGATCGAGGAGTTAAAGGACTTATGGAATCATGGAATTGAGGCGTATGATGTATCGTTAGATCAGAACTTCAACCTTAAAGTTGTTCTCCTCTGGACTATAAGTGATTTTCCAGCGTATGGGATGTTATCGGGATGGACGACACATGGAAATTTAGCATGTCCAATTTGTATGAGTGATACAAATTCTTTCTACCTACCGGCTGGTAGGAAGACGTGTTGGTTTGACAACCATAGAAGATTTCTACCGGAGAATCATCCGTTACAAAAGAATAAAGTAAATTTTCTTAAGGGAAAGAACGCCGTGGACGATAGTCTGCCAGAAACGTGGACGGGTAAATAAATATACCAGCGTATATTAAATACCGGGATGCAAAAAACATCATAATGCAGTGGAAATGGACATGAGACTAAACCCGGTGGTTATGGGAATTGACATAATTGGCATAAAGAAAGCATCTTTTGGGAGCTTCCATACTGGGTTGATCTGAATATACGAAATTATTTGGATATGATGCATGTCGAGAAGAATATCCATGATAACATCGTGTATACTTCTATGAATGTCAAAGACAGATCGAAAGATAATTTAAAGTCAAGAGCAGATGTCGCATCGTTTTGTACTCGTAAGGAACTACATCTTGACGCTCATGGCAAAGCCCCATTTCCTATTTGGAGATTAACAGCAAAAGCAAAAGCTACCTTACTAGAGTGGGTGAAAAATGAAGTCAAATTTCCAGATGGCTACGTATCAGATTTAGCAAATTGTGTAGACATCAAAGGTGGCAAGTTTTCAGGAATGAAAAGTCATGACGCACATGTTTTTATTGAGCGCTTGCTTCCCTTCATATTTGCAGAACTTCTCCCACGTAATGTTCACCAAGCAATATCAGGTATATTTACATTACAATCATCCTTATGTTGGTATTAGATAAAGATTTCAATGTTGGGCTTACTGAAAGAATTTTAATTGCAGAACTTGGAGCATTTTTCCGTGATCTTAGCAGTAGATCATTGGATGAAAGCCGCCTCGTAGTTTTGAAGGAGAACATAGTGATGATTATCTGTAATTTGGAAAAAATCTTTCCACCTTCTTTCTTCGATGTGATGGAGCATCTTCCTATCCACCTACCATACGTAGCACAGCTTGGCAGTCCAGTGCAATACAGATGGATGTATCCGTTCGAAAGATTCTTTGGACACTTGAAAGGCTTAGCGAAGAACAAAAGATACCCCGCGGCGTCCATTGTGCATGCGTACATGAAGGAGGAAATATCTTACTTCTCAGAACACTACTTTCCGCCACACATTTCCACAGCTAGAAGAAGAAGATAACTAATAATTTACCTTAACATGTTTGTTAATTATGCTGCTCTTGCAATCATATCAATGACATGGTAATGTTTTTTCAGGAACTCTCGGTATGACGAAGGTAAGGTGCCCCTATACAATGTAGATGTACCAGATATATTCAAAGAAGTGGGTCGTCTAAGTGGCCAAAGTAATAATCACTGGTTCGAAGATAAGGAATATGCGAGCGCTCACTCATATGTTTTGCGTAATTGTGAGTATTTTCGGTCGTTTGAGAGGTAATTATAATTCATTCGACAATTAAGTAGAACATATATATTTTATTTTCCATCCTTATGTTATAATCATGTTTTAGCAATGCAGAATGGTGGACGCACAAATTAGATTGGAAAATCGTGACCTAACTGATGAGGAGGTCACAGCAAAAAAAGATGATGAATTTCATACATGGATCTACCAATATGTATGTATTTTCTATGAATTAACAATTAAATCCTTCTTTTGCTTCAACCATTGGATAACGTAACCATTATATGCCGGTGAATGCAACGAGAAGTCAACAGAGTTTTCCATTGTGGGTTTATGATATAATTGAAGATCCTCTAAACATGGCAACATCGTGGCCTATGTATTTTGCAAGGGGGTATATGTTTCACACCGAGGAACACGGAAAACACAGGAAAACAATGAATTATGGGGTATGTGTGAAAGGGCAAAATTATTCGGACGTGACTCAGGAAGATGATTTTTATAGAAAAATTCAAAATATTATCGAGCTCACATATCCCGGATCTTTGAATTTGAAAATCGTCCTTTTCAATTGCAAATGGTATGACCCTACTCCTCACATAGAGACAAGAAAGAGCTCGGTAGGCGTTGTCGACGTCCTTAAAACTGGGAGATATCCAAACTACGAGCAATTTATACTAGGTATATTTTTCATGATCCCAATTAATTTATCTATATATATATATATATTTATTAATCAAAAATTTATTTAATGTCAAGGTCCCAAGCTGATCAGGTTTGTTATCTTACATACCCAAATACTAAACGATTCTCTGTTAATTTGTAAGTGTTTTTGGGTACTTGTGTATTATATTTTTGGTTTCTGATTTTCAAAACAAGTATATATAAAATGTAAATGTTAGTTATAAACAATTAATCACAATAGCTCAACGGTTTGTTACACACTCATCACGAAACAATACACTTAGAGGTCTTGAGTTCGAAATGCTTGACCACCACATTTTAGTTTCTCATTTTCAAAACAAGTATACATAAATGTAAATGTTAGTTATAAACGATTAAACACAATAGCTCAACGGTTTGTTACACACTCATAACGAAACCATACACTTAGAGGTCTTGAGTTCCAAACGCTTGACCACCAAATTTTAGTTTCTCATTTTCAAAAGAAGTATATATAAATGTAAATGTTAGTTATAAACGATTAAATAAAATAGCTCAACGGTTCAAGATTCCACAACTTCCCTACCAAACACTAAGAGATCTGGGATCGAGCCGTGGTAACTGCAATATTTTTTGCAAAAATATTCGAATATCAACTTGATATTTGTAGTGAAAATATAGATTTTTGTAGTGAAAAAATTTCAACTTGATATTTCAAATATCCTTGTCTCCACATCCTTATGTTGTTACATGATCACATGGGAGTTTAATGTAACTTTAGGTATATGTGATGTTTTAAATCAAAATTCACAAATCCTATTATTGTGTTTGATATAAGCAAGCACTCAGTCAAGAAATGCATTTGGAATTGTTTGGAAATATTATAGGTCACAATTGTTGGTCAAAATGTTTATGGTATAGGGATTTGATTTTGTGACTACTAAAATGGTGTCACAAAATAGTCATAAATTACCACTACTTGGATCCAAAATACATGTGATATTTGTGGGCCATGTTTCTGAAAAGATTGGGCTTTTAGGCGGGCTAATTTCCCTCCTAAACGAAATAATTTACGACGCATTTGCGACACAATAGTGACAGCTACACGAAAATAAGAAAACCATTTCTGATTCCCAAAATCAAAATTCACAAACCCTAACTTTTTTTATCTCTCTCGTCCACCGCGATACTCAAGACGATCATCGTCTTTTCTTCCCTTTTCACCAAATTCATCACAAATCATCATAAATCATCTACTCGATTCAAACCTAGACTGAAGAAATCCCATGGATTCTTCATCTCTGAAACCCTAACTTTTCAATTCTCTGATTTCTCAAACACAACAACAAATCTTCATCTCACTATTCAATTCTCTCGAGTCTCTACAAAATCCTAACCTAGAAATCCAATACTAGACCTGCAACATACCTTATGGTTGGACCGAAATGATGATCTTCACGAGGGCGATGCCGCTCAACTATCAGTCGTGGTGGTGCTTCAGGCGGTCGTGGTCAGACCATCTCCAAGGTTTACGTGAAGCGTCCTGCTTAAGTCGCTGCTTCTCACCCCGTCTCCAAGGCAAAGGAGAACCCTCCTGCTTCACTCGCTGCTACTCACTCCGTCACCAGGGCAAAGGAGAACCTTCCTGCTTCAGTCGCTGCTACAAACCCCGGGTCGAAGGCAAAGGAGAAGCTTCCTGCCTCAGTCGCTCCTGCAAACCCTCTCTCAAAGGCTCAGGGAAAGCGTCCTGCTTTTGTTAGTGGTGCAAATGGACTCGGTATTGCTACAGGTACTCGTACTCAGCCTCTCTCAAAGGTACAACGAAAGCTTCTTGCTTCTGCCGGTTCTGGAGAACACAACCACAACGCTTCTGGTTCACCAACAGGAAGAGTTACGGCTAACAGCGGTCAAACTTCGTCAATAAACTCAAACCCGTCTGGTCAGCGTACTCCTCCTTCTCAGGGTACACCCTCCTCTCGACCTAATGTCTCACTCTCTCGAACCAAGACGATTCCACTGCAGTACCCTTCACTCTCCAACCGACATTCATCTCAGAATGACGCATTTTCTACTACATCTGCTCGTACTGCTGGCATCCTGAATCTAAATGTGGTACCACCTACTCTGGATGTTGATATGGAATATCAGGAGGAAGAAGAGGAAGACAAAGAGGAAGAGGAAGACATGGAAGGTCATGATGAGGAGGTTGAACACGTTCAAGGTCCTCAAGTTGTTGTTCAGGACGAAGCAGCAGGGCAAGACTTCCAGGAGCTGTTGGATAATGTTTTGGCTCTCCCATGTCGTCAACGTCTTCCACTCCTGAGTCCAGAACCCATCCCAGGTGGACAAAAGAGTTTGTGGTAAGTTGAACTTGTAATTTACTCATTTCTGTGAACTGGTTGCGTAAGTAGTATGTCTTTGTTTCATCATTGCCTTCTACGGATGTTTGCATTATCATTTAGCTTCAGTTTGCATCATCATTTGCCTTTAGTTTGCAACAATGTCTTATCACGGTTCTTTTGACTTGTTTATTTAACCTATGTTTCAACTTGTTTCAACTTGTTTACTAGGTTTACTCGGGACAAAGGAAAACTGACCCGTGTCATCGCTGGAATCTTTTGTCACAAGTTTGATGGTCCATTCTACAGCTGGGGTGTGACGCCTATCGACAAGCAAGAGAGATACTTCAGAACTTTCGTGGTAATGTTTAATGCTTCACATTAGTTCCAATTTTCTGTTGCATTACACTATATTACAATGTATCACTACTTAAATGTGTCTATTTATGTATAGGGGATGTACAATTGGGATTTAGGAATCACTGCGCTGGTTAGGGCTCATTTCCACAGGATTGCTACAAAAAGGATGAAAGGAATTAT
This sequence comes from Arabis alpina, assembly GCA_900128785.1. Lineage (NCBI taxonomy): Eukaryota > Viridiplantae > Streptophyta > Magnoliopsida > Brassicales > Brassicaceae > Arabis > Arabis alpina. The sequence continues at coordinate 8,717,400 of LT669790.1, read as the reverse complement.
GAGTCAGGCTAAGCAGAAGGGTGTGAGGCCAATTTGGATTGGTGAATCTCTGGACTGAAATGTGGGCCTACTGGAATACTCCTCAGGCTCAGACAAAGAGCATAACGGCTTCTAACTCTCGCAACTCGCACCACAATGGACTTGGAGCTCACAGGCATAGATCAGGCCAATCTTCTTA